>JAJHIY020001157.1:417500-419798 GCA_022114975.2 Lampris megalopsis | reverse complement strand
TGATTTGCTATAGCCAGTGATTAAGCGCCAATGAGACAGAGACAGAGAGAGGGAGAGACAGACAGAGACAGAGAGACATTATTATAATTATTATTATTATAATCATTGTTGTATTGTGTTGTTGTTGTTTTACATGCTTTGGCAATATGTACACGTATGTCACGCCAATAAAGCAACTATTGAATTGAATTGAGAGACAGAGAGAGAGACAGAGAGAGAGAGAAAGACAGAGAGAGAGAGACAGAGAGAGAGGGGGGGAGACAGAGACAGAGAGAGGGGGAGACAGAGAGAGAGAGGGGGAGACAGAGAGAGAGAGAGAGACAGAGAGAGAGTGGAAGAGACAGAGACAGAGAGAGAGAGAGACAGAGAGAGAGAGAGAGAGAGAGAGAGAGTGGAAGAGACAGAGACAGAGAGAGAGAGAGACAGAGAGAGAGAGAGAGACAGAGAGAGAGAGGGAGAGACAGAGAGAGAGAGGAGAGAGAGAGAGAGAGAGAGAGAGAGAGAGAGAGGGGGGGGGGGGAGGAGACAGAGAGAGAGAGAGAGAGAGAGAGAGAGAGAGAGAGAGAGAGAGAGAGAGAGAGAGAGAGAGGGAGAGAGAGAGAGACAGACAGACTACCAGAGAGAGAGAGAGAGAGAGAGAGAGAGAGAGACAGAGAGAGGGAGAGACAGAGAGAGAGAGAGAGAGAGGGGGGGGGGGAGACAGAGAGAGAGAGAGAGAGAGAGAGAGAGAGAGAGAGAGAGAGAGGGAGGGGTTTGATGTCTACTTTGTACTTTTAATTAGCCTGCGTCCTCTTACTCGCTTCACTTCTCCATCCTACAGCTTACCGGCGTCTCCGCCTGCCTGCCTGCTTCCCTCCTTCCTCCTCCTCCACCTCCACGGTACCAACACGGGCCCGGGACACGTAGAACCCCCGGACAGCGGAACTTTAACACCTCTCCCCTCCTCCCCCCACCGCGTCGGCGCCGCTGCAACGCAACGATAACGCCCGTACTGGACCAAGAAACCACCACAGAACCAGTACCGTCAGGTGATCTAGGTTTGCAGCAGGACTGACAGGTGATCCAGGTTTGCAGCAGGACTGACAGGTGGTCTAGGTTTGCAGCAGGACTGACAGGTGGTCTAGGTTTGCAGCAGGACTGACCGGTGATCCAGGTTTGCAGCAGGACTGACAGGTGGTCTAGGTTTGCAGCAGGACTGACAGGTGGTCTAGGTTTGTAGCAGGACTGACAGGTGGTCCAGGTTTGCAGCAGGACTGACAGGTGATCTAGGTTTGCAGCAGGACTGACAGGTGGTCTAGGTTTTCAGCAGGACTGACCGGTGTTAGTCCGGCCAGAGACGCGTACCGAATAGTTACACATCAGCATCGGAGTCGGTTGGTGTGACTACACTTCACCGCAAGTGGCTCGAGGACAGGTGAAGCTAGCGACGCTCGACTGACCGCCGGAGCTTTCCTTTGCGCATGCGTCCTAGTAGCCAATAACTGCGTAAAAGGGTGAGAGCGAGAAAAGAAGGAAAAACAAGAACAAACAAACAAACAAGAGACATAGAGCTTTGAAAAACAACTCACGGTGTAGAAAGAAAAAACAGGGAGGGTGGGTGAGCGAGGGAGGGAGAGAGAGAGAGAGAGAGAGAGAGACAACCCCTGGAGACTATCTAGCTGAGCCGGCCCCCGGTCCGAGAAGAGGAGAGAGAGAGGCAGAGAGAGGGAGAGAGGGAGAGAGAGGGAGAGAGGGAGCGGTTTAAAGCCGGCAGAGGCATGATGTCCTACATTAAGCAACCCCATTACGCGGTGAACGGGTTAACGCTGTCTGGCCCCGGCATGGACCTCCTCCACTCCGCCGTTGGATATCCCAGTAAGGCACTGGTTTGGTTTGGTTTGCTGTTGTGTTGTGTTGTTTTGTCTTGTTTCGTCTTGTTTTGTGTTGTGTTGTGTTGTTTTGTGTTGTGTTGTGTTGTGTTGTTTTGTTGTGTTTTGTTTTGTTTTGACCAGGCGCTATCGTTGCTCGCTCGGCTTAAGTCGTTAGTTTCCTGATCTCTGTGTGTGTGTGTGATGGATTCAGAGACATGTCCAGAGACAGCTGTGTGTGTGTGTGTGTGATGGATTCAGAGACATGTCCAGAGACAGCTGTGTGTGTGTGTGTGTGATGGATTCAGAGACATGTCCAGAGACAGCTGTGTGTGTGTGTGTGTGAAGGATTCAGAGACATGTCCAGAGACAGCTGTGTGTGTGTGATGGATTCAGAGACATGTCCAGAGACAGCTGTGTGTGTGTGATGGATTCAGAGACATGTCCAGAG
>JAJHIY020001157.1:392500-415000 GCA_022114975.2 Lampris megalopsis | reverse complement strand
AGGCTGCATCCTGGGGTGTATGCTGCATCCTGGGGTGTACGCTGCATCCTGGGGTGTAGGCTGCATCCTGGGGTGTAGGCTGCATCCTGGGGGGTACGCCCCAGCCAGGGGAAGGCTCTACACATCATGGATACCCCCGCATTAAAATCACATGTGCCTCACTAGGAACGCACTTTGTTCCTTTAACATAATTGCCGCTTGATTTCTTTGAATACACTTTAGTTGGAGTTTGGGGACCTTTTTTTCGGGGTAGATCGAACAACCCACCTGACTCCCTTGACTCCACCTTGGCTACACCTGTTGATTTGAAAATTGCATTCATTCAACGACCCCCTTCCTTCCACCCCCAAGGTCTGGTTTAAGAACCGTCGTGCCAAGTGCCGCCAGCAGCAGCAGCAGAGCACAGGCCAGTCCAAGCCGCGGCCTCCCAAGAAGAAAGCCTCCCCCGCCCGCGAGGCCAGCACGGAGGCCAGTGCCAACCCCACCGGCGGACCCTACAGCCCTCCACCCCCTCCACCAGGCACAGCTATCACCCCAAGCTCCAGTTCTGCCAGTGCCACCGTCTCCATCTGGAGTCCAGCGTCCATCTCCCCGCTGCCCGACCCCCTGTCTGCCTCCACCACCCCCTGCATGCAGCGCTCCACTGCCTACCCCATGACCTACACCCAGGCTCCAGCCTACAGCCAGGGCTACGCAGGCTCTTCCTCCTACTTCACTGGCCTGGACTGCGGCTCCTACCTGTCCCCCATGCACCCGCAGCTGACCAGCACCGGAGGCTCCCTGAGCCCCATCACAGCCTCCTCCATGGGCGGGCCCCTCAGCCAGTCCCCCGCCTCCCTCTCCTCCCAAGGCTACACAGCCGCCTCTCTGGGCTTTGGAGCTGTTGACTGTCTGGACTACAAGGACCAAGCTGCCTGGAAGCTCAATTTTAATGCCACTGATTGTCTGGACTATAAAGATCAGAACTCCTGGAAGTTCCAGGTCTTGTAAATACAGGAAGTGGGAAGTGGGGGGGGGGGCTAGGGAAGGACTTGAACAAGTGAACGAGATCCAAGCTCAAGATTTCGTTCAGTGTTTAAAAGTGGAAAGGAAAAAAAATTGGGATATCAAAATGAACCAATCGTACTAGACTGTGGAAACAAACGGTTGAAAAAATCTCCTTTTTTCATTTGCTATGTTGTGGAAATATGTGTGCAAGCTGTTTGGTAGCAATAATCTGTTGAACTTGACATTAGATGATCTAATTTAATGATCTAAAGAAATCAACCTTGTAATCAAGGAATGGCCGTGCATGGAAGAGGCAAGGAGCATTCCAACACGTGTGTAATGAGCTCGGCTAGGTGGGAAATAAGCAGCAGCAGAGGTGGTGGTGGTGGTGGTGGTGGTGGTGGTGGTGTGAGGAAACACCGTGCTCTTCATTCTGCCCTTACTCCGCAGCAGCAGCGGTGGTGGTGGTGGTGGTGGTGGTGGTGTGAGGAAACACCGTGCTCTTCATTCTGCCCTTACTCCGCAGCAGCAGCGGCGGTGGTGGTGGTGGTGGTGGTGGTGGTGGTGGTGGTGTGAGGAAACACCGTGCTCTTCATTCTGCCCTTACTCCGCAGCAGCAGCGGTGGTGGTGGTGGTGGTGGTGGTGGCGGTGGTGGTGGTGGTGGTGTGAGGAAACACCGTGCTCTTCATTCTGCCCTTACTCCGCAGCGCAGCGAGAGGCGGGAGTTCACACGAGTCGTCGGCACTGACGATTCAAAGAGCGGCTTTAAAGACAGCAGCCCAAACAAAGAAACCTTTCAGTCAACGGTAGATGGCGCACTTCGGAGTGCAGAAGTGCATGCAAGACAAAACAAAAGAAAACTAAACTGATGCGTTGCCACGGAAACGGGGTCCAGAAGGACCGGACAGAGTAGCAGATTTCACTGACGTCACACTTTGACCGCCTCGACCTGCAGCACCTTTAACACAGCGCCTCCTCTTGTCGCCCCCCGCAGCGCAGCAACCATCCGCGTATAGCAGCATACACGTGGTTAGCATTCAGGACTACATGAGACCGACGTGGGCTGCTGAGACAGACGGTCAGGGACGGTCGGAGACTGGGTCCATCATTCCTTCCTACCACCTCCCTCTTTTAGTCGTCTCTCTTTTTTAAGCTGCTTTTCCTCATTTCCGTCACCGGCATGACTCGTCCCAAATGGGCCAAACCCCACAAGACGCACAATGAAAACCACAGACGGACACACACACACACACACACACACACACACACACACACACACACACACACACACACACACATACAGACAGACAGACACACAGACACACACACAGACACACACACACACACACACACAGACACACAGACACAGACAGGCACACAGACAGACACACAGACACACACACACAGACACACAGACAGGCACACAGACACACACACACAGACACACAGACACACACAGACACAAACACAGACAGACACACAGACACACACACACAGACACACACACACAGACGGACAGACAGACACACAGACAGACACACAGACAGACACACAGACACACACACACACACAGACACACACACACACACAGACACACACAGACACACACACACACACACACACACACAGACGGACAGACAGACAGACAGACAGACAGGCAGCTAAACATGTTTTTGGTGGCCACTGAAAGCAGAGTCAGGAGGTTGACAGCAGTCTATGAGACTGTGTACGATGCAGAAGGTGGTGTCTCTAGTACTTCCGGTATGACGCTGAGCCCCGCAAGCTCCCCGCGCTGCGGGCCAGGCAGCACGCTCACAAGCTTAGTCACTGCAGTACAAACCCGTTGCCTTTGTGCGTGCTTTTACCCAGTAGCCCAAAAGCTCACGCGGACGGGGGGGACACGTGACCACTCAGCACAGCGGGGGGGGGGGCACCGGCGGTGGTTTGGGTGGGCTCTGTGCTTAGCCGATGGTGGAAGCAGCTCTTCAGTATGCGGAGCTACGCTGTGTGACGTCACAGACGCCTCTGCTGGGGAAGCAAACCAGCCCGGACTGCTGCGCTGAGGCGTTGGACAGGAGACAGGGCCGCACCACACAGAGGGGAGGGGTCAGGGGAGGGACCCCCCCGCCCCCCCGCCCCCCGCTGCGCAGTCTGGCGTCCTTCTCAGCTCCGAGCTGCAGGGGGGGGGGAGGTGTGATGGTAGCACAGCACTACGTCACTATGCGTACTATGTGTTTGATGTGTCGTTTGATCTGTATGATCTTTTGTACTAGACTACAGCAGTATTATCGTTCTTTCTTCCAACATGTGTGAGTTCTGTCAAGTAAACATTGTGGTGATGTGTGATGAAGTTGATATTATCCTCAGTGTTGTTGTTACCGTCATCCTTGATATTGTGTCTTCAGCGGACAGTGACGTCGTCGCTGATACACGTTTGGATGTTCTTTTGTAAATATTAAAACTTTACTTGAAAATGCAACATGCTTGGTACCGGCGATGTGTTGTCATACAGACAATCCATTCAAAAGAATCTCTCCCCCTGCCCCCTCCCCCCTCCCCCTCCCTCTCTCTCTCTTACTCCCCCCTCCCTCTGCCCCCCTCTCGCTCTTTCTTAATTTCTAGACAACTGCCAACTTTCTACTTGCTTCTGGTGTGCTGTGTGTTGTGGTTCCTTCGTTGGTGTTCTCTCTCAGGGGTTTAGCTGGTACCGGTACCGGTACCAGTACCAGTACCAGTACCAGCAGCAGCAGCAGGAAACCCTGCTGCGCTCGCTACTTAAGCATCTTTTTATCTTTTGCATGACTCTCTTCTTTTTCTCATGTTGATGAATCTTTTTCTTTTTGTACATTTCTTCTTCTGACGTTTTCCGTGTTTGACCAGTCTCACCACCGCATTACATCGCTGTGATGTTTCTGACACATTAAATCAATCAATTAAAGTAACGATGGGACTATTTTGTGTGTGTGTGTGTGTGTGTGTGTGTGTGTGTGTGTGTGTGCGTCTACTTCTCCAGAACATTTGTGTGTCACACCGGATACTTGAGGTGTGCTTTATTCGGGTTGCGGTTGAGGCGCACCACATCGTCCATCCATCCATCCATCCACCCGTGATTTGGTCACAGAACATCCACCCTATACACCTTAAAGCAGCACGGGGGGGGGGCACACGTTGCCTCTCTACGTCCGGGCTCTCGGCTCGATGATGCATGGCGACGAGAGTTGTTGAGCATCCAGAGGGGACGTTGGGGAATCGGTTTGTGGGAACATCCTCTAATCCGTACAAGAGGCAGAGATGAGAGGGAGCAGGGCAGAGAGGACAGAAAACAGATTACGACTAGCATAACACAGACTCCCATCACTCCACCGGCCCCGCGCCCGAGCACGGGGATGGAGAGATTATTCTGGATGCTGGACGTCTCCGTGCTAGGCGAGCACGGCCAGGGCCGGCGGGGTCAGCTCTATGGGGGATGTGCATTGCATGAGTGGTTTTACAGACGCTATTAGCTTATGGCTAGGGGGTAGATGATATGCGCTATCTTTTTGGAAATGATCATTTAAACCTGACAGGGGGAAAACACGTTTTAGGTTGTTTATAGCTTGTTTTGTTGTGTGGTTTTGCAGGTATTATCTCTGACTGGAGTTTAGTGGTACAGTTCTGCAGACTCCGTACGTGAAGGACGATAGAGACGATATAGATTTGGACTGAGCTGCACATGACGGCGCGTCTCAAACACCTCACCGTTTGACTATGCAGTCTGATGGCATGGGACGCATGGGAAAGACCAAAGTCATCAAACTGGGGGAACAAACCATGTTTTCTTAGGTTGATGGCGGACATTTTCCTCTGACCGCAGCTCGTGGTGGGTCAGTTTCCGTGGGACCATGCCGTCCAACTAGGACTTGGCCTGATGAGAACAGGAGGTTGGGTTCAGGCCCACAGCGACACAGCTTTATACTGGCTAGCAGTATAGTGCACTCCCAAATGGGCTCGGGTGCCACTTCTGCTGAAGCGGTGCTTACGGACAGTGGGGTAAGGTGTGGCTGGTATGATGCAACATGCCATGCAAGCATGTTCTGGTGTCTGAGCTTGTGGTTTTTAACTGAAGAGTTGTAAAGCAGATGGGTCGAAAGAGAATGCAGAGGGAAGATGTGGTGTAGGTTGAGATCGAAACTTAGGACGTTTGCTGACTTTATCACTGAGATCAAGCTCTAGATGTCACAAAGCTTTCAACTGTAAACACAAGGCAGAGCTGGTTGTCGTCAGCACTTCCTTCCCAAGAGAAGATGTGTGTCTGACCAGCTGAGAGTTACAGCTAGCCCAAAAGCACGCGTAACCCCCGTCTCAAAGTCTCCTCTCCTGTCTGGCACCACCAGATTGTTCTGAGTTGCTCATACGATATGCACCAATCAGGGCCCTGAGGTCCTGTGGCTGTCACACGTTCTCTGTTTAGATTGCTGACGAGGGCCCCGGGCTGGACACCCTCAGCTGAGCCTTTCTTCGGGGATGCTCCTTTTATACCCAATCATGACACTCCCCTGTTTCCAGTTAACCTGGTCACCTGTGGAATGTTCCAGACAGGTGGTTTTGAGCATTCCTCAACTTTCCCAGTCTGTTGTTGCCCCTGTCCCAGCTTCTTTGGAACGTGTTGCAGGCATCACATCAGAATGAGTGAATATTTGCAAAAAACAATAAAGTTGATCAGTTTGAACATTAAATATCTTGTCTTTGTAGTGTATTCAGTTGAATATAGGTCGAAAAGGATTTGTAAATCATTGTGTTCTGTTTTTATTTACGTTTTACACAACGTCCCAACTTCACTGGAATGGTGGTTTGTATGTATGAATGTGTGTATGTATGTACGTATGTGTGTGTGTGTGTGTATGTATGCATGCACGCAAGTATGTATGTATGCATGCACACATGCACGCATGTATGTATACACTCATGCATACAAGTATGTATGTGTGTGTGTGTGTGTGTGTGTATGTATGTATGTATGTAAGTATGTGTGTGTGTGTGTATGTATGTATGTGTGTGTGTATGTATGCACACATGTATACAATTATGTGTGTATGTATGCATGCACATATGTATGTATATAGTATGTATGCATGCATGTGTGTGTGTGTCTGCATGTATGTATGTATGTGTGTGTGTGTATGCATGTATGTATGTATGTATGTATGTATGTATCATTGTGCATATACTGCACGATACTGTAGATAGATAGATAGATAGATAGATAGATAGATAGATAGATAGATAGATAGATAGATAGATAGATAGATAGATAGATAGATAGATAGATACTAGATAGATAGATAGATAGATAGATAGATAGATAGATAGATAGATAGATAGATAGATAGATAGATAGATAGATAGATACTAGATAGATAGATAGATAGATAGATAGATAGATAGATAGATAGATAGATAGATAGATAGATAGATAGATAGATAGATAGATACTAGATAGATAGATAGATAGATAGATAGATAGATAGATAGATAGATAGATAGATAGATACTAGATAGATAGATAGATAGATAGATAGATAGATAGATAGATAGATAGATAGATAGATAGATAGATAGATAGATAGATAGAAGAGATTGCTATAGGTCCCCCTCCTATGTACTCCGCTCTAGTCCCAGGCAGTGTGGTCCATTAATCCCAAGCAGCAGCATATGGACTCTGGAGCACAGAGGCAGAGACACAGACACACTCAGGACTTAGAAATATGATTCATTTCTTCCCCCCCTAATCCCCAACAAACAAGCTGGCGGCCGCGCTGCTCTGGAGGCAGACTGTAATCATGGCACAGGCTGCCAGGCCCCCCTCCCACCCCTTCTTCCTCCCGTCTGCCTGCAGTCCAATTTCCTCTTAATCGATTCCTAATCCCAACGCTGCCAAGCGCACACGCGCCAAGCACACACCCGAGCATGCACACAAATATGAGCAAGGGAAACAGCATGCATAAATTCATCATCAAATGCACACGCATACTCGCATGCCAACACTCACACACGCGTTTGGCCGCACAAAACAGTCGTCATCAAACATCAGTGATAGGCGTGGACAAAGGCACAGAAATCCATGTACACCCCCCCCCCAAACAACCACACACATGCGCACACACACGAGTAAAATGAAACCAAGTGAAAAACAAATCCACTTTCTGCTTGGCGTGGTGACACAGTTGTAGAGGACCGGAGCTGCAGCAGGTCCACGTGCAGCCAGGAGTCCGCTGGACTACCAAGACAGCGAAGAAACAGATGATGAAAATACATTATCATTCCTTTTTTGCGTACTTGTGTACCAGATGGGTGGCGTTGTCACAGTTTGTGTGTTGTTTGGATGTTGTCCAAACTGTGACAGCTCCAATTAGTCCCAGCATACACTGCGTTATCAATGGGCCCTTCAGTTTATACTTAGGCTGGTTAGCTAACAGACTGGCAACGGTGCTCAGAGCAGCCAGACAGTGATCCGTATTAACTAATGTCTACACAACATCTGTTTCAACTCCAGGTTCAAGCTCTCTTCAGCCTCTGTACCCTAAAGGCCACCTTCCATCCACATCCCAAGCAGATTTAGCTCCACTGAGTTAGCAAGATGTCTGAGTAATGCTCAGTTTCAAATAAATGTAAGACTCCTCATTCCCTCCCTAATAAGGGATCGATGGGCGAACAGACTTTAAATAAGCTGCAGAAGACATATGGATTTCTTAAGGCAACCTGAAACTGTGGCACAAACACTCAAGGAAAGTGTTATTCAGCAGCCAGACCCCACCAGCTCTGACGAACTGAAACCCACAGAAATACCTGCTACTTGCTGCCAGTACGCTTCACCTACACGCCTCCCTGAACTGAACCGGCTTCCTTCCAATAAAGCAATGGCATACGCTGCTGCACCAGGAATGTATCGTCTACTTCCGGGTTACTTGGTTTTTTCCCCCGTCATTCTTTATTGAACACATTTTCATATACAACGGTACAAAGACACTGACAATAAAACAAAAATAAAAAGGAAACAAAACTAAACAAAAAAAGATGACATTTTACAATGCCAGAGTTTCTGTTATATGCTGCATATTAAATTCAATTCTGTTATATGCTGCATATTAAATTAAATTCTGTTATATGCCGCATATTAAATTCAGTTCTGTTACATGCAGCATATTAAATTCAATTCTGTTATATGCCGCATATTAAATTCAATTCTGTTATATGCTGCATATTAAATTCAGTTCTGTTATATGTTGCATATTAAATTCAATTCTGTTATATGCTGCATATTAAATTCAGTTCTGTTATATGTTGCATATTAAATTCAGTTGTTATATGTTGCATATTAAATTAAATTCTGTTATATGCTGCATATTAAATTCCGTTCTGTTATATGTTGCATATTAAATTCAGTTCTGTTATATGCAGCATATTAAATTCGCCTAGTAATTTAAGGGTCTTAATAGCGTTTTTGTTTTTAAGATTAAATAAAATTGTGCTATATTGTTTAAATTCCTTAACAAAGAGCAGGAAACCTGTTTTGGTTCCTGACCATTTTTCTTATGGATATGGAATTTTCCAAAAATAATAACTAGTTGTATGATATACAGCACGTTATTTCCAATCTTATCGTCACTAAAATATAGTATTACATCAAACATATCTATTTCAATAGTCACGTTGTCTCTTTTTTTAGAAAGTTGGCTACATCAATCCAGAACATTCCTGTGTATATACACTGGAAGAATAGATGGGTAATACTCTCTTTTTCTAGTCCACAAAAATCACACTTATATAAAGTTTGACTCTTTCTAACACACGCTTTACTGGATAAATTCTATGCAATATCTTGAAAGACACTTTCTTAAAGTTGTTAGTGACATAGTATTTATCACAGGTTGTACATGCTTTCTTCCACCGTATATCGTTAAATAACGAGGACCAGAAACATCTAGAAGATGGGAAAGTGACACCACTAAATGTGTTCATAATATTTTGTTAGAGCACTTCTCTTTCAATATGTTGGTTTCACCAATATAAATATTTTCCACACAATCTTCAAAATGAAAAGGTAGGTCTACCGCACCAGAGTTTCGTAGAAGTATAAGGACACTTTCTGGTATCGAAAGCAATAGCATACTGCTTTGGTTTTATAGGTATTTTGAATTTATCAAGAAATTATTCAAAAGATAATAAATAACAATTTTGATTAGTAATTCGCCAGCTGTCAGTGTTCCATTATTAAACCACGTGTGATAGAAAAAGTCCTATTTTTTATATCGGATGTCTTTATTCCATATGAAGGACCTATGGGGCGAAAAGTTATGCTTGTAATCTAATAACCAAGCTGTCAGTGCTTGCCGATGAAATTTTGCCAACTTAATAGGGATTTTACCAACAGAAAAGTTACATTTTAGTAGGAATTTGATACCACCAACTGGATCAAATAGGTAATTAGAGAAAATATTCCAAATGCTATCCTTGTTTTTTAAGTATTCAGTAATCCGCTTAATTTTAAATGAATTATTAAGAGAGCTAAATCTAGAACTTCCAGACCTCCACAGTCTTTGGTGTTACAAAGCACTTTTTTTTTTAAAATAATGAGACTTATTCCTCCAAATGAAATTGTAAAGCATCTTGTCCAAGTCCTTAATAAAATTCTGTGGAACATCAAGTAACAAAGCAATATATACGGATCTGGATATTAATAGTACCCGACCATAAAAAGATAAGTCCCTCACTAACCAGTGATTAAATTTCTTCTTAAATTTTTTGACAATTGGTTTAAAATTCAAATTACTCCTTTGTTGTTCATCTTTGTATATTATTATTCTTAGGTATGTTACCATATCTTCGATTGGAATGCTATGTATATTTGTCATATCACATTTCTTAAGTGAAAATAAGACAGCTTTTCTAATATTAATTTTTAAACTTGAGACCACACTACATTCTTCAATACATGCCACTGCTTTTTTGATCTACTTTTTATATTTTCAGAATAATGTAGTGTTATCAGCTAATTGACTTAATTCTAACACTGAAATGCCCCAAAATTTATTCTTCTTAATGTGCATTGCCATTACTTGTGTTACAAACAAAAATAAAAAAGGTGAGATCGGGCATCCTTGTCTAATACCTCGACCGATGTTAAGTCTTTGAGAGGTTTCATAAGATAGCTCCACTGAGCTTTTACATCCAGTATATAAAGTCTGCATTGCTTTTAGAAAAAAGTTGTCGAAACCAAAAAAGTGAATAATTCCAAAAATAAAGACATGTTCAACTGTATCAAAAGCTTTGTAGAAATCAATAAATAAAATGAAACTATCATCAGGGATAAGGTAACTATAATCAATCAAATCTTGTACTAATCTGACATTATTGCTGATATGTTTCCCCTGCATGAATCCAGATTTTTCTTCGTCAGTTATCTTGTGTAGCCCATTTTTCAGTCTTTTTGTGAAGATTAATGCAAATGCTTTGGCATCATTATTTAATAAACTAATTTGTTTCCAATTATTTAAATATAATTTATCTTTATTGGGTTTTGGAATAAATGTGATTACTCCTTGTTTTAATGATGCTGGGAGTTCACAAATGTCAACTGATCTTGAAACATAGCAAGCAGAAAAGGAGCTAGCTCTTTACTGAAAGTTACATAAAACTCACCCATCAACCCGTCATTGCCTGGTGATTTGTTATCTTTAAGGTTTTTTTTAATACAATTAGTAATTTCAAATAAGCTTAACTTATCATCACATATTTCCATGAAACCCTTGTCAACTTTCCTGACTTTATGTTGTAATTTCTCTAAGAAATTATCTATATTAGGTTCTTTATTAGCCGATGAATATACGTTTTCATAGAACTAGGCTACATAAGAAGATAATTCTGATGGGTTGTCACTGAGAATATTGTTTATCATTGATTTACATACTGTTGATGTCTCGCTGTTTCGCTTTTCCAAATTAAAGAAATACCTTCCCCCCCTTCTTCAATGCATTTACGTCTTGACCTAACAAATGCTCTCCTGGCCTTTTCCTCATAAATGTTATCTAATTAATTTTGTAGTGCTGATAATCGAAGTAAATCCTGATTAGACAAACCTCAGTTTTCTTTTGTTGTCAGATTAATAATTTTCGTAATAACATTGGTTTCTTTTTCCTGTTTGATTTTGGAATTTAGTTTACCAATTTTAATTGCTACTTTCATAATTTCAAATTTAATTAAGTCCCAATAGCATCTATATTTATTGATAATACATGGTTTAGTCCGATACTTAACAATTATTTGTCTAATTTCTGTTATAAGCAATTCATTTTCAAGTAATTTCTTATTCAGTTTCCAGTAGCCCTGATAGACTTTTCTGGAACCTATTCCATTTATATTTACTTTTATATAGATACCCTTATGGTCTGTCAAGTTAGACGATTCAATCCAAACGGAATCAATTTTGTCCTCCATTTCCTCAGACACTAACCAAAAATCTATACGTGATTGTAGAGATTTATCTTTATTGCTCCATGTATACATGCATGTATCTGGGTTTTTATGTCTCCAAATGTCCAAGGTTCCCAAACTTAAACAAATGTTTTTTAACTCACATTCTACAACCTTGTCTTTTGGAGGCCATCTATTATCTCATTTAAAGTTGTTTTAAAATCACCCCCCCCAAAATAATTTTAGCAGAAGGATATTTAGATAAGAGCCAATTAATAGTTGTTTCAATGTCTTGAAAAACAAGGCAATTGTTTATTTTGTTGTTAGTGGCATAGCTATTAACAAGAATAAATTATGTGTGGTTAATTTCAATTACTAAAATAATCCACCGACCTAAATTATTTGTATCGTGTCTCGATATTTGACCTCCAAACTTTCCTTTTAAAATTGCGACCCCTGCTGACCGATTGGTGCCAAAAGAGAACCAAACATCATTTCCCCATTGTGTTTTTCAAAATAAAGCATCTTCTGGACAAGCATGACTTTCCTGAAAAAATAAATCAGCACGTTTTCCTTGACAGTAAAGAAATAAAGCGTTTCTTTTTAGCAGATCCCTAATACCCCTGGCATTAGTTGAAAACACTGAGACGGACATAAAAAAACAAAACACTAGGTATTAACACTAAGCAAGTACCTATCTATGTAAATTCTATGTAAATTCTGTAACAGCTGCATAATGCCAAAATAAGCTGAGTCAGCAAAGTTACTAAAATTTGGAGAAAAAGAAAGAAGAGAGGGGAAAAAACCCCGATGCCTTTCTCCAGTAAAGCAAAACACGGAAGCTATACAACTATGTCATGGAGTAGGTTGACATCCATGGCTGCAAACCACAACTACATATTCAATACCGGAAAAAGTAGATAATTATGGGTAATAATAACAATTATGAGTAATAATAAATGAGGGAGGTTAATCACCTCATTTGGATTTTATCAATCCAATGTATAAGAAAAACAGTCACGTATAGCCTACTTTGGAAATTCAATGGAACAACTTTTCAAACGACAGCTTAATCCTTTAGAAGGAGACAACTTCGCCGTGTAACCTTTTAGACAACTTCAACAGGTTAAGAAGGAAAATGTTGCACTTAATCACTAGAATGTAAGCGCATCACATCACCTAAAACTAAAATAACTCAACTCAATTCAATTCAATTTATTGTCATTAAAAACAATGTGCAGGCACATGTTAAAAATGAAATGAGGGGCATTATTTGCCATTTAAATCCATACAAAATTAAACTGTATAATAAAATTTATGGCTATTAGTCCTCAAAACATGTCAGTCGGATTGTTCTGAGTTCTTAAACAGTTCACTGCCATCAGTAAAACCCTCGCCGTTTCATTTTACAACTTTAGTTCTTTGCCGTCAACAAAGGCTCTTGCTCCGCTGAAATATGCCCTCTTTGTTGTGCTTACACCGCCCCGAGCTGCCTCCCCGGCACGTTCAAGCCACTCCCCCAGCTCGGACGTGCCGGAAACATCCGAGCGCTCGGCTCGCGCTCTGAGGAGACGAGCGCTGCACTGCACCAGGTGTTTGCCATCATCCATCAGGCACACCTGTGGCAATCAGGCAGCCTTCTACAAGAAGCCTCCCAGAACGTCTCTCAGTGCTTCGACGTACTGAACCCTGCGGTAAAGTTCTGACAAGCCCTCCAGCGTTCCTTGCATTCTGTTTATTCCCCAGTGTCTTATCTTCGTGTCTCTGTTTCCCCGCGTCTCCCTCGTCCCCAGCGACCTTCACGTTTCTCCCCGGACCTCTCCTGCGATCTCCCCCCTTGTCCCTCTATCTGGACCCCTCCTTTCGGACTCGACTTCCCGGATCTCGGACCTGGACTTTCTCGGACAACCCCTCTTGGATCACGGACTGGACTTTCTCGCCAGGTGCACGCACATCTTTTCAACACCTCCTGGTCATTTACATACCGCACCACACATTGGCTAAAAACACTCACACATAGTTATTCACGCAAACCACGGGACACCACACATAGTTTATTCATACATCCCACTAACAGAACGCCTTTTCTCACCATACATTCCCCCCCTTCCACAATAAAACCTCCCTTTGTAGCTTTTGAAGTCATCTCGTGTCTGTCTGTCTTGGGTTTCGCCACACGGGTCAGGTTCTGGTGCGCGAGCATAACACTCTTTCCCTCTTTCCTTGCCTTTTCCACAGCCGACTCCGTGCATCCTTGTCAAATGTCGTTAGGTCCTCTTGAAGCGCAGACCACTTCTGTTCAGATATTCGCTCTCTTTCGCAGGCCTCATGTCAAAGCTCTCGGCGTTCTAGAGATGAATCTTATGATCACCCGTCGCGGGTTTACATTGTTTCCCTCTCCTGACTTGAGTCGCTCATGTCCCACATCCAGCACACCGGCCACAGCGTTGCGATCAGCCTCAAGAACCAGCCAGCCATCCACCCATCCATCCATTTTCCGAACCGCTTCTCCTGCGCCTCAGGAACCATCGCCTTGCATATTTCTCACTCTTGCCTTGATGTTCTCAGTGGCGCACTCGGAAACTCCGTTCAGACGAAGACCGCGTCTGCGACTGTATCGTTCTTGATCGTTCACCTTATTCTCCAGTCCCACGGTTCTTTTCTTCATTCGTTCACTTCGACTTTTCAGACTTTCGTTTTCTTTCTTCAGATCAATCTTCTCTGTGCAGATTGAGTTGAGAGCTTCGTTAATGGTTCTGATTTTGATTGCGTTCTCTTTCACCATGACTTCAGTCTGATCCGCCCTTTCGTTGATTTTTCCAGAGATTCTACGAATAACATTCTCCTGCACCTCAGCCAGGGTAGGTTCCTCCGCTTGGGTGGACGATTTCTGAGCTTTAGCTGTGGCCGACATGACTACGCTCCTCGAGGCAGAGCAAGTTAGCTAATAGCAAACTGTTGCTAGCTAATGTTATAGCTAATATAGGACTGGTTACCGTAGTGCCGTGACTGACGCTAGCCGTTCTTTTGTCGAAATGTTCTTGTCAGGGAATTGAGCACAGAAAGCAAGCTGACTTGTTACCAAGACGTAAACGTATTGTAGCGAATTCAGGGGGCAGTCTGGGAGACCGTCACCACAGCCGGGACGCGAACCCGTGTCTCCCACTCCGCAAGCGACAACGTTAACCCCACTGGTTAGCGTTGTCGCTCAATATGTCTGATACATTACTTTATTATGTTTTCAGTCGGTATGTCTGATGCATTACTCTTTGGTGTGGAAGTTGTTATTAGGAAGCACTTCCTCAGGTACTAACTAGACTGGTGTACTGGTGTGTACTGCAGACGTATTAATATCGATTAAGTTATTTTTATACAGTATGAATGAACGCTGTTGAAAGGAATTATTGTTGATCTAATTTGAAATAATGGATTCTACCACTGCACACTTAAATCCCATTTTAACTAAAGACACTGGTGAATTTTTTTGTCAGAAAATTTAGACAAGTGGACAATGTATTTGTTAGTTATACTTTCGGGTGTTGGCACTGACCCCCGACCTAGATAAATTATGTTTTCTAGATGCTAGCTAACCCTGGGTTGAACAGTACAGTATACGGGACACTCTGGGCCATTTTCAGTGATAATAATTACAAAATTGTTATTTTGATCCACACAGACTCCAGTCACAACAGAAATCTCGATCTTAAGATTCCTATCTGAGAACGAAATTATTGCATGTCATAGCATAGTTTGACAGTTGCACAATCAATGTGGATGTGACAGTAAAAACTACTGACATAACATGTACGAAACAAATTTAACTGCTTAATGAGATTTGAAAGGGTGTGATCATGCTGGAAAAGCACTCAGCTTTTAGCGTAAATCCATGCGGGTGATCTGTGGATGGCAGTGGTAACAGGATCAGTATTAAAATATGAATGGATCAATCTGCCACAGTCAACCTCAGCATACACTTGTGCTAAGGTCTTTACTGCAGATTACAACTTAACACCTAGTTAATATCACTAATAGTAAAAGTCACTTTAGATCCACAGATTAGTGATGTCTTGGACTAAAATGCTTGTCTGGATTACGAGAGTGTTTGACATGCGGCGGTCGTTGGACAGGGGGGCGGGGGGGTATTAAAGATCATTTCAGAAATAGGCTGAGGGACATACTATATATGTGCGATTGACTGACTCAGCGTGGGGTGAGTGTTTGATACTGATGGAACATGAGGGATGTTCTGATATGTGAGGTAAATGGGAGAAATTCTTTGGATTCTGTACAAATGTGGACCGATAAGTTCCATGTATGCACCCATTTGGAAGGACATATCCATCCCCTCATCAATCCATCTTCATTCAGCCCTGTTCCTAACTTCTCTCTCCTTGCATCCCTGCATTAACCAACACACACACACACACGTCTGTACTTCTATCTTTATGAGGGCCCCTTATTAACTACATTCATTCCCTAACCCAAACCTTAACCATCAGAGCTACATGCCTAACCCTGAACCAAATCCTAAACCTGACCTTAACCTAATCCTTAATCTAACCCTCAACCCAAGCCCTGACCCTAAACCTGACCTTAACCTGACTTTAACCTAATCCTAAATCTAACCCTTAACCTAATCCTAAATCTAACCCAAGACCTGACCTTAACCTAATCCTAAATCTAACCCTCAACCCAAGTCCTGACCTTAACCTAATCCTAAATCTAACCCAAGCCCTGACCTTAAC
The DNA here is from genome assembly GCA_022114975.2 of Lampris megalopsis. Lineage (NCBI taxonomy): Eukaryota > Metazoa > Chordata > Actinopteri > Lampriformes > Lampridae > Lampris > Lampris megalopsis. The sequence goes on along the minus strand of JAJHIY020001157.1, from coordinate 398,818 downwards.
CTAATCCTAAATCTAACCCTAAAACGAACACTTAAAGAAGTGAGGACCTGCTAAAATGTCCTCTCTGATGGTTAAAAACTCAAATTGGTCCCCACATATAAGTACAAGTACACACACACAATTACACTTACACACACACACACGCAATTACACACACACACACCGCATCTAAGTAAGGTTCATGTTCCTACCTGTCTCCGATGTTGAAGGTTTTAGAAATCCTAATAAGCCGTGGGTAACGAAGGACACGGAAGCCATCCTGAACAAGGAAGAGGGCCGTTAGAGCTGGCAATAAGGAGGAGGTGAGAACAATACAGCGGGACCTTAAAGTGAGGATCAGGGAGGCTAAAGAGAAGTGCAGCAGGAAGTTGGAGCAGAAACTGCAACAGAACAACATGAGAGGGGTCTGGGCTGGTACGGAGACCATCACTGGTTTCAGGCCGACTGGCAGCAGAGGAGGGGAGGGCAGCATGGACTGGGCCAGTGAACTTCATGTGTTTTTTTTTTTTTAACAGATTTGACACAATGCCCCCCCCCCCCCCGGTCTCATCTGTTGCCTGCCCTCACCAACCGTCAACCTCACTGCCCCTCCTGCTCCTTACATCTCCATAGCCTCCAGTGAGGGCCCTACCCCCCCCCCTCGGGGTTCCTGGACTAATGGCCCTCTCCATCCTGACGACCCCCCCACCTGTAACAGCTGCAGTGTGCTTCACGGTTGACCGTGTCAGAAGACAGTTGTTGAGACTTCACGCAAGCAAGGCAGCAGGCCCGGATGGTGTTAGCTGTGCCCCTCAGTTATGTGGAGTGCTTCACCATGTCTCCACCCTGAGCCTTAGACTTCAAAAGGTCCCCGTGCTGCGGAAGACGTCCTGCCTCGTTCCTGTGCCTAAAACACCACATCCCAGGGACTCCAAGGACTACAGACCGGTGGCATTGACTTCACACATCATGAAGGCTCTGGGAAGACTCATCCTGGAGCAGCTTCGGCCCACGGTCAAGCCACACTTAGACCCCCTCCAGTTCGCCTACCAACCCCGACTGGGAGTTGAGGATGCCTTCATGTTCCTGCTTAACCGTGCCTACGCCCACCCGGATAAGCCAGCAAGCACTGTGAGGGTCGTGTTCTTTGACTTCTCCAGTGCCTTCAACACCATCCGGCCAGCTCTTCTGGCTGAGAAGCTAACAGCAATGCAGGTCGATGCCCCCCTTGTCTCCTGGATTGTTGACTACCTTACTGGTAGACCACAGTATGTGCACTTGCAAAACGATGTGTCACACAGAGTGGTCAGCAACACCGGGGCTCTGCAGGGGACGGTCTTGTCTCCCTTCCTTTTCACCCTCTACACCACGGACTTCAACTACCACACAGAGTCCTGCCATGTTCAGAAGTTCTGTGATGACTCTGCTGTAGTTGGGTGCATCAGTAATGGCGAGGAGGCTGAGTACAGGGCTGTGGTGGGAAACTTTGTCACGTGGTGTGAGCAGAGCAATCTGCAGCTCAACGTGACTAAGATAAAGGACCTGGTTGTTGACCTGAGGAGAGACATGACAGCAGTGACCCCCGTCTCCATCCAGGGGGTCAGTGTGGACACTGTGGAATACTATAAGTACCTGCGGGTGTATCTAGACAATAAACTGGACTGGGCTAAGGACACTGATGCCCTCTACAAGAAGAGACAGAGCCGTCTCTACTTTTTGAGGAGGCTGAGGTCCTTCAACATCTGCCAGACGATGCTCAGGATGTGGTGTGAGTCTGTGGTGGCAGTGCTCTCCTGTTTGCTGCTGTGTGTTGGGGCAGCAGGTTGAGGGTAGTGGATGCAAACAGGCTCAGCAATAAACTGATCTGCAAAGCCGGTGACATTGTGGGGGTGGAACTGGATTCTCTGGCGGAGGTTTCTGAGAGGAGGACGCTGTTGAAATTTCGTGCCATCATGGACAATGTGTCCCACCCACTCCGTGACATGCTGGTCGGGCACAGGAGTACTTTTAGTAACAGACTCATTCTGCTGAAAAGCCCCACAGGAGGTCATTCCTGCCTGTGGCCATCACACTTTACACCTCCTCCCTCAGACTCCTCCCGTCAGACACTCTGAGTTAATGGTCACTGGACTGGCCTGTGGGGTTTTGTTTGTGCTGCTTGTTGTGTGCTGCGGTAGTGCAGCAGAGATAGGCCGTTATGTGCACCATGCTTGTTGATATATTTTGTTCTTACTTCTATTTCTTATTTATCTCTTCTTTCTGTTTCTATGTTCTTATCTTGTTAGTTTTTAGTTATTAGCACGTGAGTGTCTGTAGTAGAACCCACTTTCCCCTCGGGGACAAATAAAGGATTCGGATTCTGAAAAAGATACTGCACAAATGGAAGTTATCATTTGTTTTCAAATACTTCCCCCCCCCCTTTAACCATCGCTGATAGTCTCTGTGCCAGTCTCCCTTGCATCCAGCCACATTCCCATGTTCTTCCCAACGTTAATCCTCCTTTTTTAGGACACATGCTCTTTGTCAGTGGTGTCGTGCTTGACACACATTCTCACCTGCAGGCTGCCTGGTGCAGACGGTGTTTTCAGCACCCAGCAGCTTGTGGGTGAGGTGACCTGCACAAAGGGGGTTCTCTGCCGGTTGGGAGCGATGCGAATTCACTTTTCTTGCCCAGACTTTTGGAGCTAGTCCTGGCAATTTAGCTGGCAACCTCTTGGCAATAGGCTCTCCCTTCCTCTCCAACCCTTAACATGTTGTCACCAGTACCTTCCACCTCATGTCTGCCTTTGCTTCCCCTCCCTCAACCTGCTTACCTGGTGGATCCCTCCTACACTCTCCATGTTGCCCCTCATCCCTTCCTTCCGGTCCCATCTCCCGGCATCACCCCTCATTCCCTCCTCTCCACCTCTCCTTGCAGTTTGTTATTCTTGCTGATCTAATTTAGTGAGTGTCCCAATCCTCTTAGTGTCCTGCTCCCTCAGCGCAACACTAAGTGAATTAGACGGGATTACTGTCTTTCTCTCTTCCTCCTACTCCTCTTCCTCCTCCTCCTCCTGTTCTTCTCCATACTGTCACTCTCTCCTCACCCCCAACCCCCCCACCCTCCTCTCATCCTCCCTGTCCCCTATCGCTCCATCTGTATGTCCATCTTTCCCTCAACATCTCTCTCTTGGCGGGATTACGGCGTGCTCCTGCTCCAGATGACAAATTGGTTCCGATGTTGCCCAGCGACAGATTGTCTCACTGGCACAGTGCATCATGGGACATCAAGTGTCGTTAATTGAGCTTTGACCTGTTGCAAATTGAAATGGAAAAGAAATGACATAACAGGGATGAGGCCCACTGAATAGTGGAGAGCACAACACCTACATAACAGCAAGAACAAAGTCAGGACGTGGGGGAATGAAATGTCAAGGTACAGGAAAACAGAAATGAATTTAGGGAGCCATGTTGATGGGGTTTTGCTGCTGTTACAAAGGCTGTGTCCAATACAAGATGTTGTATCTTTAAAACTCTTGGACCCCCCCCCCACCAACGTTTTATTGCATTTGAAGATCAGCATTAGTTTATTCTATTGTTCTGCCTGTAAATGATCATTCACCTGCATGAGAGAGGGATTGGATTTTATTTCCTGGCCGTTCAGTTTTTCTTACGTGAGCTGGGCTCGAAAGGCCGGAGAAGCCCTGGTCCCCTCAGGCCTCTTCAGTCCTCTGTGCCTATACAGGGTCACTTAGGGATCCTAGCATTTACAGGGACACATACTGTACAGTACATACTGATATTATACAAAGCTGAGCTGAAATCCACTTCTCTTTTGTTTTGGTAACCTTGATATCTTTCCAGTTGAATTCACCCGGCGTGGCCCGGGGAAAATGTTCTCACCAAAACAACCTACACGATCTGATCTTTACGATATAATCGACGACGAACTATAGGATAATTTATATGATTCATGTGATAAACGAATGTCGAATAAACAAATCTTATTAACGAAAATGATCAAATGTCATAATTTTCAATCCATTGATCAAGCTTCTTTGCTTATGTGTATATTAATCGTTGCAAATCCGCTGCCGCCACCATTAATGCCACAAAATAAACCCAATTTCGCAAATAAATCAACATTTTTACTTGGTTTTTGAAATATTTTTCGAACTGTGCAATCATTGGAAAAGTGCTGATTCTTAAGATACCTTTCTTTTTGTTCTACAATGAGTATTTCTGGAGTTTTAAGTTAACATACAAACATACACTCTTGCTTTATATATATAAAATAAAAGAAAGACAGACACTGGTTCACCAGCATTGGAAGCAAAGAGGCATCGGTTCAGCCAGCTTAAGATGTGGATATCCGTGGAGAGCAATAAGTCACCATCCACTGCCGTGGAAAAACATGCCCCTCTTTCAGAGTGGGTGCAGCCCCATAGACCGCAAACATAACGGGATCCTGGGTTGAATACGTTTGGCTATTCAGAGTCTCATACTCTGTTAGCACAGCATTTAAGGCACAAGCATTAAGCTAACGTCACCCATTGTAAAATGTATGAATTTGTGCTTTTTGTAGTGCACTTTGGACAAAAAATGGCCAACTGTAGTACCCGTGGATTGAGGGCAGGGTGGTCTGGTGGTAACAAGCTCTGTATTATAACCGACAGTCCAAGGTTTGATCAGTGCCATCTAACTGATATTTCTACATAAGTAATTATGTGTGGTCTAGTTTCAACACACCAAGGGATTTTGTTCTGAGAGAGACTGCTGCACAATTCACAATCTCATCCGGCAAACAATCTAAAGATCAATATCGCCCCTATTTCATTACCTTTCCATCAGAAATAAAACCACCTGTAGTAAACAGTGTGAACGAGTGAGAGATGAGAGGAGATGAGATGAGATGAGAGGAGAGGAAAAGAGAGGAGGGGAGGAAAAGAGATGAGATGAGATGAGAGAAAAGATGAGAGGAGAGGAGAGGAAAAGAGGAGAGGGGAGGAAAAGAGATGAGAGGGGAGGAGATGAGAGGAAAAGAGAGGAGAGGGGAGGAAAAGAGATGAGATGAGAGGGGAGGAGATGAGAGGATAGGATAGGAAAAGAGATGAGATGAGATAAGATGGGATGAGAGAAGATGAGAGGAGAGATGAGATGAGATGAGAGGATAGGATAGGAAAAGAGATGAGATGGGATGAGAGAAGATGAGATGAGAGGAGAGATGAGATGAGAGGATAGGATAGGAAAAGAGATGAGATGAGAAAAGATGGGATGAGAGAAGATGAAATGAGACGAGACGAGAGGAGATGAGAGGATAGGATAGGAAAAGAGATGAGATGAGATAAGATGGGATGAGAGAAGATGAGATGAGAGGAGAGGATAGGATAGGAAAAGAGATGAGATGAGATAAGATGAGAGGAGAGGAGATGAGATGAGAGGATAGGATAGGATAGGAAAAGAGATGAGATGAGATAAGATGGGATGAGAGGAGATGAGATGAGAGGAGATAAGACAAAGAAAAAAGAAGTGGAAACTAAAACTTAAATGATAAAAGGTGGTTGATTCAGACAGATGGTGGGTTCAGGGAAAACACCTGCCAGTGTGTTTCAGCCCAGAACCACATCATGTTGACTCACTGTTTGAAGAAATGGAGGCCACACATACTCAAAATAAGAGATAGCCAAGATTCGTTGAGATTTCAGAGCTTTGTGAGAACAGTCTATGCCTGGACAAAAGGCTGACCTTCAGCTAAGGATGTGAATATGCTGCTTTTCGAATACAACACGTTGTATGTAGCTGAAGCAAATATTAAGTGGAGGAATGAAATTCAGCTCTAAATCATGACAACAGCCGAAACAAAAGCAAGGACCACACACTGCTCTTGTTGTTGGCAGTTCCGCCTTCTTCCCAACATTTCCCGGGCCAGAAAGATGTTAATTTCTCTGCTTTACATGATAAAAAATAATGACGGACTCAAGCAACTCAACCACTTTTAGCTCTTTCCTTGCTGAGGGACCTGAGCTTGGTGACCTTAGCCCCCGGTAGGCCCTGAAGTTATGAGTCCTGCAACTGGTCTCGTCTAACTAAAGCACAGTTGATACATGCTTCATCTGTGAAACGATACTGCTAATGTATTCTTCTTTGAAAGCTCCTCTTTGTCAGCACGCTCAGCTTCATGGAGTGCTGTATTAGAAATGTCACAGGCTCAGTCCCTCTGTCACAATACACCTCCTCTACACCCTCCCCATCCTGCTCTTTTGTTGTTTAGTTTCACTATCTCCTCTCTGTTTTGTTGCAGTCTTCCGTTTCATCTCTATATGCCACTAGAATACAACCCCCCAACCCCCCCCAGCCCAC
>JAJHIY020001157.1:377500-387500 GCA_022114975.2 Lampris megalopsis | reverse complement strand
CAGTGTCCGCTCACCACTTGTGAGAGCTTCCCTCCATTTATTAAGCAGCAGAGTGAGGACACAAGTTGATCTCAGTCCCAAGCGGGAGGCAAGAGGAGCTGCATTGTCCATGTCTGGGCCTGCAAGCTGAACTACATGTCCCAGAGTTGCCACGTTCGACACACAGAACCACCTCAGCAGAGTTGGCCCCACTTGACAGACTGCACTGAAACGGATGCCATGTATGGTTGGTTCCTGGAGCAGCCAAAACAAAGAGCCGCGTTGTCTCAGTCTCTCTTTGTTTAACAAGTTCCACACCTTGAACAGCCCACAGTGAAGTCATGTAGGTCCTTGATATTAAGCTGTTTCAAGTCCATCAAAACCAAAGATTTGTCCAGTCCCAGGCCACCTAGCTGACTCAGAATGGTGCAAGCCAGTGACCTCCACACTAACTCAACAGGACCGTACAGAAACCTTTGCAGTAACTGGAAATGGAGGGTACCCCCCTGCTGCTCAGGTGGATCAGACCCTGCCCTCCTTCAACCATCAGCAGGTACAGCATACACAGAGGCACCCAGTGCAGTTTGTCCCAGAAGAAGTCGAAAAGAAGAGCCTGGATCTTGGACAGCAGGTCTGGTGGGGGATGAACAACTGACAGGCGATGCCATAATATTGATGATATCAAGTTGTTAACGATCAGGACTCGACCTTTGTAGGACATCTCGGATAAAATTCACTTCCACTTTGCCAACCGACCTTTGACCTTTTCAAGAACTTTTTCTCAGTTTTTAAGAACAACAGACTGATCACCCAGAAACACTCCTAGATATTTCAGCCCCCCCCTCCCACAAGTCAACCCCCCAGGCAAATGGAGCTTTTTCTCCAGCACAACCCCAACACTGACGGCTTCGCTTTTGATCCAGTTAACCTTGGCTGAAGATATTAAGCCAAACTGGACGATGTCCCTCTCCAACATGTCAGTATCCTTCTGACTGTTCACCATAATTACTAGATGATCCGCAAAGGCTGACAGTTTTAAGGGTGCACTGCAACCTGAGATCGTTATACCCCAATTGTCAGATCTGAGTTTGTGTAACAACGGCTCAAATGCTAGGGAATATAACATGCCTGAGAAGGCACAGCCTTGTTTAATTGCCCTTTGCATATGAAAAGGAGCACTCAAACCACCATTAATGTTCAGCACACTCTGAATGTCACAAAACAGAACCTTAAGTTTGCATTTGTTTAGCAGCGACGGTGGTTGGGGGTGTTAGTTTTGACTTCATTATTCAGTGGTCATGAGAGTGGTTGGAGCCGTTAGTGACCGACTGTTGTTCTTGGAGGCTAGGCTTCTTGAGTCTCCTGGGTAGAGATGAAAGGACGGCATTGTAAGTGGGAGATAGGTGGTGTCGCAGACCTCCTCCTCTGTTGAGGGAGGGTTTTTCCAGTTTCTCATAGATGGCTTCCTTCACTCCTCTTTCAAACCATCTATCTTCTCTGTCCAAAATGTGTACGTTGCTGTCCTGGAAGGAGTGTGTCTTCTCCTTTAGGTGTAGGTAGACTGCTGAGTCTTGTCCTGAGGAGTGTGGCCTTCTGTGTTGGGCCATCCGTTTGTGTAGTGGTTGTTTGGTTTCTCCTATGTATAGGTCAGTGCAATCCTCATTGCATTGTACAGCATACACCAGACTGCTTTTCCGGGTGTGTGGTACACGGTCTTTGGGATGAACCAGTCTTTGTTGGAGTGTGTTGCTGGGTTTGAAGTATACCGGGATGTGGTGTTTGTTAAAAATTCTCCCGAGTTTCTCGGAGACCCCAGAAACATACGGGATGACTGTGTTATTCCTTCTGTTCCTTTTCTCCTCGTCGCTCACCCGGTTGGTCTTTTTGGAACGTGTTGCAGTTTTCACAAAGGTCCAACTGGGGTAGCCGCAGGTTTTTAAAGCTCCCCTCAGGTGTTTGTGTTCTTCTCGTTGCTGGACACATTATCAGCTCTGTGTTGCAGAGTTCTGATGAGCCCACAATGGGCTCACCAGTATCTCCCATTGTGGCCAACTTATACATGGAAGAGGTAGAACACAGGGCCCTGAACTCCTTCAGAGGAACACCTCCGAGCCACTGGTTCAGATATGTGGATGACACATGGGTCAAAATCTAAACACAACAGGTGCAAGCGTTTACCAAACACATCAACTCAGTGGACAAGAACATTAAGTTCACAAGGGAAGACGTAAAGAACAACAGTTTGCCCTTCTTGGACTGTGACGTCCACATTGGGGTTTACAGGAAACCTATACACACAGACCAATATCTACTTTTCGACTCACACCACCCTCTGGAACACCAACTGGGCGTCATCACTTAAGGTACAATTTGTAAAGATAGAAAACGTTGAAACGCACACTCTCACACTTCCGCTCCGCTCCGAGAGAGAGTGAGACAGAGATAGAGACAGACAGAGACAGAGAGAGAGAGAAGTCAGATATAGTCAATGATGATCAGTTGGGATACTTTGGTTTATCAGACAGGACCTAAACCTAAACTTGTATCTGAGGTGTTTGAGTGAGCTAGACTGAAATGCAGTTTCATAGCTGTTCCATAGTTGACCCCCTCAAGTCCAACAGACACGTGACAGAGCCCAGCAGGACACATCAGGAGGTGTAACCATTATACTTATGTACATCACACTTAGGCTGGTAGAATACCTTATATTATACTTATGTACATCACACTTAGGCTGGTAGAATACCTTATATTATACTTATGTACATCACACTTAGGCTGGTAGAATACCTTATATTATACTTGTGTACATCACACTTAGGCTGGTAGAATACCTTATATTATACTTGTGTACATCACACTTAGGCTGGTAGAATACCTTATATTATACTTATGTACATCACACTTAGGCTGGTAGAATACCTTATATTATAGTTATGTACATGACACCTAGGCTGGTAGAATACCTTATATTATACTTGTGTACATCACACTTAGGCTGGTAGAATACCTTATATTATACTTATGTACATCACACTTAGGCTGGTAGAATACCTTGTATACGCCCATTTCACGCCGTGGCCATCTTGGATTTTGAAAAAACCAAGTGGTGGGAACTTAGCCACGCCCCCTTCTTACTCAGTCGGAAATCAATGCAGCCGAGGCAGAGACCGAAGAGGACTGTGCACACACCGACCATGATGAGAGGAATCGAGTTGGAGCCCGTTGCAGCTATACAGTATGAGGAAGTAACTGGACACTCGGTCTCCACTTGCGGTTTCGCCATCAACCCCAACGCCCCACATTTGGGTGCCTCCCCTGACCGAAAGGTGGTGGATGACTCCGGTCAGCTTCGGGGACTGCTGGAAATCAAGTGTCCTGATGTGGACAGCCTTGTGGAGTGCAAGCACCTTTCTCCAAGACCAGATGGATCTTTTGCTCTCAAACACCGCCATGGCTACTACGTCAGATGATGGGACAAATGGGAATCACAGGGATGATGTGGTGTGACTTTTTTGTGAAGTGCCGAGATGACTACCACCTGGAGTGAAGCTACTGTGATGCGGAGGAATGGGAGAATATGAAAACTAAGCTGGATCTTTTCTTTTCCGAGTACTTTCTGCCTCTCCTCTGCCAGTGAGGAGAGACGCACACACAGGGCTGTATTCAAAGAAGCTGTTTAACCACAATAAAATAAAAAATAAGATACATTTCATTTTTATAATGTACATTCAATATTCATACATTAGATTGTCCCATCTACAATATTTTCATTCTTTGTCCTTTAACTTTAACAAAACTGTTGGTTCATTTTAAACTAAAATATGTTGGGTCAACTGTCATTCTGTTGTAGCAATAAACTGGAACTGGCTACCAACTCAAATCATCAGTTGTTTACTAAACTAAGATAGTGATTGCTCATCTCAAGGTGTGGGCTAAAAAATGGGACTGTACTGAAATGAAGTTAAATATGTTTCAATCTATCTAAGGTTTGTGTGCACTATTTTCTTGTCAGCTGAATTTAACAAAGGTTTAAAACAGTGGTCCCTGAAAATGTGTTAGGAGAGCACACACAGTCCCCAGTTGGTTGACTGTTCCACTTAGTGAAAGGGGTATGACTCCATCAAAAATGTGGTACTCCTTTATGCGTCTTATTGACCGTTCGACGTGTATTCTCAAGCCAGCAATACTCTGTGTGTCTGTGAGCTCATCACAGCTAAACTGTCCACTTGGGCCTAAAAATGCAGGGATGACAAGTTTTACATCTATTTCATCGAGCAGGTCTTTGATAGGGAAGCCCTTATCGGCCATGACCTCATCACCTGACTCTAAGAGGTCCAGAACACCTGACCTCTTAGTTATCTCCTTATCAGAAATACATCCTGTGTATAGATTACTTACCAGGCTAACTGGCCCTGAGGGAGTGATCCCAATTAGGGATTTCAGTGTAGTGTTACTTTTATAATGGGAGTATGTCATGGTGTTCAAAACCTTCAAACTAGCTGTCTCGATGCGGATCTCTGTGCAGTCCAGTATCACTCTTGTGTTTGGGTAGAATTCCCTGAATACTGGTGGCATTAGCTCATCTACTGCTGCTCTACTAGGCCATATTGGGAGGGTCCCTAACATAAAGAGCAAATACTTGGCCCACATCGTACAGTTCCTGCTGACTGTGGCCGGCGACACATTGAATCGTACAGATAAATCCAGAGCAAAAAAGCCCTGCCTCACACGGCACAAGAACAGGAAAAACTGATCAATCAGCGATAAATGCTCTGCATGGAAGCCAGACACAGAAATGTGTTCTAGGTTATGGCTGTTCCTTTGCATTTGAGTCCATCGCACCATGGACTCTGCAGTAGGCTGTAAAGCTAGGAAGAGGGCTTTGAGGGTGTGGTAATCCATAAAACCAGTGTAAAACCTGATCAGATTGGGCGCACACTGGAAGCGTTCTAGACCAAAATGCTCACTTTTCAGCTTTTTCTTTTCGTCCTCCAGGAAAGCGATGCGTTTCTTTACTGCGTCAAGCTGGTCTTCCACAGAAAGGGGCTTCACGTCGTAGTCATGATCAGGTAGAGTCGCCCAAACCTCACTGGACACATGAGGATATGTCATACATGTGGGAAGCAATATAAATCAACACATGTTCCTCTTATCAAGATGATGTGTCAGAACAGAGCTATCCACTATTGAAAGATTAGTGAATATATATATATATATATATATATATATTATACAATGCAGTAATCTACATGTTTGAAAAATTGTATTGCACTGACAGTAACAACTCACCTATCTCCCTCATGTTCCTCTTCATCTTCTTCCGCTATTAAGTCACCAATGCGACTACAAACCGGAGCAAACATTTTTCAACGTCAAACTTCTGTCTCCCTTCTAATGTTTTAGTCACAGTGAAACTGGTCACCCCAATATTATTTAACTGGCTGTACATGGTGCAGCTTCTGCAGCTCAATGCATACAGTAACGTTAAATGTACATGCAACCTCTGCAGCTCAATGCATACAGTAGGCCTACATGTACATGATGTCTGTTGTAATACTAGCAGGAGGAGTACACATTTAGCCATATGGCATCTTAATGTGGAATTTAGTTGTAAACACGAGTGCACAACTGTAAACGTTACTCGCTCATCTGCTGACTCGGGTGTCACCTCCCCAGCAGGTTGACCACCACGAACAGGAACCCTAAAGATACAAGCTATTAATGGCAGGTATTATGTTTAATTTCATCAACATCCTAACATCATTTTCATGACAACATCCAGCTAACGTTATTATAGCTCTGCATGACCTACCGTGATGTCTGTCTGCTAGTAAGGTTAGTAAACTTAGCTTCCTCCTCGGCGTAGGTTGCTTTGACCATGGGAAAATGGTCGGTAGAGTTCCGGGTTTCAGTTTTGTGAAGTGCTGTGAGCACACCCTGGTGTTGTCTGTGATCTATAATGACAAATCATATCTGACGTTACTGTCAGCAACATGTTAACTGTTATGGTTGTAGTTAGACCAGAAAGCTAGCTAACAACGCTGCTAGGGAGCTAGCTAGCTAGCTATCCAGCCAAGTAGCTAGGTAAAGGTGAAGGTATTGGTAGTTACCTGAAAATGTGGCCCTGTATCCCTCTTAATTTTCACCACCCATGCCTTACGGGTGTGCAGGCGTTTGGGGAAGCGGTGAAACGTCAAGGATTTATCTCTTTCCCTTCTTTGATAGGAGTTGCAGGATGGTACACAGCAGTACGACATGTTGCTTCCAGCAGTGTTTTCAATGAAGTAAGAAGGGGGCGTGGCTAAGTTCCCACCGCTTGGCTTTTTAAAAATCCAAGATGGCCACGGCGTGAAATGGGCGTATTATAGTTATGTACATCACAGCTAGGCTGGAAGAATACCTTGTATTATAGTTATGTATATCACAGTTAGGCTGGTAGAATACCTTGTATTATAGTTATGTACATCACAGCTAGGCTGGAAGAATACCTTGTATTATAGTTATGTCCATCACAGTTAGGCTGGAAGAATACCTTATATTATACTTATGTACATCACACTTAGGCTGACAGAATACCTTATATTATACTTATATACATCACGCTTAGGCTGGTAGAATACCTTATATTATAGTTATGTCCATCACAGTTAGGCTGGTAGAATACCTTGTATTATAGTTATGTACATCACAGCTAGGCTGGAAGAATACCTTGTATTATAGTTATGTCCATCACAGTTAGGCTGGTAGAATACCTTATATTATAGTTATGTACATCACACTTAGGCTGGTAGAATACCTTGTATTATAGTTATGTACATCACAGTTAGGCTGGTAGAATAGGCTGGTAGAATACCTTGTATTATAGTTATGTACATCACAGTTAGGCTGGTAGAATACCTTGTATTATAGTTATTACATTACATTACAGTCATTTACCCGACGCTTTTATCCAAAGCAGCTTACAATAAGTGTATCATTTAATGTAGGAAACCAGGAGAACTACTAGTCATCAGAGGTCATAAGTGCATCTAAACAAGCACCTAAGAGCAATACCAGTGCTAAAGTGAAAGCGCAAGAAAGAGAGATTTTTTTTTAAATGAGTGAAAACAATAAGTGCTACGAGCAAGTAACAGGGTAGTAGTTCTTGAAGAGGTGAGTTTTCAACCTGCGGCAAAAGATAGGCAGTGACTCTGCTGCCCTGACATCAGTGGGGAGTTCATTCCACCACTGTGGGGCCAGGACAGAAAAGAGCCGTGACCGGGTCGATCGGCAGCAGGGGCCACAGCGTCCCTAGGCCACAGAGCAAAGTGGTCGGACAGGGGTGTAGGGCTTGACCATGTTCTGGAGATAGGAAGGAGCTGTTCCTTTCACTGCCCTGTAGGCTAGCACCAGAGTCTTAAACTGGATGCGAGCAGCTACTGGGAGCCAGTGTAGGGACATGAGAAGGGAAGTTGTGTGGGAGAACTTAGGGCGGTTGAACACCAGAGGAGCTGCAGCTTTCTGAACAAGCTCCAGAGGTCTGATGGCTGACACCGGGGCCCCAGCAAGGAGGGAGTTGCCTTAGTCCAGCCAGGAGATGTTCAGAGCCTGAATGAGCACCTGTGCCGTCTTGTTGTGAGGAATGGGCGAATCCTCCTGATGTTATAGAGGAGAAATCTGCAGGGGCAAGCAACCGATGCAACGTTTGCAGCAAACGACAGTTGGTTGTCCAGGATCACACCCAGATTCCTCGCAGTCCGAGTTGGCATCACCACGGTGTTGTCAATGGTGATGGCCAGGTCTCAGTGCAGGCAACCTTTCCCCGGGAGGAACATCAGCTCTGTCTTGTCCAGACTGAGCTTCAGGTGGTCTGTCGCCATCCACTCCAAGATGTCCGTCAAGCATGCAGCAATGCGTGGCTCTACTTATGTGTGAGAGGGAGGAAAGGACAAGATCAGCTGGGTGTCATCGACAAAACAATGGTAAAAGAAGTCATGCGAGCGAATAACAGAATACAGGGATGTCATGTACAGGGAGAAAAGGAGAGGACCCAGAACCGAACCTTGTGGAACGCCTGTAGTCAGTCTGCGAGGCTCCGACACAGACCCCCTCCATGTCACCTGGTAGGAGCGACCCGTCAGGTAGGATGCACACATTGAGAGTGCAGAGCCTGTGACACCCAGCACCTCGAGGGTAGAGAGGAGTTATGTACATCACAGTTAGGCTGGAAGAATACCTTGTATTATAGTTATGTACATCACAGTTGGGCTGGTAGAATACCTTGTATTTTTTATTTTTTTGGATTTTTCTCCCTTTTACTCCCCAATTGTACCTGGCCAACTACCCCACTCTTCTGAGCCATCCCATTCACTGCTCCACCCCCTCTGCCGATCCGGGGAGGGCTACAGACTACCACATACCTCCTACGATACATGTGGGATGGGTCGCCAGCTGCTTCTTTTCACCTGACAGTGAGGAGTTTCACCAGGGGCACGTAGTGCATGGGAGATCACGCTATTCCCCCCAGTTCCCCCTCCCCCCCAAACAGGTGCCCGACTGACCGGAGAAGGCGCTAGTACAGTGACCAGGACACATCCACATCTGGCTTCCCACCCGCAAACATCTCCAATTGTGTCTGTAGAGACACCCGCCCAAGCCGGCGGCAACACAGGGCTTCGAACAGGTGAACCCTGTATTGGTAGGCAACAGAAGAGACCGCCGTGCTACCCAGATGCCCCACACTGGTCAAAGTTTATCTCGGCGCTAACCAATGTTCACAAGCTGTAGGTAGTGAAAAAGAAAATAGATGGATAGATAGATGAAACCGATAGATGGATGGATGGATGGATACCATACCATACCATACTGTGCTGTACCATATGATATATGAGGTAATAGAAATACCATACTGTGCTGTACCGTATGATATATGAGGTAATAGAAAACAGAAAATAATACAATAAAATGTGAGCAATTAACATTCACTTTGTGAATATATGCAGTTTGCCTCCCAGTAGAAAATAGACAGAACACCACATTTTAGCAGAATACCTAGTTTAAATACAACTAGCTTGTAAATATAAAAGGAGTTCATAAGATACTATATGTATGAAAACATCATTCTGCCAAAACAGCATGTATGATTACTACTAACAGTTCAAAGTGTTCCTTTCATAAACCTCAGTGTGCTGTTTGCAAACACTAGTTTGCCACCATGTTATGCTTGTGGTTGAACAAAGTTAATCTCTTGGAACAAGGCACTCCTCCTCCTCCACCCCCGCCCCCCTCTTCATTTGTCCCCTTCCTCACACCCACCTTCCCTCTCCTCCGGCCTCCACATCCTCCCTTTTCTCATAATACCCCTCCTCCACCCTTCCCTCCACTGTGCTGTACTAACCTCAATACCTTTGCAGTGCACTCATCTAATCTGACCCCGCTACCCCTCCCATCCCCACCCCATTCCTCCCCCCACCAGTCCCTGGCACCAGTCTGTTCACCCAAGCAGCCAACCCTGGTTACACCCCTACTCACAAACACACCATCGAGCTCTCTTTCCTTCCTGCTGCAAACTCTCTCCTTCTGCCGGGAGCCCAAGACCCATCTTCACTCACTTGTCCCTCTGTTCTTTGTTCTTCCTCTCCCCAAGCACCCTCCTACAGCCTCCCTCATCCCCTCTGTCAGCCCCCTTCCATATTCTGCCCTTCTAGGTTCGATATGTCATCACCAGCACCACACAAGTCTTAGTAGCAGCCTTCTGTCAACCCCATACAACCCTGCACCCTTTCACCAGATTATCCAAGTCCCGGTTCAGTACAAAGTGACGAGGAAGAACAAGGACATGTTTTCACAGCTCTGCGTGGCTTTGTTGTGAACACAGCGATATGAGGTCATTTATCTGAAGTTTGTAACTGGAAGAATGCCTGGTGTCACCTGCACATTCTCAACTGATTAGCAAACATTCCATGTTATTCCCAGAGTATCCTGACTGGAAGCTTAACACTGTAAAACAGATGCTTCTGCAGCGGTGCAGCAGAGCTAG
>JAJHIY020001157.1:325000-375000 GCA_022114975.2 Lampris megalopsis | reverse complement strand
ATTTGTGGTATTCAGAATAGTTACATTCTTGAAATTAATGGATTGCTTGAAAGGATTTATTTCTTAGTTTACACGTTTATTCGCTCCAAATGAAACAACAGCAATTCAGTGGATTTCCCAGAAGCCCTCGGGTTAGGGCCACTACATGAATGGAACCAGAGTCTGACGGAATGCATGCACGTACCAAGTAAACGAGATGGAGTTGGCAGATAGCCAAGAGAAGAATGCCTTGCAATCGTGGAAGTTAAAAAATGTACATATAAAAAAGAAAAGGGTGACACACGCAACGTCACTGTGCAGCGCCCCCTATGCTTGTCTGCTGCCCTGGCAGTTGTGTCCTACCAAGGCGTAAGCAAACAGCGAACGACAGAATGAATGCAGCCCGAGCTTGACGTCTTCTTCAGATGGACGTTTATTGAAGACTTTACCCCATACATTCGTTTTTCCCTTTTTCGTAAAACTAAAGAAACACAAATAAAGATACAATTACTAAGTACCCAAATAGACTTTTCTGTCTTTTCACATTGCCTGCTGTTTCATATGCACACAAACTAGCCCGCGCACATTCACAGGCAGATGGCTAACTAGCATAGGCTACACGAGGTAAAATAATGAGCTACGCTAACATGAAATTACCTGCTTATAACTATTACATACATACTCACGTAAATCTTAATTATGATATTTCCATACAACAAGAAAAAACAACACTTACGGACGTATCGCTCCAAGGACCCGACGCTTATAGAACAACTGTCTTTCTCTGCTTGAAACGCGCGGGAACTGAACTCATTCGTTCCAAACAACAGCTACCGACACAAAATGCACTACCCAGTCTCACCACTAGGTGTCCCATAGGCACCGCAAAGAATGCGGAGTCGCTAAGCGTAGTTACTCTTTCACAGTTCCTTGCTTGGCAGTCTTCACCAAGACCTTACGAACTCTGTTGTCACTGCTTGGCATGGTCTTCACGATGAGCCAAGTCGGCCATTCTTTGCGTTTCACCTTCCTGAAGATTCAGTCTGCCCTCAGTCCACTTCCTCCTAGGCTGCAGCGTTGCCAAGTACTCCTGCCTCCATCTTTTCCAGAAGGAGTTTGCTAGACTCTGGACCTGACGCCACCGGCTTTGTGTAAGTGATCGATCTTGAAGTCTCCCAGAGGAGCAGGTGTGACACTAGCTTTCTGAGTCAACAGCACTGTAGGTGAGAGAACTTGAGGCATCTCTGCATCTGTTGCGACGGGGGTCAAAGGTCGGGAGTTCATGATGGCCATGACTTCAGCCATTAGCGTAGTCAGAACTTCATGTGAGTCTTGTGGCACTGTTCTTCAACAGGAGACCATCGAGGATACGCCGTGCGACCCCAATCATTCTCTCCCACGCTCCTCCCATGTGGGATGAGTGTGGTGCATTAAATGACCAGGTGCAGTGTCGATCTTTCATGAAGCTTTTGATCTCTGGGTCCTCTGTGTTGATCTGCAGTTCCCCACAGGCGCCGATGAAGTTTGTTCCTCTGTCCGACTGCAGATGTTGAACTGGCCCTCTGATAGCCAAGAAGCGGCGGAAGGCGTTGAGGAAACTTGAAGTTGACATTGACTCTATCACCCCCAGATGAACTGCTCTGGTGCAGCTGAATATGACAGCCCATCGTTGTTTTCAGCACTGCTCCCTCTCGTTCGACATGTCACACCAAGCCCGGTGTGTGTGAATGGGGGATCTACAGACACCCTGTCTGGGGGCAGAGCTGACATTTTCTGATTTTCCAGCCTCTCTCTCAGCTTCCTGCACATGACACATTTGTAGATGACACTGGAGATGAGCTTTTTGGCACTGACAACCCACAGTCCTGCCGTGCATACTGGACCCGCAGTGAAATGGCAACCTTGGTGGGCTACCTGGCTGTGGTAATGTTGAACGAGCAGAGTGGCTATGTGATGATTAGGTGGTATGATCAAGGGATGCTTTTCTTGGTCAGAGAGGTTAGCTTCGCACACGCGGCCACCAACTCTCATCAGTCCTTCATTGTCAATAAAGCAAGCTGCATTTGTGCTGCATTGTTCTGCTGGCCCTCACGGTACATTCCAGAATGCTGTGTGTAGCTGACGTTATGAGGGTGAGCTTGGGGAGACTGCTGAGTGATGGTTTGGAGAGGGGGACTTGGCTCTCTAAGTGCATGCTGTGATTCCGGAAATGGGTGCTGAGCGTATTGTACCGGAGTGTGGTTCTGCACATACTCCCTGGTGCGTTGAGCTCTCTTCATCCCCAAAATCGTGACACCATTCCTCTTCCAAGTCTGTTGCAGCTTTGTAGACCTCTGCCTCTCTGGATGCCGCAGCTGCCTCCCTCTCCAACTGCAATACATGGAGACCAGCTTCCACTTCTGCTCTACGGCGTGCTGCTTCCGCAAGTGTTCTCTGCTGTTGTTCCTCAACGCGCGCTTTCTCCCTCAACATGGCTGCCTCCCTCTCTGCATAGGCGATCTTTACTTTGAATTTTTCTGCTTTGGCCCTCGTTTTAGTCGCAACACTGCTAGCTGATGATGCATGTGACTTGACTGACGAAGAGCTGGCAGATGACCTAGTTTCCAAAATTTGTTCTGTTTTCTTTTCTTCCTTCTGAGAATCCATGTTGTCGCTGTGACTCAGGCACTGATGTGATGCAAAGCTGTTCTGTTGACTTCACCCGCTGTGTTAACGTCCTTTTACTATTCTGCCCTAGCATTGTGTCCTAACAAGGCGTAGGCAGATAGCGAACGAGAGGATGAATGGGGCTCGCGCTTGACGTCTTCTTCAGAAGTTTATTGAAGACTTTACTCCGTACATTCGCCCCCCCCCCTAAAACTAAAGAAACACAAATAAAGATACAATTACTAATGTAACCTATTTTTCTGGACTTGCCCGTTAGTGATTTTAAGTTCCTGTTATAAGCTGTCGCCACAGTATATACCTTGAGCTCTTATTTTGAAGGCTGAAGAGAGAGCGGAAGTGCTGTACGCAGTGTGGTGGCGGCGGAGTTGACTTGGGGAAGAATCCAAATAAAGTGGTCCTCGTGTGAAAGTGGAGCCTCTGTATTTGTTATTTTATAGTTTCGTACAGTATAGGCGACATCGGTGGGATGCTTGTGCCAACGTCCCGCAAAAGCAAGACGTTTAAATGACCGAAAGGAAAGGTTCGAAGAGTCGGTTAGCTTCTCAGTTAGCCTCAGCTAGCAGCGGCGGCGGCGGAGCTTCGTCGTGCCGGAACCCGGCGCGGTGTGTGCGCCAAGACTCCACTCGTCTTGCTGCTGTCTTCCGAGCTAACTGAGGAGCAACATGTGGCAATACGAGGATCCGCTGGACTAGAACGACAGAGCGCGACGTGGAGAAAATCCGCTCGCCAGCAACGTGAGGCTTGAACTCCCGCCGCCGCCATTTCCCGGGGAGGAAAAACAAAGTTTCCCCTGCTGGGCCCGACAATACGAAGTGGCGGTGAAGGCGCTGGTTGGAGGCGCTGGTTGGAGGCGCTGGTTGGAGGCGCTGGTTGGAGGCGCTGGTTGCCTGGACTATGACCTGGTGAGGATTTTACCAAGGCGCCTGACAAAGGCTGCTTTTCTGCTATGGGATAGCTTGCCAGCTGCCGTCCAGGCGGATTAAGGTAAAGGAGAAATTGCAGGAGGCTTTCGGACAACATTTTCTTGACTGTTTCAGAGTCAACCTCTCTGCCCGCCTCCGTGCTCCCGGAGAGAGTCTGGAAGTCTATGCAGCAGAAATAAGCACGCTAGTTCAAGAGGCATTCCCAGGCTATGGTGATGTAGCTCAGAAAGAGGAGACATTTCGCAGATTTCTGGCTGGACTTGACCCGGCGCTGAGAGCTAAATGTCACGAGCAGGGAGCTACAACGGGCTGACCCAGATATTAGGCAGGTATTGGACTGGATGGAGAGGAGTGCTTCTCGGCCACCTAAGGGGCGGATGAGAGGCAGCTCCCGGTGGCTTAGAAAATTATGGACTGAATATCCCCGCCTCTCTGTTGCTAATGGACTACTGTGCAGGGCGGTGAACTCTCCCCTCACCGGAGATGCTCTGTGTCAGGTTGTCATGCCCTCCTCGGTGGTCCCTGATGTGCTGCAGCATCTGCATGGGGGCTCTGCATCGGCACATTTCTCAGTGGAACGAGTGTGGGAACGTGCAAGGAAAACTTGCTACTGGCCTTTCATGTTCAAAGATATTCAACGGTGGTGTGAGCAGTGCATCCCATGTCAAACCCGCAAGGCCCCGGTGCCTAAGCATCGTGCACCGATGAGGAGCCGCTGGCCTCTGGAGACTAGGGGACTGTTCAGATTACAGGCACCAGTGAGCCACTACAGACTGTTTCTCATTCTAGGAGGACTGTGAGAAAACCAGTTCGTTTCAAAGACTTTGTCACGTTTGGTTAGCTGTTTGTGAAAAAAAAACAAAAAACAAAAAAAAAAACCAAACAGCACAGACAAGTAAATATGACTGTTGGAATTTCTGTTGAATGTTTGTCGAAGTCACTTGACATGTTTTTTTTACTGTGATGGTACATTTTTTTTCCTCATATGTATATAGTATGTCTGGATGCTATGATGTATCAGAACTGTCTGGTGTACATGGGGAATAGTGTGGCATACTTTATTGAGACTGTGCAGTGGGGTGAGGAATAACATGCATAATGTTATTGTTAAGATTTTGTTTTATGGTGTTGGGTTACTTCTGGGGTTCGCAGATTGATATGCACTTCTTTTGGTGTCGGGTTGTGTTTTGTACTATATATATGTATATTTAGGAGGACAGGTTAATAGTGTTTTGGACAAGCCTGTTTTTGCACTTAATAGTGTTACTGTTTTGAAACGAGGACGTTTCTTTTTGCAGGAGGGGAGGTATGTAACCTATTTTTCTGGACTTGCCCGTTAGTGATTTTAAGTTCCTGTTATAAGCTGTCGCCGCAGTATATGCCTTGAGCTCTTATTTTGAAGGCTGAAGAGAGAGCGGAAGTGCTGTACGCAATGTGGGCGGTGGAGTTGACTGTTGGGGAAGAATCCAAATAAAGTGGTCCTCGTGTGAAAGTGGAGCCTCCGTATTTGTTATTTTATAGTTTCGTACCGTATAGGCGACATCTACAAACCCTCGGCTACACTAAGTACCCAAATAGACTTTTCTGTCTTTTCACATTGCCTGCTGTTTCATATGCACACAAACCAGCCCGCGCACATTCACACGCACATAGCTAACTAGCATAGGCTACAAGCAGTAAAATAATGAGCTACGCTAACATGAAATTACATGCTTATAACTATTACATACATACTCACGTAAGCGTTAATTATGATATTTCCATATAACAAGAAAAAACACAACACTTAGGGACGTATCGCTCCCAGGACCCGACGCTTATAGAACAACTGTCTTTCTCTGCTTGAAACGCGCGGGAACTGAACTCATTCGTTCCAAACAACAGCTACCGACACAATCGTTTACACTGACGCGCACAGACACAAAATACACTACCCAGTCTCACCACTAGGTGTCCCATAGGCACCGCAAAGAATGCGGAGTAGCTAACTAACATAGGCCTAGAATAGAGTGAATACAACAAACCTTTACATTTCTCAGTCAGAACAGCTTGCCTGCAACCAAGTTGCTGTCAGCGTCAAAAGACTCGACTTCGAACTTGAAGAAGCATCTTGAAGTAAGTTGTTTTTTGTCTGACTAAAGTTGTCTGATAACTCACTGCTTAGTTTGGCTAACCTTACTAGCTAGCTACTTACTTAGCCGAATTGCCAACTGACTGTCTGGAAGCATTTTCAACAATGGCTATTTATGTCTAGCTAACTAGCATTAGCCACGCCGTCCGGTGTAGCATTGCGTGTTGAGACAGCTAACATTAACATATAGCTATTTCTATGGGTATTAATGTGCAGTACTGCTCTGAAAACTGTTACAATGTTAAAATGTTTTTAAACACTGTTTTAGTTGTATTCATGCATGTCCCTATCGAAATGTGTTTATAGTGATGTAAATTAGTGATGCCAGTGAGCTAGCCAAATGGCTTACTTACATGGTCGACTAGACAGGGCTTCCACTGGACGATGTATGTGTGTTTTTGGTAGAGCCTCTCAGTGTCTACCTCGTCTTGCTTTGTAATATAAAAAAAAAATTCTGGCTTGTTTACACTCCAGGCATGTTTACACCAGCCCTGTGAGCAACTGTCTACCTCGTCTTGCTTTGTAATATAAAATGCTTTTCCTGGCTTGTATAGACTCCAGGTATGTTTACACCAGCCCTATGAGCCACCGTCTACCTTGTCTTGCTTTGTAATATAAAATGCTTTTCCTGGCTTGTTTAGACTCCAGGTATGTTTACACCACCCATATGAGCCACTGCACGACCACTATATAGGGTCATGCGGCACAGAGCAAAATTAAATATTCTCAATATTTAACACTCTTATTTTTCTGCTTCTTAATGTTTAACTGAATATGTGTGTGTGTGTGTGTGTGTGTGTGTGTGTGTGTGTGTGTGTGTGTGTGTGTGTGTGTGCGCATGTGTTTGTGAGTGTCTGCCCATTCAAGTCTGGCTGTGACAAGCGTTCAAAACAACAGGATTAAAACCTGGCGTTTAATTAGATGTTTGTCTGTGTGCGTTCCATTGTAATGAATATTACCAAGGCCACCGTATCTTGGCTGTATGTGTGCGCTCAGGTTTGACTGTCGTGAATACTACCAGTGTAATTACCAGAGTGTAATGAATACTACCAGAGTAACGAATACTACCAGAGTGTAATGAATGTAACGAATGAGTGTAATGAATACTACCAGAGTGTAATGAATATTATCAGAGTGTAATGAATACTACGAGAGTAATGAATACTACCAGAGTGTAATGAATATTACCAGAGTGTAGTCCTACCTGTGGTAGTCCTGCCTCTCCAACAGGTCACACTTCATCTCACTTCACAACCACTCCTCTGTTCCATCCACAGTCACACAAGGTGTTCCCTAAGGTTCTGTACTCGGCCCGCTCCTTTTCATCATCTACATCCTCCCTCTTGGTCAGATTCTCCACCATTTCAACTTGGACTTCCACTGTTATGCTGATGACACCCAGATATACCTCAGCACCAAATCCATCTCTGCAGGTAGGTCCAGGGGGGCTCACCAGGGCTCGGGCTGCCTCCCGTCCAGGGGCTGTCTGCTGGAAGATCTGGGTGAAGGTCTTGGAGAACAGCGACAGTGAATATCAGACAGGCGAATTCTGACTCCACTCTGCTGTCGCCCAGGCCTCCGCTCTCCCAGTCAGGTGAGAAATAATATATGCAATCTTTGAGCGGTCAGAGGGGGAGGCATCGGCCTGAAGCTCAAAATGCAAATCACACTGGGTTAGAAAAGCTCTGCAGTCACCTGTGTCTCCGGAGAAACGCTCTGGTCTGGAAAGGTGGAGAGGCAGGGACGGAGTGGCGGGCGCAGGAGAAGCAGCATCGGACCCAGAACCCGGAGGTGCCGCCGGTGTCGATTCGCCAGAGCCCGGTGGGTTCCGCATCTTCCGCATTTGGTCAATGAGATGGTTGAGCTGGGTTCCGAAAGCTGCCAAGAGGGACTCCTGACGGTCTGTCAGCTCCGTCACTTCATGGCGAAGAAGACTGATCTGTTCATTTTGACTCTGGATCTTGTGAACCTGTGCCCGGAGCACAGAGCGTACTGTATCAGAGTCCGCTGAGTCCATGTTATGGCCAGTTCGTACTGTCAGTACTGAACCACAGGCTTGGACTCAAAACGCAGACTCAGTCTCAGTTCACAAAAATCAGTCCTTTTAATAAAAATGAGGTCGGTACACAGGTGATCAGATAACAAGGTGTGATGAATGATGTGTATAGGTTGTCTCAACCTGTGTGACGAACTGCTCGTCACACCCCCAGAGAAAGAGGTGTGGTCAGAGTATAACGAAAGACTACAAAAAGGCAGCCTGTCAGTCAGTCTTTCTCTCTCTCTGCTGTTTGCTGCGGGAAGCTCTGCTCGGCTGCTGGGCGATGCTGGGACCCGTGCAGGATAAGTGTTTTCCATGCCACCCTTGAGCTACTGTTAATGATAGAGGAAGCCTGAACCTGTTCATGTTAAAATGTTGATTGTATTGTTTTAATGTTAGTTTTACGAATTAGATAGGGACAGCAGCACTTGTTAGGTAGGGACAGTTAGGAGGTGTTTTTAGAGTTGTCAGGTTCAGCTTACCCTCCGGCCAGGGAAACAGGCCCATCCCAACCCCCAGCTGGTTTTGGTTAGGCCCATAGGTTGAGGTTTCTAGTTAGGGTGCTAGGTTGTATTGTTCTCCCTTTTCTTGGCATTTACCTTTCTAAATAAATGTTTGGTATTTTTGTAAACTGTCTAGACCTTGCATTTGTGCTCGTACCCTCAGAAACCCCTTTTTGTAACCTTTCGTTACACTGGTGGCAGCGGTGCGATTTGCTATATTTAGATAGAGGGAATGTTCTCATGCATTTGGACAACAGACCCGGCGGGGAAAGGCAGAGAGTTTTGCCAAAATCTATGGTACCCCTTATTTTGCATAATTTGCATAACTGCAAGACGGGTGGTCACCTGGGAGTTGAAAAACTACTTGATCGGGTTCGCTCTCATTTCTACTGGCCCAGGTGGACACAAGATGTCAAAGAATGGTGTAGATCATGTCAGGATTGCGCAGCCAATAAAATTACCGGCCCGACCCCCAGGGCTCCGTTACAAACATTCCAGACATCCCATCCATTCGAGCGGGTTGTCTTAGATATACTAGGTCCGCTACCATGCACACAGAAAGGCAATCGCTATATACTGGTATTGGCTGACTACTTTACCAAGTGGGCTGAAGCCTACCCCATCGTAAACCAAGAAGCAAAGACTGTTGCAGGCGTCTTTGTGACTGAGTTTATTTTACGTTTTGGGGCACCACACACGGTACATACAGATCAGGGGAGGAATTTTGAATCTCAGCTTTTCCAAGAGATGTGTGAACTACTGGAAATAAACAAAACTCGAACTACACCTTACCATCCTCATTCGGATGGATTTGTTGAACATCTGAATAGAACTGTGACCACAACGTTGTCCAATTTCGTAAATGCAAATCAGTCAGACTGGGATATTCTACTCCCGTATGTTATGATGGCATACCGTAGCAGCACGCAGTCTAGCACTAAGTGTACCCCGTACGAGGCCATATTTGGTCGCCAGATAGTGCTACCTGTTGATGTCCTGATGGACCAGTGTGGGGAAGGCCACGGTACCATCCACGAGTATGTACACATAGTGAGGGAGAGGTTGCGCACTGTAGGGGATGTTATTCAGCGACACCAGCAAGCAGCCTCTCGGGGTCAGAAGCAATTCTATGATCTACAGATTTCTCACCAGTATTATAAGCCAGGAGAAAGCGTTTGGGTACGTGATAAGAAGAGGAGGAGAGGCCAGTGCCCCAAGTTAAAGAGACGATTCGCTGGCCCTTATCTAGTCCTAGAAAGAGTGTCTGATGTCCTCTATCGGCTCAAGGGGGGTAATGGGGACACTACTGTGCACTTTAACCGCCTTAAGCCCTGTTATGACTCTGATTGCAGACTAGGCCCGGTGGAGTCAGAGGCCAATGCACAGTATGGCCAGGACTTGGGAGCACTACCAGCTTCACGGCAACCCAGAGACAGACAACGGACCTGGTATCCGACTATGAGCTGTCCTCGACAGAGCGAACTGCACCACAGGATGGGGCCTCAACTTCCAGCACCTGCCCCTCAGATCTCAGAGGGGAGAGGTCAGCACCCTTCTACAACGCTGGCTCCAGGTCCTGCAGCAGGTCGTCCCCATCCAGCGCCACCAGTCAACACCAGCAGCGATGGGGGAGGCCATCCCAGTCCTGCACGGTCAACCGACCCCGCTCATCCTGACCCAGACCCGGACCACCCAAGCACTGCACCGCTTTCTACAGCTGACCCAGGCCCTGTGGGAAGGGACTCCCTGCAGCCCTCGCAGCCAGGGGGACCCAGATCCGGCGAGGAACGACTCCCTCCAACCCTCGCGGCCAGGGGACCCAGATCCTGTGGGGAGTGACATCTCTCAGCCTGCACAACCAGCGGGCACAGGCCCTGTGGGGAGGGCTGAACCTACAGGGCCAGAGGCCACACTGCAGCGACCTTGCAGAGAACTCCGGCGCCCCAGGTGGTTGACGGACTTTGATCTAGACGTAGACGTCAACACAGTAGGATGCGCGGACCCCATTTACTGTAAAGCCAATTTGAGTTTTAGAAAAGCGCTATATAAGATTGATTTATTATTATTATTATTATTAATACAATCAGAGTGTAATGAATATGAGTGTAATTAATACTACCAGAGTGTAGTTATTATTATCAGACTGTAGTGAATATTACCAGAGTGTAGTGAATACTACCAGAGTATAATGAATATTACCAGAGTGTAATGAATACTGAACATTATCAGAGTGTAGTGAATGTCACCAGAGTGTAGTGAATATTACCAGAGTGTAGTGAATACTACCAGAGTGTAATGAATATTACCAGAGTGTAGTGAATATTACCAGAGTGTAGTGAATACTACCAGAGTGTAGTGAATGTTACCAGAGTGTAGTGAATACTACCAGAGTGTAATGAATATTACCAGAGTGTAATGAATACTGAACATTACCAGAGTGTAGTGAATATTACCAGAGTGTAGTGAATACTACCAGAGTGTAGTGAATACTACCAGAGTGTAGCGAATATTACCAGAGTGTAGTGAATACTGAACATTACCAGAGTGTAGTGAATATTACCAGAGTGTAGTGAATGTTACCAGAGTGTAGTGAATGTTACCAGAGTGTAGTGAAAGTTACCAGAGTGTAGTGAATATTACCAGAGTGTAGTGAATGTTACCAGAGTGTAGTGAATGTTACCAGAGTGTAGTGAATGTTACCAGAGTGTAGTGAATATTACCAGAGTGTAGTGAATGTTACCAGAGTGTAGTGAATGTTACCAGAGTGTAGTGAATGTTACCAGAGTGTAGTGAATGTTACCAGAGTGTAGTGAATGTTACCAGAGTGTAGTGAATGTTACCAGAGTGTAGTGAATACTACCAGAGTGTAGTGAATGTTACCAGAGTGTAGTGAATACTACCAGGGTGTAATGAATATTACCAGAGTGTAATGAATACTGAACATTACCAGAGTGTAGTGAATATTACCAGAGTGTAGTGAATACTACCAGAGTGTAATGAATATTACCAGAGTGTAATGAATACTGAACATTACCAGAGTGTAGTGAATGTTACCAGAGTGTAGTGAATATTACCAGAGTGTAGTGAATGTTACCAGAGTGTAGTGAATACTACCAGAGTGTAATGAATATTACCAGAGTGTAATGAATACTGAACATTACCAGAGTGTAGTGAATATTACCAGAGTGTAGTGAATACTACCAGAGTGTAGTGAATACTACCAGAGTGTAATGAATATTACCAGAGTGTAGTGAATATTACCAGAGTGTAGTGAATGTTACCAGAGTGTAGTGAATGTTACCAGAGTGTAGTGAATATTACCAGAGTGTAGTGAATGTTACCAGAGTGTAGTGAATGTTACCAGAGTGTAGTGAATATTACCAGAGTGTAGTGAATGTTACCAAAGTGTAGTGAATGTTACCAGAGTGTAGTGAATGTTACCAGAGTGTAGTGAATGTTACCAGAGTGTAGTGAATGTTACCAGAGTGTAGTGAATGTTACCAGAGTGTAGTGAATGTTACCAGAGTGTAGTGAATGTTACCAGAGTGTAGTGAATGTTACCAGAGTGTAGTGAATGTTACCAGAGTGTAGTGAATACTACCAGAGTGTAGTGAATACTACCAGAGTGTAATGAATATTACCAGAGTGTAGTGAATACTGAACATTACCAGAGTGTAGTGAATATTACCAGAGTGTAGTGAATGTTACCAGAGTGTAGTGAATGTTACCAGAGTGTAGTGAAAGTTACCAGAGTGTAGTGAATATTACCAGAGTGTAGTGAATGTTACCAGAGTGTAGTGAATGTTACCAGAGTGTAGTGAATATTACCAGAGTGTAGTGAATGTTACCAGAGTTTAGTGAATATTACCAGAGTGTAGTGAATGTTACCAGAGTGTAGTGAATGTTACCAGAGTGTAGTGAATGTTACCAGAGTGTAGTGAATGTTACCAGAGTGTAGTGAATACTACCAGAGTGTAGTGAATGTTACCAGAGTGTAGTGAATACTACCAGAGTGTAATGAATATTACCAGAGTGTAATGAATACTGAACATTACCAGAGTGTAGTGAATGTTACCAGAGTGTAGTGAATATTACCAGAGTGTAGTGAATGTTACCAGAGTGTAGTGAATACTACCAGAGTGTAATGAATATTACCAGAGTGTAATGAATACTGAACATTACCAGAGTGTAGTGAATATTACCAGAGTGTAGTGAATACTACCAGAGTGTAGTGAATACTACCAGAGTGTAATGAATATTACCAGAGTGTAGTGAATATTACCAGAGTGTAGTGAATATTACCAGAGTGTAGTGAATGTTACCAGAGTGTAGTGAATATTACCAGAGTGTAGTGAATGTTACCAGAGTGTAGTGAATGTTACCAGAGTGTAGTGAATATTACCAGAGTGTAGTGAATGTTACCAGAGTGTAGTGAATGTTACCAAAGTGTAGTGAATGTTACCAGAGTGTAGTGAATGTTACCAGAGTGTAGTGAATGTTACCAGAGTGTAGTGAATGTTACCAGAGTGTAGTGAATGTTACCAGAGTGTAGTGAATGTTACCAGAGTGTAGTGAATGTTACCAGAGTGTAGTGAATGTTACCAGAGTGTAGTGAATGTTACCAGAGTGAGCCTTTCTCTCCTTGAATCAAGGACACAGAGGGAGGAAAGAAAACACTGATGAAGGAATTATGCCAACCCATAAGGGGTTTTGACTGCATCGGTCTCATGTCCACACATGGTCGGATGTGTACAAGTAAAGATAGGTGTGTTTGGGTGTATGTGGCTGAGGTACAAATCATTGTACAACAAGAAAAATCCTGGAAAAGTCATTTTCAACTTAAATTTGTGGGTCAAGGATTAAAATAAAGGGTTCAGAATTCATGTTACGATTAGTGTAAGGGATAAGGTCAGTAGCTCCTTACATCAACTGGGTGACCTTACACAAACTGAAACACAAGGAAAACTATATGCATATGTGTGTGTGTTTGTTTTTAATTTAGATTTATTGGCCAAGGATTAAATCAAGGCGTTGTGTCTGTATTTGTGTTAGGTCAGCATAAGGGATAAGGCTGGCAGCGCTGAGATCAACTGGATGGCCTTAATAGAAATTGAAAATGTGGTGGGCACGTGTTAAAAAACAGACCATGTAGGTATGTGCAAACCTACATAAGGACTTTACATTCTCGCTATCTGGATACTTCCAGTTTCTAAATCATGCAAAGTTGCACTTGGTCACTGCTGTGCGTTTTTTTGGTGCGACAGGGTCATACTGACACTATTCTGGAGCTTTTCCTCCATCTAGTGGTGGTTCGTGGAACTGCAGCCAAGTGAGAGGCGAACGCTTGCAACTAACATCTACCATTTGCAGGATTATGGGTTATGGGTCAGATGTTGCAAAAAAAAAAATTAATTTAGGAGAAAACTTAATCCAGAAGAAAATTTGCAGCGTTCTTTAGGTATTACAGAATGGATAGCAAAGTTAAAAAATAAGAGCTGAGACTACCTTACAGATGTGTTACACAACTAAGTGGATGAGAGGCCATCACCATGTGATCATAAGGGTGATACTGGTGCATTTCCTAGTATCTTGCCACCACTACAATGAAAGAGAGAAACCATCCATCCATTATCCGAACCGCTTATCCTGCTCTCAGTGTCGCGGGGATGCTGGAGCCTGTCCCAGCAGTCACTGGGTGGTAGGATGCTGGAGCCTATCCCAGCAGTCACTGGGTGGTAGGATGCTGGAGCCTGTCCCAGCAGTCACTGGGTGGTAGGATGCTGGAGCCTGTCCCAGCAGTCACTGGGTGGTAGGGGGGGAGACACCCTGGACAGGCCGCCAGGCCATCACACAGGGCCGACACACACACACATACATTCATACCTAGGGACAATTTAGTGCGGCCGATTCACCTGACCTACATGTCTTTGGACTGTGGGAGGAAACTGGAGCACCCGAAGAAAACCCACGCAGACACATTGTAATTGCAGCCGTTCTATGTGCTTTTATTTGAAATACTTGCCTTTATTTTGACATTCTCAAAACCGAAAGTAGTGCCCGTTAATTCCGTAAACTTCACACAAGGACTGGGAAGCGCCTGTAGTAGTACTGTAACCTTGCTAGTTTTTTGTTTTTTTGGTCACACTATGCTCTGAAGTTTTTCACAACAGTTACATATGAAAGAGTGCATGTAAGATTGAAGAAAAGTTTGTGTTCAAGCATCGTATTTGGACTGAGAAGATTGCCTGGGAGGAATATCCAAGATAACTGCCGTTGGTTGAGAAGCAGGCTAAAGTGGTTAGTATTAGCTTATGTTTTCTTTAGCTGTATTAGCTGCAGTGCTAAGCAGTGCTATTTTCCTAATGATTGTACAAGCTGATGTTGTTTTTTCTTTGTCTGTCTGCACTTTTAGTTCTACGATGTAAATACAACATCAGTAAAAAGAACTGGAGTCTCGCATCCAATCAATGGGCGGCATAGTAGAACACTTCACTGCATCGGTGAAGGCTCCAAGATGAAGACAGACTAGCTGCAGGCCACATGGATGTCAAGCAGGCCGCATGCAGTAAAGGGAGGTGCCACATTTGGAACTGTTTTGTGTGAATCCAAGGTGCAAGTGGACAAGGCTACACCAGCAAGCACGTCGAAGAGGGTGTCTTGAAAGTAGCGCAAGTACTTGTTGACTGCCATTAAGTTTCTATCACGCAGACATTTCATCTGTGTTCTTCCTTAAAGCAACAGTGGACATTTTTTCCTGCAATTGATTATCCAGTAAGAATCAAAGAGACTGAGTAGATAAGTAAATTCATCGTTCTCCAAGTTGATTAAAGTCTAAGATATTTTAAGTTTAACATCAAAGTATTGTATACAATTTCATACAAGTGAGTTTTTCATATTTAGACTGTGCCAAGATTATTTACACTTTATTATTTGCCATTTTATTACTCATTGATTCTAAGTGTGTTATTATGACACTGTAGTGTTTGATGTGCGTTTATGCAAAGGTTAAGCTAAAGTAATCCAAAGGATTTATATTTACATTTCATTTCATTTCCAACATAACATTTTATTTCATATTTGCACATATTTAGAGAACAGAATACATTTCATTCAAATTTCAACCCATTTAACACCATGAACATTTAACATGTCACACACAAGAGAAAGTACTGTTCTGTCAACTGAAGAGGTCACCCATGGAGACCTTCAAGAAGATGCTGATGCAGAGCAGACTCCCCTATCACAACAAGCTGATGCCTGTGAGCAAGTTGAAGCGACAGTACAAGACACACAATCTCAGGTTGGTGCGGATGACACACAACAGCCTCCTGACATCAGAAGAAGCGTACGCACACGAAAGCTCACTGAAAAGGGAAAAGCTCTGTTAGATGACAGATTGAACGATCTAAAGGTGAATTTTGTAAAGATGTACAGACGATGGAAGTATCACATCAATGGCTTGAAACGGTCCATCAAGAATAATGATGCTGCCGATCTGATTGATGAGGTTGTAAATGCAATCAACACCATCAAAGTTGACATTGACAATATTTACCTCGAAATAAGAGCCATCTCAAGTCCTGAACCTGACATTCGGAGAATGAATGACACACGCCAGGCATTCACTACGATTGCAAATAAAAAGGCTCAACATTTCTGCAGTGGTAATGATTCAGAAGACATATCTTGGCCTGATGCTAAATCAGTGTTTGACAACACAGTGTCCAGTGTCTCCTCAGCTCAAACCAGTAAGTCAAAACCCTCTTCCAAAGCATCCAGACACTCTTCCATTCTGTCACTGAGTGCAAAACAAGCAGCAGCTGAAGTTGCAGCTACACAAGAGGTGATAAAGA
Source organism: Lampris megalopsis (assembly GCA_022114975.2). NCBI lineage: Eukaryota > Metazoa > Chordata > Actinopteri > Lampriformes > Lampridae > Lampris > Lampris megalopsis. The sequence continues at coordinate 358,906 of JAJHIY020001157.1, read as the reverse complement.
TAATGAATGCACAACATCAACAAGTGGAAGAAATACAAAGACTTGAGGTGGAAGATCAAATCTTAAAGGCTGAAAGAGAAGCCGAAGAAAGAGAAATTGAAACAGAGTGCTAAAAAAAAGAGCTCAGTTCATAGCAGAAAGTGCTGATAGAAAAATGAAGCTGGAAGGGAAAAGGAAAGAAGTGGAACGGCTGGAGGAACTAAAAAGGCACAATGCAGCACAAGCAAGACTGCAAGTTTATTCAGAATCTCTCCACCCACTACTCACGCTTAACCCTTTAAGTGACCTTTCTTTCCCTCTCAACAAGCACCGGTCCCCCAAGCTCTTCCTGCTCAACAAGCCAGGCCCACTCAAGTCCATCACCCACATCAGGTTACAGTCACCAAAACCTCTCTCCCATATCCCTCTATGTACACCTCATATTCTGTCCCACAACCAGCCACATTCACTCAAGTTCCTGTGAATCAAGCCACCACTCCGGCTACACCTCTGCTCATGCAACAAGCCCCATTCACCCACGTTCCTACCACTCAAGCAGTCACCTTTACTACCTCTCATGAAGCTTCCAATGACCTTGTGAGAACACTTGCTGAAGCAATTACAGCTAATCGAGTTCCAATCCCAGAACCTGAGGTCTTCAAAGGAGATCCTCTCAAGTATGATGATTGGAAGCTTTCTTTCTGTACTCTGATTGATCGCAAGAACTTGCCAACTCAAGAAAAGCTCTTCTATCTATGCAAGTATGTTGGTGGCACAGCTAAGAGAGCTATTGAAGGACATTTCCTTGTAGGAACAGAAACAGCTTATCGTGCTGCCTGGGACATACTTAAGGACAGATTTGGTAATCCATTCATAGTTGCCAAGTCATACCGCGACAAGATACATACATGGCATAAAACTGGACCCAAAGACAGCAAAAATCTTCGTGAGTTTGTAGATTTTCTGAGCAGTGTTGAATCAGCCATGCCATATGTTCAAGGTCTACAAACTCTCAATGACTGTGTGGAAAACCAAAAGATTGCTGTCAAACTACCGGATTGTTTGAGCTCACGTTGGAATAGAGCAGTCATGATGTATCAAGATGAACACAAAATGTTCCCTGACTTCAGATACTTCGTAAGATTTCTCAACATAGAGGCTCGGATTGCATGCAACCCCATCACATCTTTACAAGCAATAAAGCCAACTGACCAAGAAAGATCAAAACCAACAGAGCGAGAACAGTCTTAAGTATCAACAAAATCACAAATTCAGTGCTAAGACTTTCACCACGAGTACAAGTGAGAAGACAAGCATTATCTTAACAAGGATTAACTTTTCAATGAGTGTTTTGGTTTTCAAAGTATATTTGTTTATTTGCATCAATGTCTTATAAGGTCCTGTTAACAATGTCAAGTTTCACTGAGACTCACACATTGTGTGATGGTGGGAGTGTAATTGCAGCCGTTCTATGTGCTTTTATTTGAAATACTTGCCTTTATGTTGACATTCTCAAAACCGAAAGTAGTGCCCGTTAATTCCTTAAACTTCACACAAGGACTGGGAAGCGCCTGTAGTAGTACTGTAACCTTGCTAGTTTGTTTTTTGGTCACTCTATGCTTTGTTGTTTTTCACTAGTTACATATGAAAGAGTGCATGTAAGATTGAAGAAAAGTTTATGTTCAAGCATCGTATTTGGACTGAGAAGATTGCCTGGGAGGGATATCCAAGATAATGCTGCCGTTGGTTGAGAAGCAGGCTAAAGTGGTTAGTATTAGCTTATGTTTTCTTTATCTGTATTAGCTGCATTGCTATTTTCCTAATGATTGTACAAGCTGATGTTGTTTTTTCTTTGTCTGTCTGCACTTTTACTTCTACAGTGTAAATAAAACATCAGTAAAAATAACTGGAGTCTTGCATCCAATCAATGGGCGGCACACATGGGGAGAACCTGCAAACGCCACACAGAGGACGACCCGGACAACCCCCAAGGTTGGACTACCCCGGGGCTCGAACCCAGAACCTTCTTGCTGTGAGGCGACCGCGCTAACCACTGGGCCACCGTGCCACCCAAGAGAAACCTTTGGGATTAAAACAAATAATTGGAATCCGGTTTTAGGTAAACAGCACAAGATTTGACATCTAATGAAATCAAAAAGCTTCTTTCCCATCATTTCTACTCAAGATTTTTTTCTTTTTTCAGATTTTGTGTTTAACTACACACCATGGGTTGTGTAACATCCATTTATTACCACTTTATATGACAAATCTGGAAATTACAAACATTTGAAACGCCATCCTCAACATTAAAAAAAAATCAAATTGAGAAAAAATATTAAGTTAAAGGTGTGACGAGTCAACCTGAGAAAATGTACACAGATGATCAACTGAGCTGAGCAGAAGTAAAGGGGGACGTATACAGGAAACCTGACCAGAATTCTTGATCATGTAACACGTAACATGAACAATACATTTTACATCTTGTCATTTCAGTTTAAACACATTTATTTCACACTTAGCCTTTGGTTTTGGAGAACAAATCCCCACAAACCTTGATCGTAAAAAAGGTCCTTGATTAGAACCCACTGAAAAAACCCTCACAGGAATCACACCAGTTCTTGCCCTTTGACCTTTATAATTAGCTTAGGACACCAATTTGAAAAGTGATGTAATATTCATTCAGTTAGAAGATAGTTTTCACAGGATTCAACTTTGGTTGCCTAAACAAGTCAGTAGCTTGATACACTGGATAACAAAATAATTCATAGCTGATTTGCTCTCTGTAAATTTTTTTAATCTGATTCATCCCCCCATTCTCGTTATTCACAAAAAGTTTTGCAGTGAAAAATCCCACCCCATCGGTATTTGCGCATTACTGGGAAAAAAAGAACAACAAAACCAACTAAAGAAAAAAATCATCAATGTGGTAATAATAAATCAACTTTTCCAAAAATGCTTATGAATTGTAGTTTGCTTTGCTGATCAGAGCCGACGCTCACACAAACACACAGGGACAGAAATGCCAGCCTCATCATAAACAATTGTTTACCAGTGCAATCAAGTCTCTGAACACAAGTTGGTTGATTGGCGGCTGGTAGTGAGAAGTTGGCAGCAGAAGAGGACAAGGCATGTTGTTCTAGCACCCTGCTAGGGAGACAAGACTCTCAGCAGACACATACCCATCCCCTTCTCCTGCCTGTGCCTCCCAGAGTTGCATCGCTTGATTTATCTTTAACGCCCACGTCCGAATCATCCTCTACCTCATACCTGGGAGTTTCTTGCGGCAGAGTGGAAACGGTGCAAACTAGGAGACATGTATGTGAGTGTGTGCTTGTGTACATCTGATCACCATCAAGCAGGTACATGCACAAAAAGAGTACCCTATAAATCTGCTGCCAAGAGCACTAAGAAAAAACACAACTATACACTTTATTCATATATAATAATTTTTTTCTCTACACACTACCAACATGGGGAAAGAAGGGAACAGACTAAGGACTGGGTAAGGAAAAGATGGACTGGTGAAGGAAGGAGAAGAAGAGGTGAGAAGGAGGCAGGACAGGACAGTGTTTAAGCACGTTCCCCACGGATGCGACGAGCCAGCTGGATGTCTTTGGGCATAATGGTGACACGCTTGGCATGGATGGCGCACAGATTGGTGTCTTCAAACAGACCCACCAGGTAGGCCTCGCTAGCCTCCTGCAGACCACAGTGAGAACAGAAACAGTGTGAGATTCCAGTTATCAAAAACAAAATCCAAATCACTTTTCCTTTACTATTCTTTAAAGGAAAACATTTCCCAGGATTTTTCAAGGACATATTCAGTGACTTGTATATGTTAATAAGTCACTGAATTTGCTGTTGCTCACCTATGAATGATGCAAATTGGACAAAGTGGCCAAACAGCTCAAAACTACATGAAATGATGTCTCAAACAACACGTTGTCAGCACGTTTTTTTATGTTGCACAACATGTTTTACATGTAAAAATGAACAGGCTACCAATGCACAAATGTGTTGATTTCGCATAAACACTTTGTTGATCAAAGCCTCGTTTCACTTCCAAACACATGTGGCACTGCAGAACGGTCAAAGACAACAGCTGGGTATCAACGAGGGCTGAAACAGGGCATCCGCAGCTAAAAATGTGCAATATGAGCTCAGTAAAACATTTGAAAATGTAATCTCAGACGAACTTAACAACTTTACAATTTTCTAGGATCTCGTGACTATTTCCAGTACATTTTATAAGTTTTCAAATTTTCCAGGTGTTTTCCATGACTGGAAAACTAGTCCATAAATTTCCAGGATGCATGGGAACCCTGTACTATGCTGCCTACACATTACAGAAAGGAAGGCTGTTATAAACTGGTAGGTGTCTTTTTACACAATTACATCCATTCAAACAGAGGCTGAGTGTGCACTTGGACTTCACACTGCTAGCACTCAGTAGCCACCTACAACTGCATTTTACATTTTACACATCTAACTTATTGGAGCAAATAACAGTGAATGTTTCTGTAGAATAAGCTTGAATTCCTATATCAACAAATGACATGGAACCAAAAATCAGATGTGTAAAAAGATTAGTGCTTTAATACTTTTATGATAATCCTGTCCCCAAAAGATGGCCATGGAATAAAAGAAAAAACAGATAGACAGCAATTTAAGGGGTTTTTATTTAGGCACTAATGTTGATTTAGAACCAAGTTCCTTTTGGCTTCAAGTTCTTACCTGCAGAGCTCCGATGGCTGCACTCTGGAAACGCAGATCAGTCTTGAAGTCCTGAGCAATTTCTCTCACCAGGCGCTGGAAGGGCAGCTTGCGGATCAGCAACTCAGTGGACTTCTGGTAACGACGGATCTCACGCAGTGCCACAGTGCCAGGCCTTAAAAATATAGATGAAGACTTATTTAGGTGGCGACAGTGGTCGATTTGTAAAGAAAATTCCAAGAGGGATGAGGGGGGACCTAATGGGAGTAGGGGTATGCGTGTGTGGGTGGGGTGGGGGGCTTACAAAAAACTACAATCAACTTTTAAACTGTAGCCACAGGCCTACATATTCTTTAATATGAAGGATTTTCTTACACAACTTATGTTTTAAAACTATTTGAGAGCTCAGAAAAAAATCTCCTTCTGAGTTTTATATTATATTTTGCCTTTTGGCCCTTTGCCTATTATTGGAGATTTTTTACAGGTTTTGTATGCTTGCTGCTTTTTTTCCAGTACCTTGTATATTTGAATGTATATGTATGATTATATTTTCTATATAATGTTCTGGATATTAGCTTGTCCCTTCTTATCTTCTTTCTTTCTTCGGGACGACTGTGTGCATTCTTGTGACCGCCATCTTGCATCGATTGTTCTCCCTGCTGACCAGCAGATGATAATGATTACTGCCCCTACAAGTAATGTCTGTTTTACCCACTGGTATTTGCTTGTGGAAGAACTGCTTGATCGAAACATTGCCAAATAAATTGTGTTTTGGGAGCATTTCAGTGTGCAGCCCTTACTCCTTTGTTCTTGAGCTCAGAAAAGAACCTGTCATTCCTTGATTAAGATCTATCACATAATGCCATTGACCCAAAGAGGTTGGAAAAGGGGGACGACAGGTTTGAAAAGAGCTGGTTTTAGTTCATTTGTTTAACAGGGGGATAACCCTTTGCATCCTCTCTTAAATCAAACCGAGTGAAGAGAATATGGGTTACACTTTCAAGGCTCAGTACTTAGAAGTCTAATGCCAAGTGAGTTTGAATTGCATGCTTGAGTTTCAAGAAGCTTCCTTAGGTTAACTAGTTAAAAAACCCAATTAAACCAACGAGAGTACCAGACCATTTTTAGGTAGTTTGTTGACCATAAACAATCTGGGAGCCAAGACAGAAATATTTCAAACTTCATCATACCAAAGTTTTAATATATTGTGCTCCTCTTTTTCTCCCTGTTGTCTGGATTTTATTAGGAGCTCACAGAGTCCTTGTTGCCCATTTTACCTGTAACGATGGGGCTTCTTGACACCACCGGTGGAAGGGGCACTCTTACGGGCAGCCTTTGTGGCCAGCTGCTTACGTGGGGCTTTGCCTCCAGTGGATTTACGGGCAGTCTGCTTGGTACGAGCCATAATTGATTCAGATTACCTAAGGATAGAAATAAGATACTAGTTTTAGGCTGAATCAAGACTACCTCATACTTTTTGATGTGTTCAGAATAAGAATCAGAATACTTCATTTATCCCCGAGGGGAAATTGAGTGGATATTTATATGTTTTACAACAGTTTTATCAACTTTTGTAAAAGATATAAAATATATAATGGATATAAATATCCATTGAAGAAATTCATTGGATATTTGGATATTTTACAAAAGTTTTATCAACATTTCTTTCTCATTCACCCTATTCCTCCACAAATTACAACAATTTAAAATAAAACTTTGTGATTCCGTTTTTGTTTTTAGCATTAACAAAATAAAAGGTTTATAACAGGAGGCCCAAAAAATATAGTAACACTTTAAATCTGAATATAAGAATTCCGTGAAGCAAACTTATAAAATATATGTAATATTACATAATGCCGGTGTAAGATTACATACAAAACATTCCCGATCATAATCAGCAAAACCAGCGTCGATTATAATAAAAGACACTATTGGTTAAAATGGCAATACGCGTCTGTATGCGAAGGACTTTGACCAATCAGCACGCAAAGTGTTGGAAAAGTAGGCGGGACTTCGGCTGCTGACGCTCCTGCTGGGCCCACCCACTTCGCTCTGATGATGGCGGCGGGTTGATGCGCAAGCGGGACGAGGAGCCAGGGCAGAAGAGCAAAGGAGTAGCACAACATCGAAGACTATTTAACGAACAACGACTCGACAAGCGTGTCGGCCGACACGGGAATAACACAAAAGACATTTTAAGGAACTCATAAATTGTCAGAGGAAAGCTGAGCGGCACATAACAGCTGCGTAGAACCGAAGTGAACCCGCGCATAATTTGAAACGGCGTTTCCTTGGCGGGACGCGGGCGGAGGAAGGCTGCATTTCTCAGCCTTTCGCCAGCCTTGTTTTGTTACGTTCACATACGACGGAAATGTGTTTTCTCTGCTATTTACGACCAACAATGTGCCCGTGTGGAAGGGAAAATTCAAAAGTACTGCTAACTGGAAGGTGGTTAATATTTCGGTCGACTTACCTACGGAGAAAGTCTGTTAGAGGCGTGAGAAACGTTCCGCTTGTCTGTATTTTCTTCTTCGGACCCACAATGGGAACCAGGGTCCAGCGGGAAAATGGCCGCCGTGTCAATCAACTGGCCCACAATGCAACAGTGGCAACATTTTCCAGTGACTTTTGTCACTTTCAACATGAAGCTGGACACATTGTGGCGAAAGTCGGGGCTAATCGTTTTTAGTTTTTTTTTGGTTTGTTTTTATTTTTGGATGAACAAGCCAACAGAATTCCCTTCCAAGTGTCTGCAACCAAGAACATTTAAAATAAAGGACATGGCCTGTTTGGGTTGTTCTTACGACATTGATAGCGTATGGAGCAGCCGACAGTAGCAGTTCAGCAAGACGTTTTGGTAGAGGATGGAGGTGGGGGGGGGGGATGGAGTTTGGGGGGATAAACCTCTCGTTTCCTTGCTGATTAAACCCAAGCTCCTGGGCTCTTAAGTTGCGGTGTAGTCATTTCTCCCAGTGAAGTTTATTTGTGTAGCCCAAATTCACGAGGTAGTGCCGAAGGGCTTTACAGTCAGTACAATATACAACAGTATACGACGTCAACACCTGTCATAAGCCTTAAAGGTGATGTCCGAATAGCCTATTTTAGAATCAGGTGACTTTCTTTCTCGTAATTGGACACCAGGCAACACAATTCAAACACCATTTAACCACAATTATTTGTTTATTATGTTTGCATGTGAATTTTTGAGTACAAATATTTGCTTTTAAAAATGACTGAAAACACAAATCAAAAACACAGTAGAAAAAAAATCAAAGGTTTTCATTTCAACCTGAGAGAGAAACAAAAAGTCATAACACTTCCTTGACAAAATGGCTGAAAATTAAAACAACATAGTTCTGCTACATATATGCCGCTTGTAATTTGTGGAATCATGCATCGTCACTAACAGTGACATTTCTAAATGATGAACAGAATTAAACTTTTGTAATTGTATACACTTAAACAGCAACAGTAGAAATATGCCATTGTCATAAAAAACACCATTACATCAAATTTGATTTAAAAAACTCAAGACCCATTTATGTTTGTCTTAAGATGAAAACTAAACACTAATTCCTACCATTTATTTGAGAACACACTATTCTTTGATTTGCAATACACCTTATCCATTACTAGATAACCAGGCATTCCTGTGAGCTAGCTTGTTAGATATGAGGAGTGTAATAGTATATGATTCAAAGTTTAGAACATACATAAAGATATTCTAAGCAAACTCTTGTTACTAGTAGCACCGAAGAAGACATGACTACACATTTTACAGTTACCACAATCATTATATATAGAACCTCAAACCCAAAATACTAACAACGTATAGAGGACGGGAAGGGACAGAGAGAGTGGTGTGGGTTGGAGAAGATTACATATAACAAAATGGAAAAAAAGCATTTTAAGCACGTTCCCCACGAATACGGCGAGCAAGTTGGATGTCTTTGGGCATAATGGTGACACGCTTGGCATGGATGGCACACAAATTGGTGTCTTCAAAGAGACCCACCAGGTAGGCCTCGCTAGCCTCCTGCAAGAATAAAACATGGTATCATCCAATAAATAACAAGCTGATAAGAATTATTTTCTGAATTGACAATTTGACCCAAAGATATGTATTTTCTCCAAAAAACATTTAAATGTTTTAAATTCTTTGCTTTCTCTTTATGTATTGCTTACCATAGCTCCCCTTTGCATTTGGTCAGAATATAGATATTCAAGTGGGTGCCACTAACCTGCAGGGCTCCAATGGCTGCACTCTGGAAACGCAGATCAGTCTTGAAGTCCTGAGCAATTTCTCTCACCAGGCGCTGGAAGGGCAGCTTGCGGATCAGCAGCTCAGTGGACTTTTGGTAACGACGGATCTCACGTAGCGCTACAGTGCCGGGCCTTAAGAAAATAAGGGTACAATATAAGATGCATCGGTTGATTTGGGAAATCTACATTTCCTGTTGATTTGTACCTTCAGACATGACCTGGATTTCGTGTGAATTTCAGTAGAATACATTGTTCCAATTCCTTTTTATATTCACCTGGCACCCTCTGCTGCTTGTTGCTTGAAGCACAAGTGTGTAGTTGAGCAAACCACAAACTTCTATTAGCTGTCACTGCTGAGGAGCTGAGACTTGGTAAATTTTCAAATCAAATAACTCTGTAAGCCACTGAAAGGAGTGTTTAGAAATACCTTCAAGTAAAACCCTATTATATTGTTATCATAAACACTGCTTTTATGAGCACCCAATTCCTTATTTTAGAATATTTCCTTCTGCAGTTCTGCCTTTCTCAGATATAACAGTAAGCCCATAAAGGCTGAATCAGTGCATCACCTGGACACCAAGTGGTCCAGATGAACTGATCAACCGTCCTGAGATTTCTACGCCTGGATTTTTGAACGGGCATCGAGACATGGAACAGTAGATACAGCGGAGCCAGTGTGGCGAGAGAAGCAAGTATCATGAACTAGAAATGAACTCGGGCCAGGAAATGGGTCCACATATTTATCTGGCTGAGCCAAAAAGACACCAGTGTTTTCCCTCATTTTACAACCATATTAAACAGGGTAATCGTCCATCCATCCAACTTTGGGAGTATAATAAACAGGTGGAAAACCAGTGTTCTGGCTTGAGTTTACTTTACATTGCCAGATTAATTTAAGGGCTATGGCTGAACATAGGGAGTCTCATAGGGTCCGGGTCCGGGTCCCCCCCCCCCGCAGCGGCACAAACAGACACGTTACCGTCTCACCTGTAACGGTGGGGCTTCTTGACGCCACCGGTGGAAGGGGCGCTCTTGCGGGCAGCCTTGGTGGCCAGCTGCTTCCGCGGGGCTTTGCCTCCGGTGGATTTACGGGCAGTCTGCTTGGTACGGGCCATGGCTACGACAGGTCACCTTCAGGAACAATTAGGCTGCTTTAATGCATTTGTTAAAACGCTTCTCACGGCAAGATTGTGTGAAACATTGTTTGAAGGTGCCGAATGTCAAAACTAAATCTTTTATTGGGTTCCATCGATCAAACTTTGCAATTTACTTTAAACATGACGTTACAATTAACGAGGTTAGCGTGGGACGTTGGAATTACCGACATCGGAGGCCATTACGTCGATGTGCGTCTCAAATATCTTATGCAATACAAACAGCAAGAAGGACGTGTACGATAGCCAATCACACCACAGAGCTTTATCAAACGAACCAATAGCGACCAAGCTGTAACTATTGGGGCGGGGTTTTTGGAGGTATTTCCACCAATAACGACGTCAGACTTTTGTGCCTAATCCCGCCCCTTGCGCACTGAAAAGTGGGTTGGTTCGTTTCATGACTCTCGGCCACCCGGGTGCGGAAGAGCTCTTATTTTTTATTCGAAATAAGCTATTTTGCGGGAAAACCAAGGGGCGCCGCCCACACGGGCAGCTCGGTGTCACCAAACGAGTGCACTGAAAGATGATGGCAGGCTGGTAGCAGCAGGAATGTTAAGGGCATTGAGAAATCGTCGTACCACATTAGAAGCAGATGATAAAAACGACCGAATTAAGAGCAAAAATTCGGTGTGAAACTAGTAGGTACATATTGGAGATTACACTAGACAGTTCAATGGAACTATTAATAAAAATATTTGGTCGGATGGCCCCTCACTTTACACACATTTCCGAGTCAAATTCGACAAGACTACAAGTGCTCTCAGGTCCCAGACTCCCCGAACAAGAATAGCTCGTCTGGTTTTGCGTTTTCTTTCTCACCAAAAATAAACAAAAAACATGTCAATCCCAGAACTAACAAAAACATGAAATGATAGATGAGAGTTTTATTGAAAAGATGATACTTACCTCTGAAACGTAGTAAATAGCAATAGCTTAAAAATTTTGAATTTGTTCTCTGGTCTCTATAGCGTTGTTCTCGCAATAAAATGAAGGAAGGGGGAAAAAAAGAGAAAAGAACATAGGAAAGCGTTAGGACACCCGTTTCCCACAATGCACTTGGGACAAACATACATGCATGCATGCACGCATGCAGCAACATACACAACTGCACCGTGACCCCACACTCAATCTCATGCAACAAGTAATACATATTGTGTTTGAAGATAGTTCTGATTAGCTGAGTATTGATCGGCCATGCAGATAGATACCCCTCTAATGCCAAGTACAATCTGATCTTGATACGACGTACAAAATGCCCGCTATTGAGCTTACGTGTCCAAACCCATAATGTTACATTTATCGGGCAATCCTATTTTCATGTTTAATAGAATCTCGAGATAATTTGTAAAAATTTTGGGGGGGGGGGATTTCTCACTGGCAAACAGTCAGGTAAAACACTTGTCACTGTAAACTTGCGTTTGAGAGAGGAATATTTATTTTAGCCTCAGCCAATGTGACGTACATTTGAAAAACAAACTAGACTTTTATTTATCCGTTGATGGACACTGAATATATCAGTGTAAACAGTTACACGCGTGGTCCAGTAGGAGGCACTGCGACAGAACGTCAACAGCTTGGATAGAGAAAAAGAGAAGAGCGTGCTCAACTCGGAGGCGCGAGAGAAAGGCAAACGGGCGAAGGAGGTGGATACAAACAACCGCACAGGGAATGGGAGAGGATTCAGGTTGGGATTGTGAAGGCATGGAGTGGCAGAAAGTGGCGTCCATAAGAAAGGAAAAAAAGTGGAAATAGTGGCGTAAGTAGCTCAGGAGCAAATGAAATGCTCAAGAGAACTAGGGCAGGTACAACAAAAACAATGACTGGGACGTTATAATTGTGTTTGTTGAGCATTTCCACCTTATGACAGCGGCCAAAGCTCTAGAAATTATATAGGCAAAGGGGAGTTTCCAAAGTACTCGAATAATACGCGTATACTTGTATATGGAGTGAGTAAAGAGCAAGACATTCTACGGAAAATGCGTATCCTGGATGGTAAAAACGTAACCCCTATATCTGGCTCAGCTGCTACACTTGAAAATACGGGAATAGAGTCATCAATGTACTCAGATGATGGAGCAATCTGGACAAGGGGGGAAATGTCTTACCACTACTACTTTCGGCTGCTCCCGTTAGGGGACGCCACAGCGGATCCTCCGTCTCCATCTCTTCCTGTCTTCTGCATCTTCCTCTGTCACACCAGCCACCTGCATGTCCTCCCTCACCACATCCATAAACCTCCTCTTTGGCCTCCCTCTTCTCCTCTTCCCTGGCAGCTCCATATTCAGCATCCTTCTCCCAGTATACCCAGCATCTCTCCTCCACACATGTCCAAACCATCTCCATCTTGTCTCTCTTGCTTTGTCTCCAAACCGTCCAACCTGAGCTGTCCCTCTAATATACTCGTTCCTAATCCTGTCCTTCTTCATCACTCCCAGTGAAAATCTTATCATCTTCATCTCTGCCACCTGCAGCTCCTCCTCCTGTCTTTTCATCAGTGCCACTGTCTCCAAACCATACAACATAGCTGGTCTCACTACCATCTTGTAAACCTTCCCTTTAACTCTTGCTGGTACCCTTCTGTCACAAATCACTCCTGACACTCTTCTCCACCCACTCCACCCTGCCTGCTCTCTCTTCTTCACCTCTCTTCTAGATTCCCCTGTTACTTTGGACAGTTGACCCCAAGTATTTAAACTCAAATACCTTTGTCACCTCCACTCCTGGCATCCTCACCATTCCACTGTCCTCCCTCTCATTCACACATAGGTATTCCATCTTGCTCCTACTGACTTTCATTCCTCTTCTCTCCAGTGCATACCTCCACCTCTCCAGGCTCTCCTCCACCTGCACCCTACTCTCACTACAGATCACAATGTCATCCATGAACATCATAGTCCATGGAGACTCCTGCCTGATCTTGTCCGTCAACCTGTCCATCACCATTGCAAACAAGAAAGGGCTCAGAGCCGATCCTTGATGTAACCCCACCTCCACCTTGAACCCATCTGTCATTCCAACCGCACACCTCACCATTGTCACACTGCCCTCATACATATCCTGCACCACTCCTACATACTTCTCTGCAACTCCTGACTTCCTCATACAATACCACACCTCCTCTCTCGGCACCCTGTCGTATGCTTTCTCTAAATCCACAAAGACACAATGCAACTCCTTCTGGCCTTCTCTATACTTCTCCATCTACATTCTCAAAGCAAACATCACATCTGTGGTGCTCTTTCCTGGCATGAAACCATACTGCTGCTCACTAATCATCACCTCTCCTCTTAACCTAGCTTCTATTACTCTTTCCCAAATCTTCATGCTGTGGCTGATCAACTTTATACCTCTGTAGTTGTTACAGTTCTGCACATCGCCCTTGTTCTTGAAAATCGGTACCAGTATGCTTCTTCTCCACTCCTCAGGCATCCTCTCACGTTCCAAGATTGTGTTAAACAATCTAGTTAAAAAAATGGAAAATGTCTTACATGTGTTGAAATGTGTACAGAAAGCAATAGCCAGTGTAGAGAGATGGTCTTATGATTGGGGATTCAAATTTTCAGTGGCAAAATCATGCTATAATTAAAAATATATAGGAAGGGGTTAACACTATATAGCAAGCCTATGGAAAGTTAAAGTATTTAAATATCTTGGTTTATGGATTGATGAAAAATATACATGGAAGAATCATATTGAAAATATTGAGACCAGATGTAAAAAAGGTGTTCAATTTAATGAGGTGTGTGGTCACATTTGAATGGAGAGCTGACAAAGAAGCACTATTACACATATACAAGGCTTTGATGAGAGCCACAGTGGATTATGTCTGCATGGTGTATGAAGCAGCAGCAAAAAAATGTATCTAGAAAAGCTAGTCAGGATACAATACAGAGCATTAAGACTTGGCTTGGGAGCAGTCAAAACTACGCCCGTTAAAGCATTGCTCATTGAATCCAGTGAACTGCCATTGCATTTGAGGAGAACTTAAGTTATCACTAATATATTGGATAAGAGTTCAGGGAGAAGGAAATGGAAGTTTAATATCAACTGTTCTGCAGAAGTGTTGGGAGCACACAACTTTTTCTGGTAAATGTTTTGGATGGGACATTAACAAAAAAAGTCAGACAGTACAAATTAGATACTATGCAACACAGTTCAGCAGTTATTGTTGGCAGCATTCCCCCATGGATATTTCCACAACCCAAAGTAAATCTTCCAAATATTAGAAAAGAGGAGAGAGTGGACAGAGAAGAATATTAACATTGGGTACTCGGTTCAAGAATATTTGAAGGAGATCTACTGTAGTTATCTAAATATTTTTAGCGATGGATCAAAATGCTCAAATAATGAGCACGTGGGAGTGGGTATTTACATTCCAGAATTTGATGAAGGAATTGTTAGGAGAATTTCAAAGAGGATATCAGGACTGACAGCAATAATCATCAGTCTTCAGTGGGTCGTGGAGGTTAAACCAATTAAAGTAGTGACGTGTTCAGATTCTGTTGCTGCAATGCAAAGTAAAAAATCAGGACAAAGTTCAAGAGGATCTAATTTCTGTTGGATACCAGCACACATTGGAATAGAGCGAAATGAGGTTGCAGATAAGCTGGCTACAAGTGCATTAAACAAATATAACAATTTTAGAAATGTGTTTTGGGAGATCAGAAGCAAAAATCAAATTCATCACTGACTAATGAAATAGTGGCAGGAAATCTGGAATAATGACACTAAGCGTAGAGATTATTACAAACTTCAAGTCTGTCAGAGTGAGAAGTAAATGTAGTAAAGCAGATGTTATTTTCTCTGGGTTGAGATTAGGACATACAAGACTCAATGCTACTTTATACACAATGAAAAAGACCGTGTCGGCTAGATGTGAGACTTGCTACTGCAAGGAGATGGGTGAAGAAGCGCTAGATTGTAGGACATTCAGTGTAGAAAGAGACCGACTGAAGGGCAAGGTGGTAGATATATAGGAAGGGAGTGGAGCATCAAAGGTCTGTTAGAGGCAGGGGCAAACAATGACAGGTGCAAAGGGCTTTATCCATCCATCCATTATCCAAACCACTTATCCTACTCTCAGGGTTGCGGGGATGCTGGAGCCTATCCCAGCAGCCACTGGGGACTGTGGGAGGAAACTGGAGCCCCCGGAGGAAACCCACGCAGACACGGGGCGAACATGCAAACTCCACACAGAGGATGACCCCCAAGGTTGGACCACACCGGAGCTCGAACCCAGGACCTTCTTGCTGTGAGGCGACCGCGCTAACTACGGCGCCACGGGCTTCATTTAAATACTTAAACCAAACATGTTATTATCCAGAATATAAAAAAGACATGCATGTTAGGGTTAATACTGCTGTCTGTGCCCGAGGCTGAGGCCTGGCAAAACGAGCCGGAGCTGGTCCCTGGGTGCCGCATGGCGGCGGCCCACTGCTCCTAGCCACACGGCTAGGGTGGGTTCATGCAGAGCGTACTTTACCCGCAGGGTTCGATAAAGTATCTCAAAATTAAAACACCAAAACAAACGTTTTTATAAAGTCGTGGTATTACATACTCCAGGACAGTAGATGGCGGCATGCGCCTTTTACGTTGGTTTGTAGTCCACCGGTAAGAGCGAAGCAGGAGGCAGAAGAAGCTGAAACATGGCGGCGGCCAGAAGACTGAAACGCGTGGTGGCTTCGCAGCCTGGATTCTTAGCTCTCAACTCATCCACGGATCCTGCCAACGTCGGCAGCAGTCGGCGAAAGCGTGTTAACAAGAACAAGAAAAAGAACTGGAACAAATACAGCGAGATCCGAGACGTCGAAGACTTCTTAGACGACGTCAGATTTCAGGAGAGAACCTCAGGGTACGTTGTTTCGGGTCGAATGAGCCACAGAAATGGCCGGGAGCTCTCCCGTCGACACCGCCTGTTAGCAGCCTGGTTCCCCACCACGTAAGCGCCTCCAGGCGCTTGTTTAACGTTTCCTTCGCCTCAATGGCAACACTGTCGACAACAGCTGGACGCACACCAAGGCCCCGTACTCGAGTCCCGAGCCAAGGCTCGTCGGCGTGGCTGAGCCACAGCTGCGTTCCGTGTATTTCAGCAAGATTTGCACGACTTGGCCATATCCCATCAAGTCTTTAGTCACTACTGTTTCACCCGCGTGATAAAATGTGAAATAATCTGCTGTTATTCTTTAACACAGGGGCCTGTTATCCGATAAGTCAGATGGAAGTCTGTTCTTTGTTGATGCTGGAGGCCAAAAGAAACCCGCACAGCAAGGTAATAACTGCAGCCTTCTAGCTGCCAAGCCCGTCCGCCACTGCTGATTATTAGATTTTGCTGATCTTCAGCCCTGAAGATGCTTGTGTTTTGCTGTTGAGCCAGGTTCTTCCCCTTTGTCGAACAAACGAAATCATTGATGAGCAGGAGTTTTAGCTATTGATGTAGTTTGTATAGAGGGGTTCTCTGAAATGGGTGCCCTTTGGCTTCAGCATTCCAGAAAAAAGGCATATACAGTCATTTCTGTATCACTTCAGCTGATAAGATATGTTTGTCTTTAAAGAAAACAGTTTCTCCCCTCAGGTATAAAACTCTGATTGTTATTAGACACGCATTTCTGACAAATCCCCAATAATAATAATGATAATAATAATAATAAATCAATCTTATATAGCGCTTTTCTAACACTCAAAGTCGCTTTACAATAAACGGGGCGAAACAAGGCAACAGATAAACATAACACAGACATGCAGGGGTGGATGAGAAGGGGGGCTACGAGAGGGAGAAGCGGCAGCCACACATGACGCCTGCAGTACTCTCCCACTTAGACACACACAAAAGGGCAAGAAAAAAACCCAAAAACGACAACAATAGAGGTCAAACCTGCCACAGACAACTGCAGGCTGTAAGAATATAGAACATCAGAATAATATCAGAAAATATTTCAGATTAAATGCTATTGGTACTTTTCCTATTTAGATGTCCCTTATTCAAGATCACGTTCTCAGTGGAAATTTATTTCTAAAACACAGCATTCTTTACAGGATTTCACGAGGACCTCCCATTTGCCTGTGTAAAACATCGCTCATGGGTTTTTGAGCAATTCATGGCACTGCATGCACTTACCTGTAAACCAATATTAAAATGTCCACTCCTACTCTCCCTCATTGTTTTACTTCTGGAAGGCTGCTGTCTATGCCAGCTTCAAAAACAACAGGCTCTAGATCTAGAGAGGGCTGGTGTGGGTGCAGGTCTTATTTTCAACCAAACAGTTACACACCTGATTCTGTTAGTCAACCAATAGTCTTTGCTAGGGCGGCACGGTGGCACAGTGGTTAGCGCGGTCTCCTCACAGCAAGAAGGTCCTGGGTTCGAGCCCCGGGGTAGTCCAACCTTGATGGGTCATCCCGGGTTGTCCTCTGTGTGGAGTTTGCATGTTCTCCCCGTGTCTGCGTGGGTTTCCTCTGATGGCTGCGGTTTCCTCCCACAGTCCAAAGACATGTAAGTCAGGTGAATTGGCTATAGTAAATTGTCCCTAGGTATGAATGTGTGTATGTATGTGTCGGCCCTGTGATGGTCTGGTGGCCTGTCCAAGGTGTCTCCCCACCTGCCGCCCAGTGACTGCTGGGATAGGGTCCAGCATCCCTGCGACCCTGAGAGCAGGATAAGCGGTTTGGGTAATGGATGGATGGATAGTCTTTGCTAAGGACCTTGATTTGTAGACTCAGGTGTGTAACTGCTTGGTTTGAACAAAGACCTGCATCCACACCGGCACTTTCTGGATCATGTTGCCCATCCCTGAGTATTTTCCCTCACTACTGGCATCCTCTGTCACTTTTGTGACTTCCTTCATTGTGCACTTGGTATAACATGCACTTTTGGCTATGATATATATCTGAAATTGATATGTGACATTGTCCAACTCCCATTTAATGTCAGTCAGATGATCCAAGCTGCACTTGCATAAATTGTGCTTGATGTGACATGTACTCATGGCTATGATATGATGATTATTTAGTACTGTATGATGCTTGTTGGTGACACAAATTTAGCTACTAATTGCTGAGTGTTTGTAATTTGCTTTGGATAAAAATGGCTCTTCTGCACATCCTTTCTTGCCCTTTACTCTTTTTGCCTCTCATATGACGTCTCCCCACAGTGGTGTCTGGAAATGTTTTCTTAGTATCATCATTCCAATACATCCATTTGTACATGGAAAGGCCTAAAGATTAAAGTCTTAGTGATTATTTAGCTTGATAAGTTCACTTCAGTACAATTTACTTTAACTTAATTCTTATAAATATTTTTTAAAGAAAAGAACAACAAGCTGATCAAAAATATAAGATTTATAAAAACAAATTAACAAGAATTATGAGAATCAGCAAAAAGGATTATTACAGTAAATTATTAGAGGACAACAAAAACAACATTAAACAAACATGGAAGGTATTAAATGATATTATTAAAAAAGGAAGTGGGAAGGCAGGATACCCTAACCATTTCCTGACTAGAAATAATTCAACTATTAATGACATGGCCATGGTTGCAGATGAGTTCAATAAGTTTTTGTCAGTGTTGGTCCTGATTTGGCTGAGGAAATTGCAAAGACCGGTAGCAGAGATAATGTGGAAAGCAAGAAAACATCTGTTTAAGAATCCATATTTATAAGGGGAACAAAAATTACAAAGAAATTATTGATACAGTTAAAAATTTCAAGAACAAGAAGTCCACTGACTGGAATGGAATAGAGATGTTTATGGTCAAAAATATCATCGAATACATTGCAAAACCTTTGTCTCACATCTGTAACCAATCCCTACAAACCGGTGTTTTTCCAAACAAAATGAAAACAGCCAGTCTTACTAAGTCTGGTGAGAAACACATCCTTTCAAATTACAGACCTGTTTCCTTACTTCCACAGTTCGCAAAAATACTAGAAAAAAATTTACTTTTCAAGAATTCATGACTTCGTCACAAAACATAATGTGCTGTACGATCAGCAATATGGTTTTAGAGCAAACAGAACAACTTCATTTGCACTTATAGAATTTATAGATGAAATAACAATGGCAATAGAAAATAGTAAATATGCAATAGGGGTATTTATGGGTCTAAAAAAAAGGCATTTGACACCGTAGACCATGAATTACTACTGAAAACATTACAGTCATATGGAATTAGAGGAACAGCACTCTCCTGGTTAACCAGGAGACAGATATGACAGATATCAATATGTTGAATTACAAAACTTCAAATCTCACCTACTGAAAGTCACACGTGGGGTCCCCCAGGGCTCAGTGTTGGGACCATTACTGTTTATTCTCTATATAAACAATATTTGTGAAGTGTCTGAATCTCTGAAAGCCATTTTATTTGCTGATGACACAGATGTATTTTGCTGTGGGAATAATCTGGATCAACTCCTGGATATAGTGGAAAAGGAACTGATGAAGTTGAAGATGTGGTTTGAGGCAACCAAACTAACATTGAATTTAAGTAAAACATCATTTATAATCTTTGGTAACCATAAAATTAACTCAAAAAAGAAACTCATCATTAACAATGTAAAAATAGAAAGAGTGACTGAAATTAAATTTCTTGGGGTAATAGTGGACTATAAATTATGTTTGAAACCACATATAAATTATACCAAGGCCAAAGTATCCAAATCAACTGCAATACTATTCAAAGTCAAAGATCTTCTAAATTAAGCTTCACTTTACACCTTGTACTGTTCCCTCATACTTCCATATATCACCTACTGTGTGGAAGTGTGGGGGAACACATATAAAACCAACACTGATTCAGTCTTCGTTATTCAAAAAAGAGCCAGAAGGATAGTAAACAAAGCCAACTGCAGAGAACCAACAAACCAACTCTTTATCAAACGAAAAACACTGAGGTTCAACGGTCTGATGGACTTTAAAACTGCTCAAATCATGTCCAAAGTGTTAAATCATAAAGTACCCAGCAGTATCCAGGGGTTGTTCCAGCTGAGGGAAAGTAATTATGACCTGAGAGGAATATGTACGTTTAAACAAAACCCAGTAAGGACAAATGCAAAATATCACTGTGTCACAACCAAAGCAGTCAAGATATGGAACAACTGCAGTAATGAAATGAAAACATGTGAAACGATAATCAAATTTAAAAGACTCTTTACGAATAATATGTTGAACAGACATGAGATGGCGCTGTGACATCTTGTTTGAGTTGTTCTTGAGTTGTTTAAATGTTGCTCTGCACTTGCTTTGATTGCTTTGTTCTTGTTGTGCTGAATGAATGATCTTTGTTTGATTTACTGCACATCATGGTCACCGGTGGTAGATGATTGAGTTTTCATTTAAATCACACAGTTCACTGTTGAATTATTAAAATAGAAAAAGGGGGTAGTACTAGAAACGTTTTTAACTTCTGCCTACTCCTTTCGAACTGCCGAGATTTGAAACAAAGGTTCAATGATGAACTTGCTAATAGCTTAATGTAACGATTCGTGTGCTCTTCTTAGTTTAAGCACCGTTGTAGCACTTTTTGTAAAGCGCTGTGGTTTCATTAATCACAGTAGATTTCATGTCCGTCTCAGATTAATTACTTGGAGTAAACGTGTTTTGAATTTGCCAATAAATAGTTCCTGTTACTTTAGACCCCATTCTCTACTTTAGTGCCATCATACATTGTGATAGTTTATATTTAACAAAAATAGATATGGGTTTAAACATGAGTTTCAAATGTTTAACCCCACCATAAATATTCAGTCCTGTTAAAATAAAAATGGGATGGCGTGGAATGTCACCAGGTAAAGGTTTTGACTAGTAGCAGCCATAATGCCCCACAACCAAAAAGACCCAGATGGGAACATGAGTGATAAAACAATTTTAATTTGTTCAACTTGTAATTATGGTTAAGCAGTTACGAGCATCCATGGGTGGGTTATTTGATGGCTTCTCTTGTGCGTATGCTTGTTGGTATTTTGTGTGAAGTTGAATTGTCTTTTCTTTCTGATGCAACAGAACCACCTGCTGAGGGAAAGAAGAGGAAAGGAAAGGCATCTCGCCCTCTAAGAATAGACCTGATCCTGCAGAATGACTCCCTCATCCCACCTCCTAAAGAGTCAGTCCACATTGTCATGAGCCCCTGTCCTCTAACCTTCCTCGGGCAAAACCGTACTCACAAATTTGTCACATACATAACTTTTAAAAGATGCAAACACACAACAATGAATGTAGAAGGTATTTTATCACACAGGCCAAACATCCGATGAGACAAAGTTATCTGTGTGAAGCACATGTCCTCTTCTGTCTGCCCCTCTCGCATATCCGCCTTTTCTCTCTTTCCCTTGTCTTTTTCAAATTGATTTTGGAGAATAGATACAATGCAGCTATGGAAATCTGAGGAACAACAAGGAGTATAGACGGATGGATGCAAAAAGATAATGAATTTAAAAAAAAAACTAAGATGGGAAACACACACATGCGAAAAGACAAGCCCTAAATCTGGCACTGTATCTGTCCCTACATCGCCTACCCCATGTTTCCCACTACTAATTATGTCTCTTTTCATCACTCCTTCTAGCATTTTGGCCCACCAGCAACCCAACTCCAAGAAGCTCCGTCGCATTGCTCAGAAAGCCGAGCAGCTGGCTGCCAAGGGTGTCGTGCCTCGTAACCAGAGACGGCTGTTGAACAGATGTTCTGCTCCCAGGATAACCAGGAAGGCAGCAGCAGAGGCTAACAACAACCCAGAAAGGGAATTCTATAATATCTGGGGAGAAGAAAGTGAGTGTGAGTGCAAATGAATGCCTGTATCTGTCCAGTGATGATCCCATCCTTGCGCTCCCAGTATTCCCTTCATGGGAATGTGAAGACCTCAGTGGAGCTCAGAGGACTGTTGTGTGAACAGTCCTCTGGGATCTGAGGATATGATACAACTCTACAAACGCACACACATCCAAATGATGATTACTAGGTGCTTGAAATATGATACAAAAAGTAGATAATCCTCTCACGATGTTTTGAGTGTTCAAGCTCTTCTTCAGACCCATGAAGAAGAGCTTGAACGCGCGAAACATCACTTGGTGGTATGCCGTTAAATGTTCATGGAGAAGTTATAGTGTGCGGACTGCATGTTTCCATGTGAGGATATGATGACATTTGGATGTAGACATGTTTATGTTCATGTGATGGTTCTGTTTGTCAAGGCTGTATGCACATTACAAGACTTCTTCTGTTGCTCGAGCCGAACCGCAAACACAATGTCTTTGTGATTGGGAGTTCGTAGGGCATAAGTCTTCATTCTGATTTTCTAAATGATTGCCTAATTCAAGGTTCTGCATTTCACTCCACAAATGTGCGTTTAAATTCCCTCTAAACAAATTCAGAGAGTGTGTGTATAATACATGTATAGTACGTAATACATGTGGTGTAGTCATGGTCCTAGCTTTTCTCATAGCCTTTCAACCGTGGGTGCTGTTCTGAAAGGGACAGAGCCTCCGTTACCATCAGAAGTCATTTTGACTTGTGCATATAGTTGAGCAGAACTAGTGAAATCAAAATGCTAACGCTGCCTCTTACATGTTTAACATTTTCTTGATTATGTAGCCACACAGACAGATGACTCGTGGTACCTTGAACAGACTGGCAAAAAGCGGGTAAAGGTAAGAATTTTAATGGACTGTTTTTAAAAAGTAACATCTGCAACTATTTGTTTGTAATATTGAATTAACCCTCTTGTTTTACTGACCATGAGGGGGAGGTTGTTTGGTCATGTGTGTGTGTGTGTGTGTGTGTGTGTGTGTGTGTGTGTGTGTGTGTGTGTGTGTGTGTGTGTGTGTGTGTGTGTGTGTGTGTGCATGTGCATGTGCATGTGCATGGCTAATCTTGCCGACTACTGGACCTATCAGCCGAACATTTTTTGTGCACAGTTATGACAGTACGATGAAGAACCCCTCATGATTAAAGATCTTCGAAAAATGTTTGTTCCTGCTATCGCCGCTCCCTCTCATCGTTTACTCTATAGCTCGCTCGACCAATGCTGCTCTCTGTCACCGCCTGATCTGACTCGGATTGGGCAGCAACATGATCAAAAGTTGTTAAAAGCATTTTGGTAATCCAAAAAATGTTAAAGTTATAAAGGAACAACTTCCTCTAGATTGGAAAGCAGGAAGTGTTGCATACTCTTGTCCCTGCACAATCTGAGCGGCCGCAGATGTGAGTCGCGCATGCATGAGCATACAGGGTTTACCCAGCTTTATTAAATTATGAAAACAAAAACAGGGTTAAGGTCAAACCAGAATGGTCCCATAGCAAACTTTTTCTTTTTGGAAAGTGCAAGTTGGACTTGGTCGCATTCGTGTGAGGGTCCACCTAGCAGGCTGCGCATCCACAGACTGACAGGCAAAATGGTTTAGGTAGATTTTTTAGCTCGAGCGCTGCATATTAAAAACATAATTTTTCCCCCATATTTCCTGTTCAATCGATTTGGGCACTGCGCAAAAGTCTTATAATGGCAAGAAAAACACCAGTTTTTCTGTCTGTATGTGTGTGTATCTGTCCGCTGCTAACCTGGTGTACTACTGGGCCTGTCAGGCTAATCACTTTTGTGCACAGTTATGAAACTATGATCAAGTACCTCTTGTGGTTGCGGTGACTCAAAACCTTTGAAAAGTCTGTTCTATACCGCAGTTGAACGCTAACTCCGCAGCTGGTTTTTTGTCAAAGACCAAGTGAAATGGAAATATGCAGGCAGTGCCTCCATATTGTCCCTCTTTCCGGTAGGTGAAAAAAGTGGTGATTCACCAAGTCTGAGCACCGGAGAAGTGCAGATATGCCTGGTGGGGATCTGCTCTCTACTGAGTGCACTTTTCTAGCTTCTTAATACTCTTCTGTGGCGGTTGGAACTTGACTAATGAGACTGTCATTGGTGTATCAGCGTCCTGAAAAGATGAATGAGAAGCCATCAGTACTTCCTGCGGTGGAGGTGATTGCTCCAGGAGGATCCTACAACCCAGACTTCCTCTCCCACCAGGTATAATGCTACATTCCTGTTTAATCATATCTCTGCAACACAGATCCAGAAAATGGTGATGCGTAGAGGCAACTTTCAGTACTTCAGGGAAATAAATACAGCCTATACTCGAGTTTTTCATACCTCTCAAGGCCAGTCACTGTCATTAGTTGTTATTTTAGCTTTACATTGGTGAATATTGACTACATGACAGAGACAAGAATGGCTTTCTGAAGGCCCATTTCATCAGGCCAAATTCTGCACAGTGATTATGATTAGTAATTATTAGTATTTGATTATTAAAACAATCAAAGAAGGATAAATGTTTGGATTCCAGCAGAGCAACTCATGTGACACGTCTAGTTTGGTATGTGGTTGAATGAAACCTGTGAACAACCAATAAGAAAGTTCAGTTGTAACAATCCCCTCGCAAAACTTGACATTCTATCAATATTGTCTTTGTATTATCAACTCAAAACAAGTTAATATTTCAAAAAGTATACAGAATTTAAAGATCATGTAATCCGCACAGAAATCTGAACAAAATTGCTGTTTAAGGTTGAGTCCAAAATTTTGGGGAGAATAATTAAGAATGTTATGATGGTGCTAGCTTGCAGCTAGTCCACTAATTACCCTTCCAACCATCATTCTCAGTTTTCATGTAATCACTCAGATATACTCTTGTTGTTTCATCACTAGAAAATTCAAGAGCAATAAAGTTTTATGAATAAAGTAATTGTATAAAAAGTACCGGTACACAAGACAAATGACAACCCCTTGGAATTTTATGGTAGCGTGTCTTGGAGACCGGGCAGCGTTTCATGATGGCAAACTTTGACACATCAGACTTCTGCTAATTGCTTCCAAAGCGTGTTATCCTGTTGTCACTGAATACAGTCAGGATGGGGGCCGCTGGCTTATTTTTAGCACGAAGGGAAAACAAGCACAGTAGAACGCTTTAGATAGTTGCAAAGAAGTTGCGGTGGATTTCACACTGACTTGAAGGTGTTTTTATTTTTTAAGCATTAAAAAAGTTTAAATGACAGGGTAAGAGGAGAGGTGATGATTAGCAGCAGCAGTATGGTTTCATGCCAGGAAAGAGCACCACAGATAATAATAATAATAATAATCATCATCATCATCATCATCATCATCATAAATTAAACTTACATAGCGCTTTTCTAAAACTCAAATTGGCTTTACAGTAAACGGGGTGAAACAAGACGACAGATAAACATAACACAGACATACAGGGGTGGATGGGAAGGGGGCTACGAGAGGGAGAAGCGACAGCCACACATGACGCCAGCAGTACTCTCCCACTCAGACACACACAAAAAGGCAAGAGAAACAAACATCATAAACCACAGATGAAGTCTGAAGAGGTGAGTCCCGACCAATGACTTGAATGTGGGCAGCCCGCAGCAGTGTCCGATGCACTTGGGGAGGGAGATGAAGGAGGGAGTTGAGGGAGGCAGCAGGTCGAGTGCTCGGTCCTTAGTCTGCCTCAGATTAGGGGTGGACGAAAGGACGGGGAGGCACGAGAAGGCAGTGGAGAAGAGGTGTGTCTTGAGACAGGATTGAAAGAGTGGGAGGGATTCTGAGTCTCTAATGATTTGGGGAAGTGCGTTCCAGAGCCTGGGAGCTACCCTGGAGAAGGCTCGGTCACCAAAGCCGCAGAGGTTGGACCTGGGGGTAGCGAGAAGGGAGGCTGAGGTGGATCTGAGGGACCGACAGGGTTGGTAGGGGGAGAGGAGGTCGGTGAGGTATGGGGGAGCCAGTTTGTGAAGGGCTTTATAAGTAAGAACCGGGATTTTGTAATTGATCCGGTGGGAGATGGATAGTCAGTGGAGGTCTTTTAGGATGGGGTGAAGTGGTGCCAGGATTTGGTAAAATTTAAAAGTCAAGCAAATGTATTCTGGACCAGGTGGAGTCTCTTGATAGAGCTAGCACTGATGCCATAGAGGAGTGAGTTGCAGTAATCAAGGCGGGAGGAGATGAAGGCAGGGATCGGTATGTGATGTTTGCTTTGAGAATGTTGATGGAGAAGTATAGAGAAGGCCAGAAAGAGTTGCATTGTGTCTTTGTGGATTTAGAGAAAGCATACGACAGGGTGCCGAGAGAGGAGGTGTGGTATTGTATGAGGAAGTCAGAAGTGGCAGAAAAGTATGTAGGAGTGGTTCAGGGTATGTAGGAGGGCAGTGTGACAATGGTGAGGTGTATGGTTGGAATGACAGATGGGTTCAAGGTGGAGGTGGGATTACATCAAGGATCGGCTCTGAGCTCTTTCTTGTTTGCAATGGTGATGGACAGGTTGATGGACGAGATCAGGCATGAGTCTCCGTGGACTATGATGTTTGCGGATGTCATTGTGATCTGTATTGAGAGTAGGGTGCAGGCTGAGGAGAGCCTGGAGAGGTGGAGGTATTCACTGGAGAGAAGAGGAATGAAAGTCAGTAGGAGCAAGACGGAATACCTATGCGTGAATGAGAGGGAGGACAGTGGAATGGTCAAGATGCAAGGAGTAAAGGATACGAAGGCAAATGAGTTTAAATACTTGGGGTCAACTGTCCAAAGTAACGGGGAGTGCAGAAGAGAGGTGAAGAAGAGGGTGCAGGCAGGGTGGAGTGGGTGGCGAAGAGTGTCAGGAGTGATTTGTGACAGAAGGGTACCAGCAAGAGTTAAAGGGAAGGTTTACAAGATGGTAGTGAGACCAGCTATGTTGTATGGTTTGGAGACAGTAGCACTGATGAAAAGACAGGAGGAGGAGCTGGAGGTGGCAGAGATGAAGATGCTAAGATTTTCACTGGGAGTGATGAAGAAGGACAGGATTAGGAACGAGTATATTAGAGGGACAGCTCAGGTTGGACGGTTTGGAGACAGCAAGAGAGACAAGATTGAGATGGTTTGGACATGTGTGGAGGAGAGATGCTGGGTATACTGGGAGAAGGATGCTGAATATGGAGCTGCCAGGGAAGAGGAGAAGAGGAAGGCCAAAGAGGAGATTTTTGGATGTGGTGAGAGAGGACATGCAGAGGACAGGAAGAAATGGAAACGGATGATCCACTGTGGCGACCCCTAACGGGAGCAACCAAAGTTAGTAGTAGTAATAGTAGAAAAAAGTTGAAATTACAGATTCATCCATCTGGATTAAAAGGTATGAAAATTTAATTTGGGACTGAAGAAATAGTTTGTAATGTGGAAAAGAGGCTTGGGTTTGTGTGCAAAGTTCAGTTTAGAGAGGGTTTCGTTGGGAGAGGTTTATACTGGATATATATATATATATATATATAGTATTTGTCTGCCAGAAATTAAACCTCGTAAGATTGACGACCCGGCGGCATGGTGGTGCAGTAGTTGGCACCGTCACCTCACAGCAAGAAGGTCCTGGGTTCGAGCCCCGGGGTAGTCCAACCTTGGGGGTCGTCCCGGGTCGTCCTCTGTGTGGAGTTTGCAAGTTCTCCCCATGTCTACGTGGGTTTCCTCTGGGGACTCCGGTTTCCTCCCACAGTCCAGAGACATGTAGGTCAGGTGAATCGGTCATACTAAATTGCCCCTAGGTGTGTGTGTGTGTGTGTGTGTGTGTCCAGGGTGTCTCCCCGCCTGCCGCCCGGTGACTGCTGGGATCGGCTCCAGCATCCCCGCGACCCTGAGAGCAGGATAAGCGGTTTAGATAATGGAGGATGGAAGATTGAAGACCCTGATTAATTGATGAATCTCATCTGCCTAGCTTGCATAGCAACTTTTCTAAGTTAAGGCCAGTGTCCTGCAGGTTTTCTATTAACCAGTATTAGTGCTCATCACTACTCAAACGATCTGCCTATAAAACCCTAAACTCTCTTCTTGGCTCCCTCTCTTACTCCCCTAACCCAGGCCTTGCTGCTTGAGGCTCATGAAGTGGAGGTGAAAAAACAAAAGGAAGAAGACAAATTACAGAGAAAATTGGCTTTCAACAGAGAAGATACAGCTACAGAGGTACTTTTTGTTACATCAGCACCAGTTTCCCCTTAAGTTCCCCTCCAGCTGTCCCCTCCCAATGTGGCCAAAAAAAAATACCAGTCTGTTGTTTAAATGACTATTGATTTTGTGGGTCATTACATGAATCTTGAACTGGATTCTGCTTGTACGTTCCTCTCCTCAAGGAAACGGTCTTCCAGGAGCAGGTGGAGGGCCTGCTGGAGGAGGAGGAGGGGGAGGAGCCTAATAAGGAAGAGGATGACATTCCAGTAGGAGCCACCGCATTGGTGGAGAAGAAAACCGAGAAACAAAGAAAGAGAGAGAAGGCAGAGAAGATCAAGGTTCGATATTCACTCAACTTCAAATTTAGACACCGATTTTGTATTTTCGATGGCGTATTACTCACACTTACGCAGAACACACAATGTCAGTGTACCAGTTCATCTACTTCTAAGCACACATCACCAGGGTCGTACTGTCACACTGTTGATGTTTTCCACCTGCTGATTGATTCCAGTGTCAGTGTAAGGTACCCTTAATGGTACCTTTGTAACGTCAGCAATTAATAGTACATTTGAATGTGGAAATTAGGGGCCTCCGGGGTAGCGTAGCGGTCTATTCCATTGCCTACCAATACAGGGATTGCCTGTTCGAATCCCCGTGTTACCTCCAGCTTGGACGGGCTTCCCTACAGACACAATTGGCCATGTCTGCGGGTGGGAAGCCAGATGTGGGTGTGTGTCCTGGTCACTGCACTAGTGCCTCCTCTGGTCGGTCGAGGCGCCCGTTTGGGGGGGGGGAGGGGGAACTGGGGGGAATAGTGTGATCCTCCCACGCGCTACATCCCCCTGGTGAAATTCCTCACTGTCAAGTGAAAAGAAGCGGCTGGTGACTCCACATGTATCAGAGGAGGCATGTGGTAGTCTGCAGCCCTCCCCGGCCTGGCACGGGGGATGGAGCAGAGACCGGGACGGCTTGGAGAGCGGGGTGATTGGCCAGGTACAGTTGGGAGAAAAAAAGCAAAAAAAAAAAAAAAAAAAAGATGTGGAAAAATAGTTTTTGATTGTGTTGATGTTTGCAAAATATTTGCCTGTAAGTTCTGCAGTTGCGCTGACCTGTGTGTCGTATGTAAGACAGCAGGACACCAGCTGCACCCCAGCTCTTGTCAGTCACATTTCTCCAATTAGTCCTTCAGTTTCTAAGCTCTGCAAATATTGAAGGGTTCCCCTTTGGGAAAGTCTGGGTTAGTGTTTTTTTTTTAATTTTTAATAACAGCTCTCTTAGCGTGCACCCTCGCAAGGCCATGTTCTTCAGCGTTGCCCCTGCCTTAGCGTGCACCCTTGCAAGGCCACGTTCTTCAGCGTTGCCCCTATCTTAGCGTGCACCCTTGCAAGGCCACGTTCTTCAGCGTTGCCCCTGCCTTAGCGTGCACCCTCGCAAGGCCACGTTCTTCAGCGTCGCCCCTGCCTTAGCGTGCACCCTCGCAAGGCCACGTTCTTCAGCGTTGCCCCTATCTTAGCGTGCACCCTTGCAAACACTCTTCAATATTGCCCCTGCCTTAGCGTGCACCCTCGCAAGGCCACATTCTTCAGCGTTGTCCCTGCCTTAGCGTGCACCCTCGCAAGGCCACGTTCTTCAGTGTTTCCCCTGCCTTAGCATGCACCCTCGCAAGGCCACGTTCTTCAGCATTGCCCCTGCCTTAGCGTGCACCCTCGCAAGGCCACGTTCTTCAGCGTTGCCCCTGCCTTAGCGTGCACCCTCGCAAGGCCACGTTCTTCAGTGTTTCCCCTGCCTTAGCATGCACCCTCGCAAGGCCACGTTCTTCAGCATTGCCCCTGCCTTAGCGTGCACCCTCGCAAGGCCACGTTCTTCAGCATTGCCCCTGCCTTAGCGTGCACCCTCGCAAGGCCACGTTCTTCAGCGTTGCCCCTGCCTTAGCGTGCACCCTCGCAAGGCCACGTTCTTCAGTGTTTCCCCTGCCTTAGTGTGCACCCTCGCAAGGCCATGTTCTTCAGCGTTGCCCCTGCCTTGTGCACTGAATCCATCTTTTTAATCTCACCTTGGTTACAAATGTAATCCCTAAGGTTTGGAAGGCTGCCTTGTTTTACCCCTTTTAAAAGGAGGGGATCCAACCATGCTAAATAATTACAGACCAAATTCAAAACTTTCTGTAGTAGCCAAAGTATTGGAAGTATCAGAATCTCTACACTCAATCAATACTATCTGGTCATCAGTCAGGGTTCAGGAAGAAGCATAGCACTGTTACCGCTGCCATCAAAGTTGTAAATGACATCAGCAGCGTGTTGGATAAAAAGCAACACTGTGTGTCTCTTTTTATTGATTTGTCAAAAGCCTTTGATACCGTGGATCACGATATTCTGATATAGTGACTTGTTAATACTGGCTTCTCTGTACAGTCTGTAGGTTGGTTTATCAATTATCTTACGGAGAGGACCCAGGCTACCCAGTTTGAGGGGCTTACTTCTGAAGTCCAAAAGTCTGTAAGGGGGTCCCTCGGGGTTCTGTCCTGGGTCCACTTTTATTTACTGTGTACATAAACTGTTTGGGAGAAAATGTTCAGAACTCATCTTTCCATTTTTATGCAGATGATAGTTATTTATTGTTATGCGGCTACTCTCAGCAAAGCTTTTGAGTATCTGCAAAATGCTTGTAACAGAGTGCAAGCTCAGCTTTATCAACTGAAGCATGTCTTGAATGCTGAAAAAAACAAACTTATGGTGTTTTCAAACACTATGAAGTTAGGGTTAAATCAGAGCATTGTTACTACTCAAGGTAAACAGACTGAGGCAGTCTCCACCTACAAATACTTGGGATTTTTAATTGATAACCACCTCTCTTTTAAGCCCCATATACAGAGTCTGGTGAAGAAGTTGAAAGTGAAGTTAGGTTTTTATTTTAGGAACAAGTCTTGTTTTTCTCTCAATGTCAGGCGAAGACTAGTTGAAGCAACATTCTTGCCTGTTCTTGACTATGGTGACTTACTGTACATGAAGGCATCAGCCCATTGTCTCTATATGTTAGACACTGTGTATCATGGAGCATTATGGTTGGTTACAAACTGTAGAGCTCTCACTCATCACTGTATCCTTTACTCCAAAGTCAATTGGCCTGCTCTATCAACACGGTGACTTAGTCACTGGTATTTTTTTTATCTATAAGGCCATTCTGGGTACCCTCCCCTGTTATTTATCTATCTTTCTGTCCGTAAAACATGGCACTTATGGGTTACGGTCTCAGGACACCTTGCAAATGACTGTTGCTAAAGTTCGGACTGAACTGGGCAAGAAGGCCTTAATGTTTTCTGCACCATCTGCCTGGAATAGCCTGCAGAATAGACTTAAACTCCAGGACTTGGTTCCTCTATCTGAATTTAAAGGTACTATGGTTAAATCTATAGAATCTGAGTCTGTTGGAAATTGTAAATGTTTCAGTTGATAACAGGTTTGTATCTTTTCCCTTCATTTTTATGCTATTTTGCACTTTGAGCTATTCTGTTGTCTTCATGTGAGTGTGTGCTGAAACTAAATAAAGGTAAACGAAAAATGAACAATACAGGGAGACGTTCACGCTGAGTTTCACTTGGCGGATTTTTGAGCAACACTAACATTTAAAGAAAAATCACAATGTTCCTAAAAATTGAGTGGATGAAAAAAGTATCTCAATGTAGTAGCTCTCCCTCTTTTCCTCATTTTCCACTCCACCCATCCCAGGAACAGAAGCGGTTATCTCAAAGACAGCTGACGGGTCAGCGGCAACAGCTCTTCCAGCTGCGCTCCATCAAGTCCTCCATCAAACTCATTGAAGAGAGGACCAGGCAAAGACAGAAACAACGCAAGGCCAAGCAGGAGGCGCAGAAAGCCCTTCCCAGACGCCTTGGCAGGCTTAAGTACATACAAACCATTCTCAACTCCTTTATGCTCACAAATCTAAACTGTTGAAAGTTTAGACCTGCTTTTGAATGATCTTAAAAATATCCTGTCTTCTACAAATGATGTCCTTTCTACAAATGATCTGTCACAGATGTGAACATTTGTATTTTAAAAACTTGTAGTTTGCCTCAGTTGTTCCCAGTGCTGATGGCTGTATTCAAACTTGGTTAACCTTGTACTTGTTATAGACTTTTGTGGCATGTTGATTGCAGTAAAGTTCTTCCTACTCCCATTTTCATCTGTTTACTTTTTTTAGCCGTATTTTGTCATTTGACATCTAAAAACTATATTGTTACTAAAATGCATCGTTTAAAGATTTATTATTTGCCTTACCAGAAGGGGGCAATGTGAGCATTGTAAAACGTGATTGTACTGTACTATTATATTTCTCCAAAGTAACGAGTTTTTCCCCTCATCTGCAGGTTTCAGCCACAGGACCTGGAGGTTCAGCTCAGCGATGAGTTGGCGGGCTCCCTACGCAGACTCAAGGTACCTCACTAATTTTCATCAGATGCATATTCCAGACACTACGTTCTTCTCCTCTGCCCTTCTTTGACACTCCACACTTCTTTCTGTCTTACTCTTCAAAGAGTACTGTAGCCATTCCTTACAGTGTGAAAAAAGTTCAAACTTTGTGAAGGAGTAGTGAATCAAATAAATTCAGACTGACTTATGTAAGTACATTTGTCTCTCCTCTCGCTACTTTTACTGCTGTGGTTTTACAGCCAGAGGGCAGCATCCTCAAAGACCGCTTCAAGAGTTTACAGAAGAGGAATCTCATTGAACCAAGGGAACGAGCTAAGTAAGTACCTCTCAGACTGTCGCATACCAGCTTATCGGGTACACCCAGCCAGTGTAAATGCTGATTCCAATAGTGGATGAATATACTTGGTTGCTAAAATGCCTTCCAATAGCTTTCACCTTTTTTTTGTACATTTTTTTTCCACATTTGTGTTTGTATTGATTTATTCACCTCCCTCCTCATCTTTCTTTGTTCTCCCTCCTCTTGAACCCTCTTCACTCCTTTTTCAGGTTCAAGAGGAAATACAAGCTCCACTATGTGGAGAAGAGGGCTTTTAAAGCAATCACTTGAGGTCAAGACCACACAAGAGACTGAGCATCAGGAGAATCTGAGTTATGTGCAGAACAGCCATATATATATATATATATACGTATATATGTATATATGTATGTATATATTAGCAGCTGATGAGTGCGAGATGCACGAAACAGGCCTGTACTGCAATGTATTAAAATCTTTTTTCCTGTATCCGTGTTGATATATATATATATATATATATATAGTTTCTGTAATCACTGTGGTGATGATTGCTATTAGCATGAAAGAATTTCCCATTCATAAAAATAGAACTTCAATTTCATAAGGGCTGTAAATGTGCTTGACATTTGTGATCTACTGACTCATAACTGATTGTGTATTTGACACATGGTTATGATGACTTACCTTTTCCTATGTTAGTCACTTAACAATAATTCAAATATTTTTGACTGCTTAGTGCATATTTTGTAATGTTCATCTGAAGGCAACTTCCTTTCATCACATCCGACTGAAAAGCATTTGACACCAAATGGATGAGAATGAACTTTGTATAACTGGATGTTCTTAAAGTGCTTTTTATCAAGGGCTGAGGTGACAAAGGGCCGCACCCAACTTCTGCTGTGGTCATACACGTGAAGATGTCATGAATAACATGTCGGCCTCAGGAATAATGTCCACTGCATGTAATCAGGGTTGTATAATGTCTGATTTCTCACAGTGGCTTGGAGTCCCATTCCTAAACATCATCACGGCATTGTTGGTTCCTTGGTAAAGGCTGAACAGTTCACATCAGTCATTGTCACAAGGGCCAAGTGTAGATTTAAATGTTTTTGAACT
>JAJHIY020001157.1:260000-320000 GCA_022114975.2 Lampris megalopsis | reverse complement strand
CATCACGGCTCGAGCACGCCTCGTCTGAGCTCCCCCGTTGTTTCTCCTGTCTCCTTCCTGACCTCTCTCCGGCTCTCTGTGTTTGTTCCCCTCTGTAACATATGATGTCTTTTCAGGAGGCAATAAAATACCCAACTGCTGCCCCTGTCCTCAGCGGAAGGTCACGGCAGCCGGGACTCACACCCACTGCTGAGGCCTCTGCATCTTGCATTTAGTAAGGAAATCTCATT
The DNA here is from genome assembly GCA_022114975.2 of Lampris megalopsis. NCBI lineage: Eukaryota > Metazoa > Chordata > Actinopteri > Lampriformes > Lampridae > Lampris > Lampris megalopsis. The sequence goes on along the minus strand of JAJHIY020001157.1, from coordinate 319,770 downwards.
TTTCTAGACTGCAGAATTAAATATATATATATGTATATATAGAGTAGCAAATTTGGGGGGCAACTGCAGGAACTACCACAGCCAGGACGCAAACCCGTATCTCCCGCACCACGGTGGACATTGCTAACCGCTCAACTAAAGGGTCCGACCCGCTAGCCAAGGGCTACGGCGTCTACTTATCCATGCACGTTTCACTAGAGCTTATGAAGCAGTGCGGTCCAGGGCATGGAGACCCAGCAGCTCGGCAGACAACATGATCCGTGATGTTGCATTGAGTAAAGGAGACATTTCCGACTTTGGTTTTTGTTTCTTGACGCGTGTGTTTAGCATAGGGTCATAATAGGGTCATAATAGGGTCATAGGAGAGACAGTCTAGATTAGCAGTTACACAAATCCTCCGGGCACTGAGTCACCCTGAGCAGTGGTAGTATGTCTGAATGAACGAGTAGATAAATGTCAGACAGATTCCCGTAGTAAAGGACGTACGCGGCTATACGTATATGTTGCTGACGCCAGAGAGGACGTTTTCATGTGAAGCAGGTCCCGTCGTACGAGCGCCCCGTCAGTCGGACAGTCCGTCGGCGTTGTTGTGCTTGTCTTGATGTTGTTAAGAAGGACTAGTTAGCCTTTGCAGCTTCTCATTCACGAGACGCCAACAGCAAAGTGGCACCCATCAACCGCACTGGTCGTTCCTGCCCCAGGGGGAGAAAGAGAGAGAGAGAGCGAACGTGTGTGTGAGAGACAGAGAGAGGGGGGAAGAGAGAAACAGAGGGATGGGGAAAGAGAGCCAGAGAAAGTGATAAGGAAAGAGAGAGAGATAGGGAAATAGGGAGGGACGGGGAAAGAGAGAGCAAGAGAGAGAGAGGGCGAGAGAGAGGGGGGGTGGGGAAAGAGCAAGAGAGAGAGAGCGCGAGAGAGAGGGGGGGTGGGGAAAGAGTGAGAGAGGGCGAGAGAGAGAGAGGGATGGGGAAAGAGCAAGAGAGAGGGCGAGAGAGAGAGAGGGGGGGTGGGGAAAGAGTGAGAGAGGGCGAGAGAGAGGGGGGTGGGGAAAGAGCAAGAGAGAGGGCGAGAGAGAGGGGGGTGGGGAAAGAGAGAGAGAGAGAGAGGGATGGGGAAAGAGAGAGAGATGTCATCAGAGAGGAAGAGGCAAAAAGGTGAGGATGGAAGAAGAGTGAAACAAGGTGATATTTGAGGACCGGGGGAGGGAACGAGTGGTGTGAGAGACGGGGAACAGACATCAGTCGATGAGTAAAATGAGCGAGAGCAGGGAAAGGAAGTGAACAAACAGGTATTCACAGACAGGCGAGCAGAGGCGTGGCCTCAGTGTGCATGGCGTTGGCAGGGCGCCATAAAGACGTCTCCTGAGGAGCTGCCCCGTGACGTCGTCAGGCCATAAAGACAAGCAGGACAGCCCTTCACAAGAGGCCGCAGCTCGACCCTGCACGACGCCGTGTCTTGTCAAGGCCGTTCACACGTACGAGCGCCTGAGCAAAGGCCTTGTTTTGAAAGCTGCGAGCCACATGCGGGGTTATCCAGTCTCCTGCCAAACGGGTCACCTTTCAGCCCTCAACCCGGGACACCTCTGCAGGACAGAAGCTTGGTCAGGGAAGCGTTTCCTAATTATTCACTTTGCAGAGACTGAAGTTCATAGCCAGGTTATGTCATGTCCCTGCTATGGGTGTGATTTGAAGCTGAAAACTGTTGGACTACATACGTGTGTCCATGACTGTCACACAACAAACACAACAAACCCTGAGATCAGCCGGTCACTGCAGCGCAGTCCACAAAGCTCACTGGTCGGTTTAGGTGTCAGTCAGGGTAAAGAAGCAGGGGATAGGTTGTGTCCTGGGCTTGTGTGCCTAAGTCAGGCCAGTGTGTGTTCTCACAAGCCCACCGTGACAACAGCCGGCAGGCCTGAGTCAATTCATCACACATGAGTCACACACACACACATTAGCGGACGATAACACATGCTGGTGTGTTTGTTTGTGTAAGATCACAGGAGGCGTCCCACCTAAGCCAGGGTTTGTGTGCGTGTCTGTATGTGTGCGTATGTGCACGTATGAACCTACTTACCCAAGGAGTATGTACTTTGATGTGCTTTGTGCCCATATCTGTGTGTAAGCACTCCAGTGGGTTTTGTCTCGTCTGTATGTGTGTGTGTCTGGGAGTCTATGTATAAATGTGTATTCACCTGCTACCTGTGATTTATACCTGCCATTACGGGCCGCGGGCCAGGTGTGAACAGACGTCCCCTGCAGCCATGTGATAGACTGCAGAACAGCCCGTCCTGTTGGCAGACACAGCCTGAGGACGGCACTGTGATGAAACGCTCTCGACCTCACTACTGTCAACACATCACTCATGCTGCCCCGCCAGCACTGCCCGTATAGGCTGACAACAATTCATGCATTCTGACTGGTCAGCGTGGCACTGAGAACCATGCAGAGGGGTCCTCCCACATCTCTGGTATTGATCTCCAATAATGGGATGTGAAGTGGAGCATGATAGAAGACAGGACACCTAATGAAACAGTCTTTAGGTCTGGCCGTGTGCAGTATAATGGACTGACCAGTCACAAAGACTGCAGTGCTAATTGAATGACCATATGGGCCTTGCTTAATGGTTAATTACTTACAGATACAGCTCGATGGTAAGCCAGCAGACTGAGCCATGCTTTCTTCATGGTTACTTACTTACAGATAAGGCTTGATGGTTAAACCAGCAGACTGAGGCATGCTCTCTTATTGGTTACTTACTTACAGATAAGGCTTGATGGTTAAACCAGCAGACTGAGCCATGCTTTCTTCATGGTTACTTACTTACAGATAAGGCTTGATGGTTAAACCAGCAGACTGAGCCATGCTTTCTTCATGGTTACTTACTTACAGATAAGGCTTGATGGTTAAACCAGCAGACTGAGCCATGCTTTCTTCATGGTTACTTACTTACAGATAAGGCTTGATGGTTAAACCAGCAGACTGAGCCATGCTTTCTTCATGGTTACTTACTTACAGATAAGGCCTGATGGTTAAACCAGCAGACTGAGCCATGCTTTCTTATTGGTTACTTACTTACAGATAAGGCTTGATGGTTAAACCAGCAGACTGAGCCATGCTTTCTTAATGGTTACTTACAGATAAGGCTTGATGGTTAAACCAGCAGACTGAGCCATGCTTTCTTAATGGTTACGTACTTACAGATAAGGCTTGATGGTTAAACCAGCAGACTGAGGCATGCTCTCTTCATGGTTACGTACTTACAGATAAGGCTTGATGGTTAAACCAGCAGACTGAGGCATGCTCTCTTCATGGTTACGTACTTACAGATAAGGCTTGATGGTGAAACCAGCAGACTGAGGCATGCTCTCTTCATGGTTACGTACTTACAGATAAGGCTTGATGGTTAAACCAGCAGACTGAGCCATGCTTTCTTCATGGTTACGTACTTACAGATAAGGCTTGATGGTTAAACCAGCAGACTGAGCCATGCTTTCTTAATGGTTACTTACTTACAGATAAGGCCTGATGGTTAAACCAGCAGACTGAGCCATGCTTTCTTCATGGTTACTTACTTACAGATAAGGCCTGATGGTTAAACCAGCAGACTGAGCCATGCTTTCTTATTGGTTACTTACTTACAGATAAGGCTTGATGGTTAAACCAGCAGACTGAGCCATGCTTTCTTCATGGTTACTTACTTACAGATAAGGCTTGATGGTTAAACCAGCAGACTGAGCCATGCTTTCTTAATGGTTACTTACAGATAAGGCTTGATGGTTAAACCAGCAGACTGAGCCATGCTTTCTTAATGGTTACGTACTTACAGATAAGGCTTGATGGTTAAACCAGCAGACTGAGGCATGCTCTCTTCATGGTTACGTACTTACAGATAAGGCTTGATGGTTAAACCAGCAGACTGAGGCATGCTCTCTTCATGGTTACGTACTTACAGATAAGGCTTGATGGTGAAACCAGCAGACTGAGGCATGCTCTCTTATTGGTTACGTACTTACAGATAAGGCTTGATGGTTAAACCAGCAGACTGAGGCATGCTTTCTTAATGGTTACGTACTTACAGATAAGGCTTGATGGTTAAACCAGCAGACTGAGCCATGCTCTCTTATTGGTTACTTACTTACAGATAAGGCCTGATGGTTAAACCAGCAGACTGAGCCATGCTTTCTTAATGGTTACGTACTTACAGATAAGGCTTGATGGTTAAACCAGCAGACTGAGCCATGCTTTCTTAATGGTTACTTACGGATAAGGCTTGATGGTTAAACCAGCAGACTGAGGCATGCTTTCTTATTGGTTACTTACAGATAAGGCCTGATGGTTAAACCAGCAGACTGAGCCATGCTTTCTTAATGGTTACTTACAGATAAGGCCTGATGGTTAAACCAGCAGACTGAGCCATGCTTTCTTAATGGTTACTTACAGATAAGGCCTGATGGTTAAACCAGCAGACTGAGCCATGCTTTCTTAATGGTTACGTACTTACAGATAAGGCTTGATGGTTAAACCAGCAGACTGAGCCATGCTTTCTTATTGCTTACTTACTTACAGATAAGGCCTGATGGTTAAACCAGCAGACTGAGCCATGCTCTCTTATTGGTTACTTACTTACAGATAAGGCTCGATGGTTAAACCAGCAGACTGAGCCATGCTTTCTTAATGGTTACTTACTTACAGATAAGGCTTGATGGTTAAACCAGCAGACTGAGCCATGCTTTCTTATTGGTTACTTACTTACAGATAAGGCCTGATGGTTAAACCAGCAGACTGAGCCATGCTTTCTTATTGGTTACTTACTTACAGATAAGGTTTGATGGTTAAACCAGCAGACTGAGCCATGCTTTCTTCATGGTTACTTACTTACAGATAAGGTTTGATGGTTAAACCAGCAGACTGAGCCATGCTTTCTTATTGGTTACTTACTTACAGATAAGGCTTGATGGTTAAACCAGCAGACTGAGCCATGCTTTCTTATTGGTTACTTACTTACAGATAAGGTTTGATGGTTAAACCAGCAGACTGAGCCATGCTTTCTTCATGGTTACTTACTTACAGATAAGGTTTGATGGTTAAACCAGCAGACTGAGCCATGCTTTCTTATTGGTTACTTACTTACAGATAAGGCTTGATGGTTAAACCAGCAGACTGAGGCATGCTTTCTTAATGGTTACTTACAGATAAGGCTTGATGGTTAAACCAGCAGACTGAGCCATGCTTTCTTCATGGTTACTTACTTACAGATACGGTTTGATGGTTAAACCAGCAGACTGAGCCATGCTTTCTTATTGGTTACTTACTTACAGATAAGGTTTGATGGTTAAACCAGCAGACTGAGCCATGCTTTCTTATTGCTTACTTACTTACAGATAAGGCTTGATGGTTAAACCAGCAGACTGAGCCATGCTTTCTTAATGGTTACTTACTTACAGATAAGGCTTGATGGTTAAACCAGCAGACTGAGCCATGCTTTCTTCATGGTTACTTACTTACAGATAAGGCTTGATGGTTAAACCAGCAGACTGAGCCATGCTTTCTTATTGGTTACTTACAGATAAGGCTTGATGGTTAAACCAGCAGACTGAGCCATGCTTTCTCATGAAATCCTTTTCACCATTACAGAACTCATGCTGTACCAGATACTGACAAAGTCACTGTGTGTGTGTGTGTGTGTGTATGTGTGTGTTTGTTTGTTTGTTTGCATGCGTGATGCTAATGGAAAACATCAGTAATTTGCCAAGGGCTGTAGCGGGATTGAACAATTTGTTTGAATATTTCCAAGACTAAAAGACAACCATCGAAAGAATCTTCCACTACATTTTTACCTTGTACATAGTACACAACACGCTGTCACGTGTTGTGTATATCACACACTGTCATGTGTTGTGTATATAGCACACTGTCACGTGTTGTGTATATCACACACTGTCATGTGTTGTGTATATAACACACTGTCACGTGTTGTGTATATAGCACACTGTCACACACACTGTCACGTGTTGTGTATATAGCACGCTGTCACGTGTTGTGTTTATAGCACACTGTCATGTGTTATGTATATAGCACACTGTCATGTGTTGTGTATATAACACACTGTCATGTGTTGTGTATATAGCACACTGTCACGTGTTGTGTATATAGCACACTGTTATGTGTTGTGTATATAACACACTGTCACGTGTTGTGTATATAGCACACTGTCATGTGTTGTGTATATAGCACACTGTCATGTGTTGTGTATATAACACACTGTCACGTGTTGTGTATATAACACACTGTCACGTGTTGTGTATATAGCACACTGTCACGTGTTATGTATATAGCACACTGTCACGTGTTGTGTATATAACACACTGTCACGTGTTGTGTATATAGCACACTGTCACGTGTTGTGTATATAGCACACTGTCACGTGTTGTGTATATAGCACACTGTCACGTGTTGTGTATATAGCACACTGTCACGTGTTGTGTATATAGCACACTGTCACGTGTTGTGTATATAGCACACTGTCACGTGTTGTGTATATAACACACTGTCACGTGTTGTGTATATAGCACACTGTCACGTGTTGTGTATATAACACACTGTCACGTGTTGTGTATATAACACACTTTCACGTGTTGTGTATATAACACACTGTCACGTGTTGTGTATATAACACACTGTCACGTGTTGTGTATATAACAAACTGTCACGTGTTGTGTATATAACACACTGTCACGTGTTGTGTATATAGCACAGTGTCACGTGTTGTGTATATAACACAGTGTCATGTGTTGTGTATATAACACACTGTCACGTGTTGTGTATATAGCACAGTGTCACGTGTTGTGTATATAGCACAGTGTCACGTGTTGTGTATATAACACAGTGTCACGTGTTGTGTATATAACACACACTGTCACGGGTTGTGTATATAACACAGTGTCACGTGTTGTGTATATAACACACACTGTCACGGGTTGTGTATATAACACAGTGTCACGTGTTGTGTATATAGCACAGTGTCACGTGTTGTGTATGTAACACAGTGTCACGTGTTGTGTATATAGCACAGTGTCACGTGTTGTGTATATAACACAGTGTCACGTGTTGTGTATATAACACAGTGTCATGTGTTGTGTATATAACACAGTGTCACGTGTTGTGTATATAACACACACTGTCACGGGTTGTGTATATAACACAGTGTCACGTGTTGTGTATATAGCACAGTGTCACGTGTTGTGTATATAACACAGTGTCACGTGTTGTGTATATAACACAGTGTCATGTGTTGTGTATATAACACAGTGTCACGTGTTGTGTATATAACACACACTGTCACGGGTTGTGTATATAACACAGTGTCACGTGTTGTGTATATAACACAGTGTCACGTGTTGTGTATATAACACACACTGTCACGGGTTGTGTATATAACACAGTGTCACGTGTTGTGTATATAGCACAGTGTCATGTGTTGTGTATATAACACAGTGTCACGTGTTGTGTATATAGCACAGTGTCACGTGTTGTGTATATAACACAGTGTCACGTGTTGTGTATATAACACAGTGTATGTGTTGTGTATATAACACAGTGTCACGTGTTGTGTATATAACACAGTGTCACGTGTTGTGTATATAGCACAGTGTCACGTGTTGTGTATATAACACAGTGTCACGTGTTGTGTATATAGCACAGTGTCACGTGTTGTGAATATAACACAGTGTCACGTGTTGTGTATATAACACAGTGTCACGTGTTGTGTATATAACAGTGTCATGTGTTGTGTATATAACACAGTGTCACGTGTTGTGTATATAGCACAGTGTCACGTGTTGTGTATATAACACAGTGTCACGTGTTGTGTATATAACACACAGTGTCACGTGTTGTGTATATAACACAGTGTCACGTGTTGTGTATATAACACACACTGTCACGTGTTGTGTATATAACACAGTGTCACGTGTTGTGTATATAACACACAGTGTCACGTGTTGTGTATATAGCACAGTGTCACGTGTTGTGTATATAACACAGTGTCACGTGTTGTGTATATAACACACAGTGTCACGTGTTGTGTATATCGCACAGTGTCACGTGTTGTGTATATAACACAGTGTCACGGGGAACCACGGGCCTGCCTGGAGCTGTGCCGGAAGAGGAAAAGCGAGGCTGGTCTGCTGGATGTGGAAGCGGGGCAGGCTAAGCTAACTGCTAGCCCATGCACACCGGCAGTTCCAACAGTCGTCCTGGCTGGCGTTCCTTGTCCTGGACAGTGGTTTTTCGGTTCAGTTTGGATGTGTGTTGTCTTGTGGTTCTTATAGCTTTCGGATGTGTGTTGTGTCTTTGTGTGTCATTGCTGTGGGCTGGGGGAAACGATGTGTCATTTCATTTCATGTGCGCAAGTGTTCCTGATTCCTGTGTCCGTGGACAAGGTCCAGTACTCTTTTTTTAAACAAAACCTCAGACCACAATGATCAACAATGTAATAACAACTTATTAGAACTGGATCTCCAGGGAACACCTACAACCTACTTAGAGACTTCAGAGGGCTACGTGAGTTCCTTCGTTTCTAGCCCTCATTTCCACAAACATTGATGCCTGGGGTGGGAATGTTAGTCTAAAGCAGCTCTGATACCACTATGACGTCCATCATGCACCTGTGGGGCAGGCCATGGACTGGCGGGGGCAGACACATGGAATTTGAAAACCAGCCTTTACAAAATGTCATGAGAATAATGTACAGAGCTCGCACTTCTTGATAAAACTGAGATTGCTAAATAGCGACTAAACCTGGAGGTTTTTCTTACTGTCCGTTTTTGACACTGACACCTATAACATGTTAGACAAGTTCACCACTGAAAATGGCCAAAACCTGAATCTCAGGGCATGGTTGCACAAACATACATATGCACCCACAGAGTTGGGTGTGAGAACTCTCCTCACTGAGCTGCGGTACACGAAATCAGGAGGGCTGCCAAACACAGCACAGTCCAAAGTAGCTGCTTACATCTCTTCCTGTATCTCTTGGTGGGTTATCACTGTGCTGCTTGTCTCCCTGCTAGTAGCTGCTTATATCTCTTCCTGTATCTCTTGGTGGGTTATCACTGTGCTGCTTGTCTCCCTGCTAGTAGCTGCTTATATCTCTTCCTGTATCTCTTGGTGGGTTATCACTGTGCTGCTTGTCTCCCTGCTAGGACTTCAGGACTACTACAGGTCTTCACAGGGAATGTCTGATGAGGGAATGCTGCACTGTATGTACATGCAGCTGCAGATATGCACTGTACATGCTCATATCTTTTCACTTAGGGCTCTTATATGTGTCTCCTTCCCTTAACAGCTGTCTGTCTCAACAGCTGTCTGTCTTAACTGCTGTCTGTCTCAACAGCTGTCTGTCTTAACTGCTGTCTGTTTGCAGCCCTTTATCCCACAAGCCACATGTGGTAAGGCCATGGATCTCCGTCAGCATTTACGTTGTTGCAGATTAATCAGCGACTCCCTTCTCATTCATTGCATGAAGTATCTTTGTGTGTGTGTGTGTGTGGGTGTGGGGGGGGGTTATTATCTTTGCGGGGGATAAACCTTCAGAAAGTGAATGTTATTTCCCCTTTCTCACTTACTTTACACTCATGTGGCCAGCATAGCAGTAGTCTGAACAGCAAAGCTATGTTATTCTCAATGAGAACATGTAACACACACACACACACACACACACACACACACACACACACACACACACACACACACACACACACACACACACACACACACGCTCACAGGCTAACACAAAGTGTTTCATGCTATAGATTACATACAGTTGGAGAAACACTGGCAGATGGATCGACATTTTCAGCAATCATAAGGATAGAGAAAAACAAGATAAGATATGGAAATATAAGAAAGAGTAAACAAAAAAAGCACACAAAAGATGGAAACAAAAAGGGAAGAGAAAGAGAGCGGGTGAGAGAGAGGAAAAAAGACCAGGTGTTGCCTAGTAACAGCTGGACCATATGTAGGAAGTGCAAATGGGTGTGTGTCATCATTGAGGGTGTGTACTATGGTTGAGTACCATGTAGGGTACCTTGATGGGTCTGCTTAGCAAGTAAAGCAATATTCTAATGAATGCAAGAAAGGCACATGTGTAGCACAATGAAACAGAATGGCGTTTCTATTTTGTCAAATATTTGGCAAAACAAGACAGGAATTCAGGTGCAGAAGCAGAGACGTTGTGTCATCTCACTGTTTAACCTTGTTTTTCTGAGCAAGGTGCTGTCTGTGAACTGCAACATCTGGCTTGCTTAAGGATCCCAAAATGGGCTGCACAGCTGGAAACTAGTTGTCCAGTGTGGTTATGGGGTTCACTGGCTGCGGCTGGAGAATGCCATTTTCAGGCTCTTTTATAACCTAACTGTGCGTGAACTTGACTGCGTGAAGCATTAAAATGAGGGCTGACAAGCTCTTTACTAAAGCTATACCAGATCTGCCAGTCCAGCATGTGAACAGCTAGCATCACTGCTCCCTGGCTAATCGTGTTTAGCCTGCTTTTAGCATGTGCAGGCTTTCACTTAAAGGATATGTCCAGTTTTTGGGAACTGGGCCTCATTACAACATTGTTGAGCATCATTTAGAATTTCGGTGACAAAATCTTCACTCATCGCTTCAGTAGTGAGACACTTCCTGCTGTTTCTCCCTGGGCTTCACCACAGTCCAATGGGGCAAATCGTTTAAGCCTTCAAAAAATATTTAAGCTTTTTCAAAATGGGACGCTCACAATATAGTCACACATGTTCTAATGAAAAAAGATGAACAAAAACATGCTTTCTATGATGCTAGGATTGTGTTATTTTGCACTTCTGCAGGTATGTTTTCGCTGCTACATCCTTGCTGGATTGTTTTTCTTCTTCTTTGGTATTGTGGGGCTACAACACTTCCTGCTCTGAAAAATGCTGAAGTTTACAGATGTGTGTACTGTGCCAACTACCAAAAGTAGTTCAAAATCAGATTGGATTTTGCTCCTTATATTACATGTATTTATGTGTGACTGCTGACAGGCATGGCGCAAGTCCATGAATACTGGGATGGCACCCAGCACTTTATCTGTGCCCCCATCCATAGGGTTAGTGGTTGTGTCAGGAAGGACACCCGACGTAAAATTTTGCAGAACCAGTATGCAGATTGATGAAACCACACCGGATCGGTTGAGGCCCGGGTTAACAATGGCCACCATTGGTGCTGTGCCCTCACATGGTACTGATGGAAACTATAAAATCCAATGTGGCAACCCCTGAAAAACAGGGAACAAGCCAAAAGAAGAAGCAGAAGAAGATAGATTTGCATGTGACTGTACTATGAGCCCCCCATTTGCTAATAGGAGAGAGTACATGTGTCATAGTTTTGGAAGGCTTGACTTGCTATATCATAGAACTGTGTTGTAGCCCAGAGAGAAAGCCATCATACATTCTTCACTACAGAAGTGATACTCACTTCTCAACGACTCTAAATGATGCCCGACAACCTCTTAATGAGGTCTGGGTAAAAAAAAAGAAAAGAAGTGAATCTGTCCTTTAACCAAACATAAAAATGAAGTCAGCGTCAGTGTTTACTTATGATAAAAGTGTTCTCTCTATAGCTATATAATTTTCACAAAATAACAGTTTCTAGCAGTGAAGGAAAATGGTGTGAAGCATTGAGAGTTATCATTCATTTATTGTGTATTTGTTTCTCTATGCCTGCTGTTTAAATCTGCTTTAAAGGGTGGTCTTGAGAACTTCCCAGAGAGGAGTAAGGAATGATTTGTAATGGGGGATGGGTGTTGTTTTCTCTCCCATCGTCCCTGCTTAATTCACAGTCCATTGTAATGCTATAGGGCCCCCTAACCAGTGATGACCAGATGTTTAAACTGACCTATGGTATGAAATATAGGGAAAGGTATGGCTTTAGTTGACCAATGGTCAGGCCTTTCTTTGTCTAAAGAAAAGGGAATATAAGGGAGATGACTCCTTTGTTTAGTGAGAATGAAGTAAATTTACCCACTGCTTATATTCTCCTATTGCATGCAATACAACTTGTCATCAGCCACCAGTGCTTTGTGTAACTATTTCTGAGTGTTCAAGTCTTTGCAGGCAATTTCCACGACACTAATTTAAAGGGTTATTCCACTGTTGGCAAACACAGCATTATACAGTTATGCACATGTGCCCTGCACAGTGAACAAAGTCCTAAATGGAAAGGGTAAGATACCTTTGATAATGCATGCATGGAGGAAGCATCTAATGCATTCCCTATGAGAGCATTTGACAGGAAGGAACTCCCCAAAATACAGAAGCAGCACCTACTGGTCCAGCCTAAGAATGGAGAGGTCAGTGTTAGTGAAGATGTCTTTGTGCATGCTCAATAACCCAGGTAGGAAACCACAAAAAGGTGAATCAGTTCATCTGGACACAACGTTTAGTGGGAGAAATATAGTCTACACCCATCTACACCCAGTGGCCACTCGTTCAAGGATGAGGATGTGCACATCCTTGATAGGGAGCAATGCTGATTTGAACAGGGAGTCAAAGAGGCCATCTATGTGAAGAGGGACTGACCAGGGGCTAAGAGTACATCTGTCACCATCTTACAACGCTGTGATTGCAACTGTTCCCCAATCCTCTGTGAATAGTACACATGATCATTGTAACTCTAGTTAATGGTCACGTCTATTTGCGTATGAAACTGAGCACTGGTTTGGGTCGTTATGCCACTGCATTGTTTACAAGGGTGGGGACACCTGCAGTCACTGTATTGTTTACAAGGGTGGGGACACCTGCAGTCACTGTATTGTTTATAAGGGTGGGGACACCTGCAGTCACTGTATTGTTTACAAGGGTGGGGACACCTGCAGTCACTGTATTGTTTATAAGGGTGGGTGGGACACCTGCAGTCACTGTATTGTTTATAAGGGTGGTACACCTGCAGTCACTGTATTGTTTATAAGGGTGGGTGGGACACCTGCAGTCACTGTATTGTTTATAAGGGTGGGTGGGACACCTGCAGTCACTGTATTGTTTACAAGGGTGGGGACACCTGCAGTCACTGTATTGTTTATAAGGGTGGGTGGGACACCTGCAGTCACTGTATTGTTTATATGGGTGGAGACACCTGCAGTCACTGTATTGTTTATAAGGGTGGGGACACCTGCAGTCACTGTATTGTTTATAAGGGTGGGGACACCTGCAGTCACTGTATTGTTAATAAGGGTGGGGACACCTGCAGTCACTGTATTGTTAATAAGGGTGGGGACACCTGCAGTCACTGTATTGTTAATAAGGGTGGGTGGGACACCTGCAGTCACTGTATTGTTTATATGGGTGGAGACACCTGCAGTCACTGTATTGTTTATAAGGGTGGGGACACCTGCAGTCACTGTATTGTTTGTAAGGGTGGGGTACCTGCAGTCACTGTATTGTTTGTAAGGGTGGGACACCTGCAGTCACTGTATTGTTTATAAGGGTGGGACACCTGCAGTCACTGTATTGTTTGTAAGGGTGGGGTACCTGCAGTCACTGTATTGTTTATAAGGGTGGGGACACCTGCAGTCACTGTATTGTTTATAAGGGTGGGACACCTGCAGTCACTGTATTGTTTATAAGGGTGGGACACCTGCAGTCACTGTATTGTTTGTAAGGGTGGGGTACCTGCAGTCACTGTATTGTTTATAAGGGTGGGACACCTGCAGTCACTGTATTGTTTATAAGGGTGGGGTACCTGCAGTCACTGTATTGTTTATAAGGGTGGGGTACCTGCAGTCACTGTATTGTTTACAAGGGTGGGACACCTGCAGTCACTGTATTGTTTATAAGGGTGGGGTACCTGCAGTCACTGTATTGTTTACAAGGGTGGGACACCTGCAGTCAGTTGAGACTGAAGAGATCACTTAGATGATGATGAAACATATCTGTCAATAACTTGTGTCCAGATGAACTGACTCACCTTTCTGTGTTAGTGAAGATGTTTAAATAGATTCAAATGGAGGGCATTGGGGAAGAGGATGTCTCTGGCAGACTGACTCAGCAAAGCTAACAGGAAAACACAAGCTGCTAACTGGACACAGCAGGTCAGTGTTAGTCTGATATTGTGGGAGCGGCTCATCTGGGACACACCTCTTATACCAAACCATCGCACAAACACAGAGAGGCTTGCTGCTGATCATACACAGCAGTACAGACCAACAGACTACTATGAGGTTTCTTACAAGCACAGTTCATCTTTATCAGTAATGTTACTTATATCAAAAATATGCCCGTAATGTCACACTGATATGATGACGCAATAGTTATGTGCCAACGGGACCCACAGGCGTTAATGGAAAGACAGGTTTCGTTACAGCCTACAAAGTAATGTGTGCATTGTGGGTAATTTCTATTTTCAATGTGACGAATGCTGCCTATTTTGAATGGACAAAGTCAATATCCAACTTCATGTGCATTTCTTAAAACTTTTTCCGATGATTGAAGGGAACAGGTGCTGCAAAGAAGCAAAACATATTGAAATTGGTATTGGCTGAAATGACCAAGGAATTGATATACTATCTTTATGCAAAAAAAAAACAACTTTTGGAAACCCCAAACTAAATCTTTGAAAGGTGATATGACTGAATTAACAAAGATAGAGTGAAACATAGGTGGCTTAATTATATCTGAAGCCCTTGGGTCTGGGAAATAGCACATCTTCAGCTTTGTTCTGGGTCAAGAGTAATGGAAAGGTTTAGGTTAATTTTTCAATCTTTGTTAACATGGACATGAAGGTTCTTTGTGAAATTGGTCTACTGCTACTTTCGGCTGCTCCAATTAGGGGGCGCCACAGCGGATCATCCGTTTCTTTTTCTTCCTGTCCTCTGCATCTTCCACTGTCATGCCAGCCACCTGCATGTCCTCCCTCACCACATCCATAAACCTCCACTTTGGCCTTCCTCTTTTCCTCTTCCTGGCAGCTCCATATTCAGCATCCTTCTCCCAATATACCCAGCATCTCTCCTCCACACATGTCCACACCATCTCCATCTTGTCTCTCTTACATTGTCTCCAAACCGTCCAGCTTGAGAGGTTTCTATGATATCTACTGCTACTACTTTTGGCTGCCCCTGTTAGGGGTCGCCATGGCGGATCATCCATTTCCATTTCTTCCTGTCTTCTGCATCTTCCTCTAATATACTCGTTCCTAATCCTGTCCTTCTTCATCACTCCCAGTGAAAATCTTATCATCTTCATCTCTGCCACCTCCAGCTCCACCTCCTGTCTTTTCATCAGTACCACTGTCTCCAAACCATATAACATAGCTGGTCTCACGACCATCTTGTAAACTTTCCCTTTAACTCTTGCTGGTGCCCTTCTGTCACACATCACTCCTGACACTCTTCTCCAGCCACTCCACCCTGCCTGCACTCTCTTCTTCACCTCTCTTCTGCACTCCCCGTTACTTTGGACGGTTGACCCCAAGTATTTAAACTCATACACCTTCATCACTTCCACTCCTGGCATCCTGACCATTCCACTGTCCTCCCTCTCATTCACACATAGGTATTCAGTCTTGCTCCTACTGACTTTCATTCCTCTTCTCTCCAGTGCATACCTCCACCTCTCCAGGCTCTCCTCCACCTGCACCCTACTCTTGCTACAGATCACAATGTCACCCACAAACATCATAGTCCACAGACACTCCTGCCTGATCTTGTCCGTCAACCTGTCCATCACCATTGCAAACAAGAAAGGGCTCAGAGCCGATCCTTGATGTAATCCCACCTCCACCTTGAACCCATCTGTCATTCCAACCACACACCTCACCATTGTCACACTTCCCTCATACATATCCTGCACCACTCCTACATACTTCTCTGCAACTCCTGACTTCCTCATACAATACCACACCTCCTCTCTCGGCACCCTGTCGTATGCTTTCTCTAAATCTACAAAGACACAATGCAACTCTTTCTGGCCTCCTCTATACTTCTCCATCAACATTCTCAAAGCAAACATCACATCTGTGGTGCTCTTTCCTGGCATGAAACCATACTGCTGCTCGCTAATAGTCACCTCTCCTCTTAACCTAGCTTCTATTACTCTTTCCCATATCTTCATGCTGTGGCTGATCAACTTTATACCTCTGTAGTTGCTACAGTTCTGCACATCGCCCTTGTTCTTGAAAATCGGTACCAGTATGCTTCTTCTCCACTCCTCAGGCATCCTCTCACTTTCCAAAATTGTGTTAAACAATCTAGTTAAAAATCCCACTGCCATCTCTCCTAAACATCTCCATGCCTCCACAGGTATGTCATCAGGACCAACTGCCTTTCCACTCTTCATCCTCTTCATAGCTGCCCTCACTTCCTCCTTGCTAATCCGCTGAACTTCCTGATTCACTATCCCCACATCATCCAACCTTCTCTCTCTCTCATTTTCTTCATTCATCAGCCCCTCAAAGTACTCCTTCCACCTTCTCAGCACACTCTCCTCGCTTGTCAGCACATTTCCATCTCTCTCCTTCATCGCCCTAACTTGCTGCACATCCTTCCCAGCTCGGTCCCTCTGTCTAGCCAATCGGTACAAGTCCTTTTCTCCTTCCTTAGTGTCTAACCTGTCATACAACTCACCATACGCCTTTTCCTTTTCCTCCTCTCTCTTTGCTTTACGCTGCATCTCCTTGTACTCCTGTCTACTTTCTTCATCTCTCTTACTATCCCACTTCTTCTTTGCCAACCTCTTCCTCTGTATAATTTGCTGTACTTCCTCATTCCACCACCAAGTCTCCTCGTCTTCCTTCCTCTGTCCTGATGACACACCAAGTACCTTCCTAGCTGTCTCCCCCACTGTTTCTGTAGTGGTTTTCCAGCCATCTGGCAACTCTTCACTACCACCCAGTGCCTGTCTTAACTCCTGAACTCCACACAACAGTCTTCCTTCTTCAACTTCCACCATTTGATCTTCGGTTGTGTCTTCACTCGCTTCCTCTTCTTGGTCTCCAAAGTCATCCTACAGACCACCATCCGATGCTGCCTAGCTACGCTCTCCCCTGTCACCACCTTGCAGTCTCCAATCCCTTTTAGATGGCGCCTTCTACATAAGATATAGTCCACCTGTGTGCACTTTCCTCCACTCTTGTACGTCACCCTGTGTTCCTCTCTCTTCATGAAATATGTATTCACCACAGCCATTTCCATCCTTTTCACAAAATCCACCACCATCTGTCCTTCCACATTCCTCTCCTTGACACCACACCTACCCATCACCTCCTCATCACCTCTGTTCCCTTCACCAACATGTCCATTGAAGTCCGCTCCAATCACCACTCTCTCCTCCTTGGGTACCCTCTCCACCACGTCGTCCAACTCACTCCAGAATTCTTCTTTCTCTTCCATCTCACACCCAACTTGCGGGGCATATGTGCTGATAACATTCAGCAATACACCTTCGATTTCCAGCTTCATACTCATCACTCTGTCTGACACTCTCTTCACCTCCAGCACACTCTTGACATACTCTTCCTTCAGAATTACCCCTACCCCATTTCTCCTCCCATTCACACCATGGTAGAAGAGTTTGAACCCACCTCCGATGCTCCTGGCCTTACTCCCCTTCCACCTGGTCTCTTGCACACACAGTATGCCTACCTTTCTTCTTTCCATCATGTCAGCCAGCTCTCTCCCTTTACCAGTCATAGTGCCAACATTCAAAGTTTCGACTCTCACCTCCACACTCCTACCCTTCCTCCTCTCCCGCTGCCTCCGGACATGCCTTCCCCCTCTCCTTCTCCTTCACCCAACAGTTGCATAGTTTCCACCAGCACCCTGCTGGTTAACAGTACTGGTGGCGGTCGTTGGTAACCCGGGCCTCGACCGATCCGGTATGAAAATCTTATTTATGATCCACATATTTGATTTGGCAAAGACTTTATCCCGGATGCCCTTCCTGACGGAACCCTCCCCATTAATCCGGGGTTGGGCCGGCACTAAGAATGCACTGGCTTGTGCATCCTCAAAGGCTGGGTTCTTTGTGAGATTGGTATTTGATTATAATATCTAGAAAGGGTAACTTTTGAATGTCTATTTGTCGGAACTTACTTTCTGAATAAGATACAGTACATTTGTGTTCCTGATGTGGTGAGGTACAAAAGTTACTATCTGTATGGCATTGTGGGTGGGTTGTGTGTGTGTGTGTGTGTGTGTGTGTGTGTGTGTGTGTGTATACAGAGTGATGGAGTGGGGTGCAGATTATTGAATTATTATAATATCTGTGTGTCCTATTTTCAATGCATTTGAATATCCCCGTAGGGATTACAACGTGAACACTGCACATTTGCACCTCTATGGTGTTTAATTGATGTTTATCATAATTTGCATTCTGATGTTGTTGCAAAGTCCTCTCGACATAAAAAAGGCGATCTCTCCATCTCGCTCACTCTGCTTTGCCCCTGCACTCTTGGAAGAAGGAAAGGGTATGGTGTCCTGTCATTGACTGACACACAAGAGACAGACAGAGGCTTTGACCCACTCACCTTGTCCTCCTCGACTTGCCCCCCCCCCATCTCTCTGCCTTCTGCCCCGACTCTAGCCCTGCACCTCATTTCGGTCTCTAATGTAAGACTCGCTGTAGCCATGCAGTGTGCCGGCATGCAAATATGCACTCACGACAGACAAAAAGCCAGATGGTCATCAAACACACGAACATGCGCGTAAACAAGAAAGCACCATGGTTGCTATATTTACTCAGCACTTGAAGGCACAAACACACACACGCACTTCCATACACTTTCACAAAACATACCTGCACATTTACACACACACACACACACACACACACACACACACACACACACACACACACACACACACACACACACACACACACACACACAATATGCATACACATGCAAATCCGTGAATTCATCCCACATACATAATCGCACATGCACACACACACACACACACACACACACCCACACACATACACACACACACACACACACACACACACACACACACACACACACACACACACACACACACACACACACACACACACACACACACACACAATATGCATACACATGCAAATCCGTGAATTCATCCCACATACATAATCGCACATGCACACACACACACACACACACACACACACCCACACCCACACACATACACACACACACACACACACACACACACACACACACACACACACACACACACACACACACACACACACACACACACACAGACCTCCCAGTTAGCCGGTGAAGTGGGCCCGAAGCGAGGGCCGTGGGGAATATCACACCTCTGCTGGCCAGTTATAAAAAGGTCATTTCGTGGACGGCACTGTGATGTGAAATGTGCAGAATCAGCCCTCAGACCTTGTAAGATGATAACATCAAACATCATGTGGGATGATAACATCAAACATCATGTGGGATGATAACATCAAACATCATGTGGGATGATAACATCAAACATCATGTAGGATGATAACATCAAACATCATGTGGGATGATAACATCAAATATCATGTGGGATGATAACATCAAACATCATGTGGGATGATAACATCAAATATCACGTAGGATGATAACATCAAACATCATGTGGGATGATAACATCAAACATCATGTGGGATGATAACATCAAACATCATGTGGGATGATAACATCAAACATCATGTGGGATGATAACATCAAACATCATGTGGGATGATAACATCAAACATCATGTAGGATGATAATATCAAACATCATGTGGGATGATAACATCAAACATCATGTAGGATGATAACATCAAAGATAACATCAAACATCATGTGGGATGATAACATCAAACATCATGTAGGATGATAACATCAAAGATAACATCAAACATCATGTGGGATGATAACATCAAACATCATGTGGGATGATAACATCAAACATCATGTTGAGCGTTGCTGCAGAGAAGCTTTTCTTCCTGAACCGATATCCACAGCACATCACCAGACAGCGGCTTGTTCAGTGGCAGAAAGGTCCTGACTGGTTCTGGTGACTTCATGCTGGTTCAGATGGCAGAGGTGGACACCAAGTACCCTTAAACCTCATGACCAAGAGCCTGTGCTGTATGTCATCTTCCCTGAAACTCGTTATTGTCCATCGTAAATTAGCCGATCTGGTGCTCTGGATATGAAATACACACCGTGTGTAACTCTGGATATGAAATACACACCGTGTGTAACTGGATATCCAAAGGAGTTGAATCAAGTGCAACTGGACTTGGTATATATCCGTTAAGATGTGTCGCCTCTCATCCAAGAGGCTTCCTCAGTTCGTGCCTTTCTGACTAGACCAAGCTAGTCTGACTGGCTGCTGATGAGAATCAGATATTTATCCTCTAGGAGTCGTTGTCAGAGCTATTGATGTCCATGGCTCTTTGTGTCCCGTTGTTTACCAACGCCCGTCGCTAACAGAGCCATAGATATGAGTGGCTCTTTTGAATTCTGAGTCTCATCACCAGCCAGTCAGACTAGCTTGGTCTAGTCAGACTAGCTTGGTCTAGTCAGAAAGGCACGAACTGAGGAAGCCTCTTGGATGAGAGGCGACACGTCTTCACGGATATATACCAAGTCCAGTTGCACTTGATTCAACTCCTTTGGATCACCATGACGACCTGGATGAATGAGAACATTCACAGACAGGTAACTCTGGATATGAAATACACACCGTGTGTAACTCTGGATATGAAATACACACCGTGTGTAACTCTGGATATGAAATACACACCGTGTGTAACTCTGGATATGAAATACACACCGCGTGTAACTCTGGATATGAAATACACACCGCGTGTAACTCTGGATATGAAATACACACCGTGTGTAACTCTGGATATGAAATACACACCGTGTGTAACTCTGGATATGAAATACACACAGCGTGTAACTCTGGAAGGTCTTCTGGGGAGTGAATACAGGTCATGTGCTGCACTCTGCACAGGTCGTGTGCTGTTTGCTTGTGTGTGCCATGGAGGCTCCTGCATGTGCCAGCGAGGATGATCAGGGCTGGGGCTTTGCACGGGAGGGCCGGGTGGGAGATTGACATGGATGTGGCAACCCTAACTCGGGATTGTCCAAAACCCACCGATTTAATACGGATTACGCCCATCGCATCCCCCTCCCTCTCTTTTTCTCTGCATTGCTTTCTGCCTTCCCTTCACCATCCACACACTCGCTCGCGTCCTCTCTCCCACTGCTCTTTCCCCGGTTCATGCCTTACCCTTCCATCACGACCTCCCTGCCCTCCCTAAACCCAGCGCCCTGACTGCTTGGTCTTTTGCTATAATGAGAAGAACGAGCACCTCAACTGACAGTCAGTGTAAAACCACAAACCAAACTGATAAGATGCCCTCACAAGAAGTGAAAAAGCAGCATGTTTTGACACATACGTATAAATGCACTGAATTAGCTGATCTCCTGATCTATTTCTGAGGTCTGTTGCAATGCTCCTACTGTATATGCTGCAGCAGCACAGTTGTACTGTACTGCCACTCGTAATCATTCTGCAGACCTTTCTTTATACACATACACTGAACAAAAATATAAACACAATACTTTTGTTTTTGCTACAATTTCTCATGAGCCGAAATCAAAGATCTAAGACTTTTTCTATGTACACAAAAGGCCTATTTCTCTCAAATGTTGTTCATGAATGTGTTTAAGTCTGTGTTAATGAGTACTTCTCCTTTGCCGAGATAATCATCCACCTGACAGGTGTGGCATATCAAGATGCTGATTAGACCGCATGGTTATTGCACAGGTGTGCCTTAGGCTGCTCACAATAAAAGGCCGCTCTAAAATGTGCAGTTTTATCACACAGCACAATGCCACAGATGTTGCAAGTTTTGAGGGAGCGTGCAATTGGCATGCTGACTGCAGGACTGTCCACCAGAGCTGTTGCCCGTGAATTAAATGTTCATTTCTCTAACATAAGCCGTCTCCAAAGTTGTTTCCGAGAATTTGGCAGTACATCCAACCAGCCTTACAACCGCAGACCACGTGTTACCACGCCAGCCCAGGACCTCCACATCCGGCATCTTCACCTGCAAGATCATCTGAGACCAGCCACCCGGACAACTGATGCAACAATTAGTTTGCATAACCAAAGAATTTCTGCACAAACTGTCAAAAACTGTCTCAGGGAAGCTCATCAGCATGCTCATCGTCCTCACTGGGGTCTTGACCTGACTGCAGCTCGTCGTCTTAACTGACTTGAGTGGGCAAATGCTCCCCTTTGCATTTGTGCCTGGCACTTTGGAGAAGTGTTCTCTTCATGGGTGAATGCCGGTTTTCACTGTACCGGGCAGATGGCAGACAGCGTGTATGGCGTCATGTGGGTGAGCGGTTTGCTGATGTCAACATTGTGAATAGAGTGGCCCGTGGTGGTGGTGGGGTTATGGTATGGGCAGGCATGTGCTACGGACAATGAACACAGGTGCATTTTATTGATGGCCTTTTGAATGCACAGAGATACCGTGATGAGATCCTGAGGCCTATTGTTGTGCCATTCATCCACCACCATCACCTCACGTTGCAGTATGATAATGCATGGCCCCATGTTGCAAGCATCTGTACACAATTCCTGGAAGCTGAAAACATCCCAGTTCTTGCATGGCCTGCATACTCACCGGACATGTCACCCGTTGAGCATGTTTGGGATGCTCTGGATCGGCATATACGACAGCGTGTTCCAGTTCCTGCCAATTTTCAGCAGCTTCGCACAGCCATTGAAAAGGAGTGGACCAACATTCCACAGGCCACAATCAACAACCTGATCAACTCTATACAAAAGAGATGTGTTGCACTGCATGAGGCAAATGGTGGTCACACCAGATACTGACTGGTTTTCTGACCCCCTCCCCCGCATATCTGTGAAATCCATAGTTCAGTGCCTAATAAATGTCTCTTTTCAAGATAAAACTGCCCATTTTAGAGTGGCCTTTTATTGTGACCAGCCTAACCTGTGCAATAATCATGCTGTCTGTCGCACAACAAAATATGTTCAATAAGATAGAGTAAACAGGAATGTCCACATGGCAGACTCACGAAAACTCAAGTTTCATTGAACACGATCACACATTGTCTATCCTGTAGAGTACTAGCGAGCTAGAATGTGCCATTAGAGGCGGGTACTTCATATTTATCTCTCACATATCAACCAATGAGTGAGTCCCACCACCAATCCATTACTGGTATACGTTCAAATTAACTTTCCTGTGTTGAGAACACCACAGCTCCTCCCCTGTAAATCCACACTTTTTTTTATATCTATACTAAGGGTGCCCAAACATTCCCTTTTCTTGCAACCAATAATCATGTGTATTCTTCAACAATACATCAGACATCACTTCTTACAATTCAGTTTTTTATTTTTTTTAATTTTTTTTATAATCAGACATCTCAATCACAAGTTTAGTCTTTCGGGAGGGTGTCTGTTCCTCACTGGATGAGAGTTCAAGTTCCACAACCTGCGGTGGTGGTACTCTTGGTTGTTTTTCCACAACTGGTGGCACAGACTGTTGTTCCAACTCATTGTCTGCACTCAACTCATCAAAATCCCAACATGTTCCTACACCAGAAGAATCCTCTCCCTGTGTCAACTGAGTTGGCTTTCCCCTGGTACCCAGCATCTTAACATGCCTTTTCACACAATTTCCATTCACTTTCACACTACGTTACTGAACCCAACACTTCACTTATAACTCCATTCAGCCATTTCTCCGCTCCCTGTAATTCTTTACTAACACCTGTTGACCAACCGTGAAAGACCTGACACGAGGAAGATTTGGTTCTGTTTCATTTTGCATTCTCTGAGAGAACTGAGGTTTGATAATGGACAACCTGATTCACACCTGTCTTCTCAGAAATAACTCAGCTGGAGTCTTCCTTGTCTTAGCATGGGGTGTGTTTCTATAACCAAACAAAATATTCGCCACACAGTATTCAAGCATCATACCACCAATGGCTCTATTCTTGGCTAATGGTTTATTAAGATTTTGCACCAACCTTTCAGCTAACCCATTACTGGCAGGATGGTACGAAGGTGATTTGATGTGTTTTACCCCATTTTTGGTCAGAAAGAACTCAAATTCTTGTGATATGTACTGAGGTCCATTATCTGTTACTACTTCTTTTGGTAAACCATAAGCAGCAAACAAATTTCTCAGTGCCTCAATTGTTTTAGCTGACGTGGTAGTGTGCATGTGAATGTTTCTGGCCATCTAGCATAAGCATCCATCACTACCAAGAACATCTGCTTGTTGTCCTCAGCAAAATCAGGGTGTACTCACTCCCATGGACTTGCAGCCTATTTCCATGTACTGGTAACCGGCATACTACGCTACTGTTGGCAAACAGAACACTCACTCACTACACGTTCAATACTCTCATCTAATGTGGGCCACCGGAAGAGACTCCTGGCCAGGGATTTCATCTTAACCATGCCCCAGTGGTGCTCATGCAGTTCTACTAGTAACCTGTCTCTGAGTTTCTCAGGAACTACCTCTCGTAACCCCCACAATAGACAATCATCTTCCACAGCCAGCTCAAATTTCCTATGAAAATAAGCCTTCGGTGACTCATCCTGTATGTGTTTAGGCCAGCCAGTCATTACCAGCTGCTTCACTACTTTCAAAACAGGATCCTTGTCTGTTTCTTTAGCTATATCTCTTGCAGTGAGAGATCAAGGTAAGAGACTGTATATGGGGTTTGACACCACATCGCCACTAGGCTTCACAGGTAACCTAGATAATGCATCAGCATTGCTATGCTGCTCAGACCTCTTGTACTGGATTTTGTATGTATATGCTGCTAAAATTAGTGCCCATCTTTGCATTCTAGTGGCGGCCAGAGTTGGCACACAGGTTTTAGGACCTAAAATTGTCAGCAATGGCTTGTGGTCTGTCAATAAGAGGAACTTCCTACCATAAAGATATTCATGCAACTTCAGGACCCCAAATACAAGACGTAGTGCCTCTTTTTCAATTTGTGAGTAATTTTGTTCTGTTTTTCTCAACATTCTGGATTTGAAAGCAATTGGTCTCTCGCTTCCATCTTTCATTTGGTGGCTAATTATGGCACCAACCCCATAAGGTGATGCATCACAGGCCAAAATGATGGGTAACTCAGGGTCATAATGCACTAACACTTGGTCTGACTGTAACGATTTCTTAGCATTATAAAATGCACTCTGGCATTTCTCAGACCAATCCCATTTTGCATCTTTGTGCAGCAATGCTGTCATCGGGTGAATCAAGGTAGATGGGTTAGGGCTAGTTTAGTTTCTGTAGTAGTTTAACAGAGCTAAGAATGACCTGAGTTCGGTTACATTTTTCAGAACTGCAGCCTTTTGAATACCATCTGTCTTTTCTTTCATTGGATGGATGCCCATGGCATCTATGACATGCCCTACGAATGACACACTTCTCTGCATGAATTCACACTTATCCCGTTTTACCCTGAGACTGTGGGTTTTAGCCTCCTAAGAACTTCTTCTAAGTTACACAGGTGACTCTCTGTATCCCTCACAGTTACCAAAATATCATCTAAGTAACAGATGACACCATCCATGCCCTGAAGGATTTGATCCATGATCTTTTGAAAAATTGCAGGTGCGCTGGCCACACCATATGGCAACCTATTGTAATAACACAACTCTTTGTGCGTATTAATAGTTAGATAGCGTTTGGAGCTTTCCTCTAAATGCACTTGTTGATATGCCTGTGACAAGTCTAGTTTAGTAAACTTCCAACCTCCTGACAACTTGGCAAACAAATCTTGAGTTCTGAGTAATGGATATTGTTCCACATTCAACCATGGATTTATAGTGACTGTGTAGTCGCCACATATTCGTACTCTTTTTCTGGTAGGCATACTATGGGAACAGCCCATTCATTCCAATTTCGCCAGTTGAAACGTGCATACGGCACGTTTCTTGGCTTGCAGAACTCGGGCACAGAGTCTGCAGCTACATGTCGCTTAGCTTCAATGCCCTTAAGCTTCCTTAGCTCTGATTTGCACACTGATGCATGTCTAGCACACACATCATCCACTGTTTCTAGAGCCACTCTAGTGACGCCTGACCAGTTTAGGTTTAACTGGCTGATCCAGTCTCTACCCATCAATGCAGGACCCATTCCTTTCACTACTAGCAGATCTAGCTTTTTAGTGACTTCCTTGCATTTCACGCTTGCTGTGAATTTGCCTTTTAACTGCAATGCCTCTTGGCTGTAGGTTTTCAGCACACAATTGGCTGGGCCAAGTTTCACTGACTTAAGCCTGCGTTTGTACAGACTTTCAGATATGACAGAGACAGCTGCGCGAGTGTTTAACTCCATTGTTACCCTGGCACCGTTTACCCTGACATAGCCATAGCACGGTTTCACAACATCACCTGCACCCGCATCCGCATCCATTGCAAAAAGGTCAGCCCCGCCACAGTCCGACCAGTGTCGATGTCCTGCTCAGCATCAGCCATGCACCTTGACGTCCCCCGCCTGTCTCCTCTCTCGAACTGGCGAGCGTTGCAATACTCAGCGCGCTGGGGAGCATTTGCCACTTCTGACACCAATGTAGCGAATTCGGGGGGCAGTCTGGGAGACCGTCGCCATGGCCGGGACGCGAACCTGTGTCTCCAGCTCCGCAAGCGACAACGTTAACCAGTCGACTAAAGGGTCCGACCCGCGAGCCAGCGGCCAGCGTGTCTTCTTATCCATGCACGTTACAGTATGTTCACCAAAGTATATTCACCAAAGTATATTCACAAAAGCAGGTTTACCAAAGTATATTCACAAAAGCAGGTTTACCAAAGTATATTTACCAAAGTATATTCACAAAAGTATATACACCAAAGTATGTTCACAAAAGTATATTCACAAAAGTAGGTTCACCAAAGTATGTTAACCAAAGTATATACACCAAAGTATATACACCGAAGTATATTCACCAAATTATATTCACCAAAGTATGTTCACCAAAGTATATTCACCAAAGTATATTCACAAAAGTAGGTTCACCAAAGTATATACACCAAAGTATGTTCACCAAAGTATATTCACCAAAGTATATTCACCAAAGTATGTTCACCAAAGTATATTCACCAAAGTATGTTCACCAAAGTATGTTCACCAAAGTATATACACCAAAGTATATTCACCAAAGTATGTTCACCAAAGTATATACACCAAAGTATATTCACCAAAGTATATACACCAAATTATGTTCACCAAAGTATATACACCAAAGTATGTTCACCAAAGTATATACACCAAAGTATATTCACCAAAGTATGTTCACCAAAGTATATACACCAAATTATATTCACCAAAGTATATACACCAAAGTATATACACCAAAGTATGTTCACCAAAGGATTTCCAAATGGCAAAAAAGCCCTCTAGGTGACATCCAAAACTAGGAAGAATTCAAGCTGATACAATTCAACCAAGTATTCGTTAGAAATCACTGCTCACAAGGGGCGTCCGTGTGGCGTGGCGGTCTATTCCGCTGCCTACCAACACGGGGATCGCCGTCTTGGTCGGGCGTCCCTACAGACACAATTGGCCGTGTCTGTGGGTGGGAAGCCGGATGTGGGTATGTGTCCTGGTCGCTGCACTAGCGCCTCCTCTGGTCGTTCGGGGCGCCTGTTCAGGGGGGAGGGGGAACTGGGGGGGAATAGCGTGATCCTCCCACGCGCTACGTCCCCCTGGTGAAACTCCTCACTGTCAGGTGAAACATGTGGTTGTCTGCAGCCCTACCCGGATCAGCAGAGGGGGTGGAGCAGCGACCGGGATTGCTCGGAAGAGCGGGGTAATTGCGGGACTGCTCGGGAGAGGGGGCAATTGGCCAAGTACTATTGGGGAGTAAAAGGGGGAAAATTAGAAGAAATCACCACTCGCACTCGTCTACATGTCTTCAGGTGGTTCTCATCTGTAACTTGGTGCAACGTGTGGCTGCTCCTGCACATCAGCCGCGAATGAAGGAGAACTTAACAAAAGCAAAGTGGATCTGACAGAACTAAACTGAACTGAATGGGTAGAGTTGGGCAGCATCACAGAAATCACAGGTTCGAAAGCCAGTTAGTAAAACCATTATTACTAGTTGGTCTAAGACAAACCGATCTTCTCCAGAGAGGACAGACAGACCAAACACCAGGCCATGTTACACACGACGGGCTTTGTGGCGCCCTGCCACAGCTGGAAGACACTCTGCGTGTGTGTGTGTGTGAGTGTGTGTGTGTGTGTGTGTGTGTGTGTGTGTGTGTGTGCACATGTGGCAGTGTCTGTGTGAAGATTCCTGTCCGACATGGTGATTTGGCTTGATGCCAGGTGACCTGCAATGAATCACAAGCTATTGATAAAAGGATCAGAGAGAGAGAGAGAGAGAGAGAGAGGGAGAGAGAGGGAGAGAGAGAGAGAGAGAGGGAGAGAGAGAGAGGAGAGAGAGAGAGGGAGAGAGAGGGAGAGAGAGAGAGAGAGAGAGAGAGAGAGGGAGAGAGAGAGAGAGAGAGAGAGAGAGGGAGAGAGAGAGAGAGAGAGAGAGAGGGGGAGAGAGAGGGACAGAGAGAGAGAGAGAGGAAAAATATTTGCATGCTTCATTGATTTTAAGAAAGCGTTTGCTTGATCTGGCACGATGGCTTATATTATAAAATCATCCAAAGTGGCTTAGGGGGTAAAGTGTTTGACATAATCAAATCTATATATTTGGAAAATAAGTGCGGAGTAAAACATGGCAACAAAAGAACAGAATGCTTCACTGAAGGGCGAGGGGTGAGACAGGGCTGCAGTTTGAGTCCAACCCTGTTCAATATCTACATCAGTGAGTTAGCCGTGTTACTGGAACAGTCTGTATCTCCTGGCCTCACCCTAAACAACACAGAAGTTAAATTCTTGCTCTATGTAGATGAGCTGGCGCTGCTGTCACCCACAGAACAGGATCTACAGCAGCATCTGGATCTGCTAGAGCAATACTGTCAGAACTGGGCCCTAACAGTAAACTTAAAAAAGACAAAAATTATGATCTTCCAGAAGAAGCTTGGGTGTCAGGAAAGTAGACACCTATTTACTCTAGGTAACAACGCCCTAGAGCACATGTTAAACTATGATGACCTGGGACTGAGGGTCAGTGGGACCGAGGGTCAGTGGGACCGAGGGTCAGTGGGACCGAGGGTCAGTGCCTCGGGAAGCTTTGGTCTGGCAGCAAATGCACTTAAAGAGAAAGCCTGAAGAGCTTTCTATGCAATAAAAAGGAAATTCTATAAAACAGACATCCCAATTTAAATCTGGTCCAAAATCTTTGACAGTGTCGTCCTGCCCATTGCAGTATATGGAAGTGAAGTACGGTGTCCACTCAGTCAGCAAGACTACACTAGAAGGGACAAACATCCAATAGAAGCCCTGCATGCAGAATTCTGGCAAATTGCTAAAAGTACAAAGAAAAACACCAACAGATGCATGCAGGGCAGAATTAGGCCGTTTCCCATTGATAATAAATATCCAGAACAGATCACTTAAATTCTGGATGCACCTTAAATCAAGTCCCCACCACACACTGCAGTTTAAAGCATCCAAATCCAAGAGCTAAGAAAGCGTCCCCTCAGTCAGCTGGTTGTGAAACTAACTGACCCCGTAACCACTGACACAGATGAGTTTCAGACTAGCACTGCTAACCAGCCACAGACTAGAGTAAACCACATCATCACACAACGCAACAACTCATGTGTGGAACACTGGGGCACAGAAACCAAATGACAACACAAATGAGAATGTTATGGGGTCCTAAAAAGAGAAGACAAACTGGCTGACTGTCTGTCTGTCCACTGTCAGAGAGACAGTCAGCACAGACACATCCTTACCAAGTACAGGCTCACTGACCACAGTCTAGCCACTGAAAAGGGCAGACACACACAACATCTTGGCTACCAAAAGAGCAAAGAATATGTGGTGACTGTACAGCAGGTGAGGTGGAGACAGAGATGCACTTCCTGCTAAATTGTGAGACATTCCAGAACATAAGAGAAACATACCAGGAGACATTTGAAAACCAGATTCCAAATGTTCTGCTCCTGGATGAGAAAGAACAATGGCCACTAATTTTAGGAGAGGGTCAAAGGTCACACCTTGCTGCACAATATGTGCCAGAATGCCATAGTCTAAGGGTCAGTGCGTGGCCACAACACTGTCAGTTACTGTCAGTTGCTGTTCAAGTGCTGTTCTATGTTTCCCACAGATTTCTTTTTCTTTTTTTTGTCTTTTTTTTGTTGTTTAGTTCTCTGTTGACCTGTTTTGCGTTGGCAACATTGTAATTAATGCAGTCATGCCAATAAAGCATCATTGAATTGAATTGAATTGAATTGAGAGAGACATACAGACAGACAGACAGGCAGACAGACAGGGAGAGAATATGAATGAACATGAGAGAGGAAGAGATAAAGCATGTGACAGCTGTTCGCCCAAATTTGACATGATTTAATCAGATTTGCTGTCTGTGAGATCAAATCAAAGACAAAACAGTGATCAAATATGAACACTTGAAAAATAAATAACAAACACATGAATTCGTAAGCACACTCTTCTCTCTCTCTCTCTCTCTCTCTCTCTTCTCTTCTCTCTCTCTCTCTCTCTCTCTCTCTCTTCTCTTCTCTTCTCTCTCTCTCTCTCTCTCTCTCTCTCTCTCCTCTCTCTCCTCTCTCTTCTCTTCTCTCTCTCTCTCTCTCTCCTCTCTCTTCTCTTCTCTCTCTCTTCTCTCTCTCCTCTCTCTTCTCTTCTCTCTCCTCTCTCTTCTCTCTCTCTCTCTCTCTTCTCTCTCCTCTCTCTTGACGCTCCTCTCTCTTCTCTCTCCTCTCTCTCTTCTCTCTCTCTCGCTCTCTCTCCTCTTGCTCTGTCTCTTCTCTTTCTCTCTCCTCTCTCTCTCTCTCTCTCTCTCTCTCTCTCTCTCCTCTCTCTTCTCTTCTCTCTCTCCCTCTCTCTTCTCTCTTCTCTCTCCTCTCTCTTCCTCTTCTCTCTTCTCTGTCTTCTCTCTCTCTCTCTCTCTCTCTCTCTCTCTCTCTCTCTCTCTCTCTCTCTCTCTCTCTCTCTCTCTCTCTCTCTCTCTCTCTCTCTCTCTGCATGCGGGAAGGTTGGGTACGTCGGCGTGAGTGAGGGCGTTGAATGAGCTTGAGCATGTTTTTTTTGGATTAATTCACTTGTTCTCTACTGCTTTCACTTTTCCTTTCTTTTCTTTTCTTTTCTTTTCTTTTCTTTTCTTTTCTTCTCTACATGGTAATGTGAGGGAAGTTTAATTTTACTTCGTCGTTGGTTGTTGGAAAGTGACTGGAGTGGCTGGTGGGAGGTTGGTGGTGTGCAATATGGCGCCCCCCCCTGGCGAGGGCTCGCCTCCCCTGTCTATCAGACACGGGGTTAGAGTGGTGGTGGACCCGCGGTACACTGTGGAACAGGTTCTCCTGGCTGCAGGAGAACAGGTCGGCTATGAGAACATCACCTACGGCTCTCGGATGAACAAAGCCGTGGTGGCTTTTCTCCGAGAGGAGCGTTTAGTCCCCCTGCTGGTCGAGAGGGACCTGGTGCTGGACGATCTGTTTGTAGCCGTCTCGCCATTGTTTGTGCCGTCGACACGTGTTACCGTGTCAGGCGTACCTCCGTTTATCCCGAACGAGCTCATTGAGAAAGAACTGGGTCGTTTCGGGAAGTTTGCTGGCGGGTTCAGAACAGTCCGTCTGGGTTGTGGCGACGCCAGACTGCAGCATGTTAACTCCCTGCGGAGACAGGCCTTCATGTATTTAAATGATCCCTCAGAACATCTACAAGTGTCATTTAAGGTCAAATACGAACACGGCTTCTACACTTTGTACGCGAGATCTGGCAGCATGAAGTGCTTTGAGTGCGGCGATGTCGACCACAAACGTTCATCCGGCCCGCACAGGGAGCCCACAGCGGGCAGCAGTACAGGGGAGCCACAGCCAGGAGGCGCTGCTGAGGGCGGTAGCATGCAAACAGCGCAGCAGGCATTGGGAGATACCGTAACCGGTTATCCCCAACCTGGTACGGAAGGACATGTACCAACTGAGCAGGACAGCAATACTGTAAATGACGGTAATCTGAGTGGTACTGAAGCACAGGATGCGGATGTATGCAGAGACGGAGGACAGACAGAACCAGCGGGAGACAGTCACCCAGCCGAGGCTGAGAGTCAGGTCCCTGCAGGTGAGTCACACTGTGAAAACGCTGGAAATGAAGATGAGGACATGTTAGAGGATGATGGCCTATCTCAGTTTGCTGATATTGTGTCGCAAGATGATCAGCAGTCATACTCATTGAAAGAGATTAATGATTTCCTTGACGAAACCTATGGCAGACAGTCTGTGGATGTATCAGATTTCTTCTCGGATGTGGACAGGTTTGTTAGTTCTGTTATGAAAATTAGAAAAACAGCTGGATATGAAGAGCTCAGTAAGCAGAAGAGGTTTCGTCTGAAGAAGATTCTGACGAAACTCAGGAAAGAAAAGCGAGGAAAAGTTTCTTTACATGTACAAAACTGAAATATATGTGATACACAAAAGGTGTTTTTTTTTCTCTCTTAGAAAGTTTTCACTCTTATCCTTCCTTTTCTCTCTTCTTTTAATGGACGGTTTGCGAGTAGGGAGTCTAAATATTAACGGAGGACGGGCTAGAGTTAAGCGAGGTGTGGTAGCTGAGCTGATTAGAGCTAAGAACATAGATGTGCTCTTCCTACAGGAAACACACAGCTCTGCAGACAACGAGATAGAGTGGGGAATGAGTTGGGCAGGCCAGGCTTTTTTGAGCCATGGTACCAACTTTAGTGCAGGTGTAGCTGTTCTTTTCTCGCAGCGCCTCCTTTTGACACATGTTTTGACATGTGAAGTGGAGCAGGGCAGGATCCAGGTAGTTCAGGCAACAATCCAAGAAATACCCTTTGTGTTTATAAATGTGTATGCTTATAATACAGGCACTGATCGCTTGAGATTGTTTAGCAAACTGAGGGATAAACTCAAAAAATTTAATAGTGGCTCAATCATAGTGGTGGGAGGAGACTGGAATTGCACTACACACCCTACAGTTGACAGAAACTCAGAAGAGCCCCATCCACCGTCAGCTTCTTTTCTGTCCACTGTGGTTGCAGAAAACGACCTTACGGATGTTTGGAGGACACTTAATCCAACAGTTAGGCAGTACACATAGGTAAAAGCTGCGGAGGGTAGTGTGAGGGCAGCCAGGTTGGACAGGATTTACCTCAATCAAACATACAGCAACAGGTTGATTAAGTCCACGATATCACCTGTGGGATTTTCAGATCACCATTTAGTAGTGGCAGATTTTTCTTTACAAGTTCAATTTCGACACTGTTCCCACTGGCACTTCGATGTGCGGCTAACGCAGGATAAAGCCTTCTGTCAGTTCTTCTCTGACTTCTGGAGTCATTGGAGGCTGAGGAAGAAGGGTTTTGAGAGCTTAGCTCGATGGTGGGAGGTAGGAAAAACACAAATTAGGATTTTCTGTCAGCAATACAAACAACACACTCTCGGTGTGGAGAAACTTTGTCTTGATGAATTAGAGAGAGAAATTAGGATATTAGAAGGTGAAGTAATTATTGGACATGATGGTGACAGCAGCACTTTGGAAAGTAGGAGGAAGGCTTTAGGTAGGTTCCTACATGAGAGAGCAAAGGGCGCTTTAATCAGGACCCGACTTGCCACCATCAAAGACATAGATGCTCCAACTTCTTTTTTCTTTAAACTCGAGAAGAAAATTAGAAAGAACAATGTGATGATGCACCTCAAACTTCCCAGTGGGGCAACAACAACTGATCCATCAGAGATGAGGAAGTTGGCCATAGACTTTTACAGCAGCCTGTTCAGTGCGGAGACCTGTGACTCTGGCTGTGTGGGGGAGATACTGGAGGGACTGCCTCAGCTGAGTGAAACACAGGTGACTTCGCTGGAGTCCCCCGTCTCCTTTGATGAGATGTCTGCGGCGGTTCAGCAGCTCAGCTGTGGCAAAGCCTCTGGAGTTGATGGACTTCCTTCAGAGTTCTACAAGACGTTTTGGACTCAAATTGGACGAGACTTACACGATGTTTTTAAAGAATGTTTGAACTCTGGAACTCTACCTTTGAGTTGTAGACGGGCTGTCCTGACACTGCTACCAAAAAAGGGAGATCTTGGCCTACTAAAAAACTGGAGGCCAGTTTCATTGTTGTGTACTGACTATAAGATCATTGCAAAATGCTTTTCAAATAGACTCAAACAGTGTATGGACACGGTTGTACATTACAGCCAGACGTACTGTGTTCCTGACCGTACAATTAAGGATAATCTTTTTTTTGATACGTGACATTATTGCCATATCTAAGCTCCAGGAGCTGGATGTTGGCCTGCTTTCCTTAGATCAAGAGAAGGCTTTTGACAGGATAGATCATTGCTATCTGTTCAAAACACTTAAAGGTTTTGGTTTTGGGGATAAATTTGTTAACTGGATCAAGTTGTTGTATTCCGGAGCCAGTGTTCTGTTGAAGGTAGGAGGTGGACTCAGCCGACCTGTCTCTGTTAAGAGGGGTATCAGACAGGGTTGTCCCTTATCTGGGATGCTGTACTCCCTGGCCATTGAACCACTTTTATTTCAGCTCAGGCAAGGGCTCCCAGGGCTAACCTTTTCAGGGAAGATCACCACTGCAGTTAGCTTATCAGCATACGCTGATGATGTCACGGTTTTCATAACAACCCAAAACGATGTACAATTTCTCAAACAGAAATTGGCCTTATACGAACAAGCTTCCTCTGCAAAGGTTAATTGGTCAAAATCCGAAGGCCTCTTGCTGGGGGAGTGGAACAATAGAGAAAAGCCGACATTACCAGCGGGGATGCAGTGGAATACAGACGGGATAAAATGCCTAGGTGTCTTTCTAGGCAGTGACCGCTTCCTGAGCAAAAACTGGGAGGGTTTAACCGAGAAGGTCAGTGCCCGATTGTCTAGGTGGACTTGGATCCAGCCTCAGTTGTCCTATAGGGGGAGGGTCTTGATTGTTAACAACTTGATTGCCTCGATGTTCTGGCACCGGTTTACAGTTTTAGAACCTCCGGACACACTCATACGGGAAGTACAGAAGACGCTAGTGGATTTCTTCTGGGGAGGCTGTCACTGGACCAAGTCTGCTGTACTGTTCCTACCAGTGCTGGAAGGAGGCCAGGGCCTGATTGACCTCCGCAGTCGCATCATGGCCTTTCGCCTTCAAACTGTGCAGCGCCTTTTATACCATGACCAGCGACTTTGGAGCGAAACGGCGTCTGTGTTGCTTCGGAGGGTCATGAACCTGAACTATGACAAACACCTGTTCTTTCTGGACCTGGCTGGCATGGATTTCACGACAACACCCTTCTATCAATCTGTTCTCCGCGCTTGGAGAACGGTCTTGCGCACCAACAGGGACTACTCCCAGCTCTATGGCAGTGTCAGGGAGGAACCACTGTTCCATAACCCACTGATACACTGCAGGATGCTCAGCTCCGCAAGTGTACAGAGATCCCTCATAAGAGCTGGACTTACGAAAGTAGCGTGTCTCAGATCAGGAGGACAGTGGAAGACGGCGGGCATTTTGAGCCAAGAGACTGGCTTTAAATCTCTTCGTTTGATGGAGAGATTGTTGGGAGAAGTGATCAGTGCACTTCCTGGCTTCTTCAGGGAGGTACTAGGAGCGGAGTGTGGAGAGGATCAGCCAGCTATGCTGCCTGTCTTTCCATCTTTGTCAGTCCGTGCGGCAGTGGAGGAGCAGGAAGAAGTGAAGGGGGCCATTCTGTCCTTCAAAACGCCGGAACTACATGACCTCTCAAGCACGTCACAGTAGGCCTTGTACGCAGTCACTGTAAAGGTTCTCAACAGAACATCACTAGCCGGCGTGCAGGAGTCGAGGTGGTTGAGTTTGTTGGCACCAGGCTCATCCCCCAGGGGCAGCTGGAGGTCCCTGTACAAACCCCCCATTGAGAAACGCACTGCGGATCTACAGTGGAGGGTGGTACACGGGGCTGTGGCTACGAACAGACATGTGGCACACTTTGATCCTAGGGTAGGGAGTCAATGCTCTTTCTGCATGATGAGGAAACCCTACAGCACTTATGGCTTAGATGTCCCAGGTTGGGCCCTCTTTTCTCTGTACTGCAGCGGTGGCTCAGAGGTTTAGGAGAGGTTCTTGCGGACAGCCTGTTTGTCTTTGGTCCGAGGTACACGGCAGCACAGTGCAGACGTGCCACCTTGGTTAATTTTTTGATAGGACAGGCGAAAATGAGCATTTGGCTTAGCAGAAGGAACAAGATGAAAGGCACAGGGTCCACAGACGCCATGCTCATGTTCAGGGGTCTAGTGGCTGCTCGGCTGAAAATAGAGTTCATGTTCTTCAACCTTAGTTCAAACCTAGAAGGATTTATTTCTATGTGGGGACATGGGGATGTGCTGTGCACAGTGGAAGACCAAGTACTTATTCTTAATCTTTGAAAAAAGGGGAAATAGGGGGAAGGTGTATCCTTTTTTAAAAAAAATTATTTATTTATTGATTTATTCTTTTAAATTTATTTATTTATTTATTTATTTATTTTTTATTATTATTATTATTATTATTTTTTACTGTGTATGGCGATTGTTGTATTTTTCCACTATGTATATGAGTTTTTGTGTTGATGTTATCTTGATGTGACTGAAGAATTGGAACATTAAAAGCTTGGTTAAAGGTCAAAGGTCTCTTCTCTCTCTCTCTCCTCTCTCTCTCTCTCTTCTCTCTCTCTCTCTCTCTCTCTCTCGCTCTCTCTCCTCTCTCTTCTCTCTCTTCTCTCTCTCTCTCTCTCTCTCCTCTCTCTTCTCTTCTCTCTCCTCTCTCTTCTCTCTCTCTTCTCTCTCTCTCCTCTCTCTCTCTCTTCTCTCTCTCTCTCTCTCTCTCTGTCTCTCTCTCTCTCTCTGTCTCTCTCTCTCTCTCTCTCTCTCTCTCTCGCTCTCTCTCTCTCTGTCTCTGTCTCTGTCTCTCTCTCTCTCTCTCTCTCTCTCTCTGCATGCGGGAAGGTTGGGTACGTCGGCGTGAGTGAGGGCGTTGAATGAGCTTGAGCGTGTTTTTTTTGGATTAATTCACTTGTTCTCTACTGCTTTCACTTTTCTTTTTCTTTTCTTTTCTTCTCTACATGGTGAGGTGAGGGAAGTTTAATTTTACTTCGTCGTTGGTGCTTGGGAAGTGACTAGAGTAGCTGGTGGGAGGTTGGCGGTGTGCAGTATGGCGCCCCCCCCGGTGAGGGCTCGCCACCCCTGTCTATCAGACAAGGGGTTAGAGTGGTGGTGGACCCGCGGTACACTGTGGAACAGGTTCTCCTGGCTGCAGGAGAACAGGTCGG
Organism: Lampris megalopsis; assembly: GCA_022114975.2. NCBI lineage: Eukaryota > Metazoa > Chordata > Actinopteri > Lampriformes > Lampridae > Lampris > Lampris megalopsis. Next base: position 282,343 of record JAJHIY020001157.1, on the reverse strand, counting down.
CTATGAGAACATCACCTACGGCTCTCGGTTGAACAAAGCCGTGGTGGCTTTTCTCCGAGAGGAGCGTTTAGTCCACCTGTTGGTCGAGAGGGGCCTGGTGCTGGACGATCTGTTTGTAGCTGTCTCGCCATTGTTTGTGCCGTCGACACGTGTTACCGTGTCAGGCGTACCTCCGTTTATCCTGAACGAGCTCATTGAAACAGAACTGAGTCGTTTCGGAAAGTTCGCTAGCGGGTTCAGAACAGTCCGTCTGGGTTGTGGCGACGCCAGACTGCAGCATGTTACCTCCCTGCGGAGACAGGCCTTCATGTATTTAAATGATCCCTCAGAACATCTACAAGTGTCGTTTAAAGTCAAATACGAACACGACTTCTACACTTTGTACGCAAGTTCTGGCAGCATGAAATGTTTTGAGTGCGGCGATGTCGGCCACAAACGCTCATCCTGCCCGCACAGGGAGCCCACAGCGGGCAGCAGCTCAGGCGAGCCGCCGCCTGGAGGCGCTGCTGAGCCGGCAAACAGCGCAGCAGGCGGCGGGAGATACCGCAACCGGTGATTCGCAACCTGGTATGGAGGGAAATGTAACAGCAGGACAGCAATACTGTAAATGATGGTAATCTGAGTGGTACTGCAGCACAGGTTATGGATGCATGCAGAGACGGAGGACAGACAGAACCAGCGGGAGACAGTCACCCAGCCGAGGCTGAGAGTCAGGTCTCTGCAACAGGTGAGTCACACTGTGAAAACGCTGGAAATGAAGATGAGGACATGTTAGAGGATGATGGCCTGTCTCAGTTTACTGATATTGTGTCACAAGGTGATCAGCGGTCATACTCATTAAAGGAGATTAATGACTACCTTGATGAAACTCATGGCAGACAGTCTGTGGATGTATCAGATTTCTTCTCAGATGTGGACAGGTTTGTTAACTCTGTTATGAAAATCAGAAAAATGGCTGGATATGAAGAGCTCGGTAAACAGAAGAGGCTTCGTCTAAAGAAGATTCTGACTAAACTTAGGAAAGAAAAGTGAGGAAAGGTCCCTTTAAATGTACAAAATTTAAATATGGGTGATATACAAAAGGTGTTTTTTCTCTCTTGGAAAGGTCTCACTGTCTTACCCTTCATTTTCTTTCTTTTTTAATGGACGGTTTGCGAGTAGGGAGTCTAAATATTAATGGAGGACGGGCTAGAGTTAAGCGAGGTGTGGTAGCTGAGCTGAGTAGAGCTAAGAACATAGATGTGCTCCCCCTACAGGAAACACACAGCTCTGTAGACAACGAGATGGAGTGGGGAATGAGCTGGACAGGCCAGTTTTTTTTTTGTTTATTGTTTTTTTTTTAGCCATGGTACCAACTTTAGTGCAGGTGTAGCTGTTCTTTTCTCGCAGCGCCTCCTTTTGACAAATATTTTGACATGTGAAGTGGAGCAGGGCAGAATCCAAGTAGTTCAGGCAACAATCCGAGAAATACCTTTTGTGTTTATAAATGTGTATGCTTATAATACAGGCACTGATCGCTTGAGATTGTTTAGCAAACTGAGGGATAAACTCAAACAATTTAATAGTGACTCAATCACAGTGGTGGGAGGAGACTGGAATTGCACTATACACCCTACAGTTGACAGAAACTCAGAAGAGCCCCATCCACCGTCAGCTTCTTTTCTGTCCACTGTGGTTGCAGAAAACGACCTTACGGATGTTTGGAGGACACTTAATCCAACAGTTAGGCAGTACACATGGGTAAAAGCTGCCTGCCGAGGGTAGTGTGAGGGCAGCCAGGTTGGACAGGATTTACCTCAATCAAACATACAGCAACAGGTTGATTAAGTCCACGATATCACCCGTGGGATTTTCAGATCACCATTTAGTAGTGGCAGATTTTTCTTTACAAGTTCAATTTCGACACTATTCCCACTGGCACTTCGATGTGCGGCTAACGCAGGATAAAGCCTTCTGTCAGTTCTTCTCTGACTTCTGGAGTCATTGGAGGCTGAGGAAGAAGGGTTTTGAGAGCTTAACTCGATGGTGGGCGGTAGGAAAAACACAAATTAGAATTTTATGTCAGCAATACAAACAACACACTCTCGGTGTGGAGAAAATCTGTCTTGACGAATTAGAGAGAGAAATTAAGATATTAGATGACGAAGTAATTATTGGACATGATGGCAACAGCAGCACCTGAGAAAGTAGGAGGAAGGCTTTAGGTAGGTTCCTACATGAGAGAGCAAAGGGTGCTTTAATCAGAACCCGAATCACCACCATCAAAGACATAGATGCTCCAACTTCTTTTTTGTTGGCGCATGCATCTCAAACTTCCCAGTGGGGCAATAACAACTAATCCATCAGAGATGAGGAAGTCGGCCATAGACTTTTACAGCAGCCTGTTCAGTGCGGAGACCTGTGACTCTGACTGTGTGGAGAAGATACTGGTTGGACTGCCTCAGCTGGGTAAAACACAGGTGGCTTCACTGGAGTCCCCCATGTCCTTTGACGAGATGTCTGCGGCGGTTCAGCAGCTCAGCTGTGGCAAAGCCTCCGGAGTGGATGGACTTCCTTCAGAGTTTTACAAGACGTTCTGGACTCTAACTGGACGAGACTTTCACAGTGTATTTAAAGACTGTTTGGACTCTGGAACTCTACCTTTGAGTTGTAGAAGGGCTGTCCTGACACTGCTACCAAAAAAGGGAGCTCTTGGCGTACTGAAAAACAGGAGACCAGTTTCATTGTTTATGTACTGACTATAAGATAATTGCAAAATGTCTTTCAAATAGACTCAAACAGTGTATGGACACTGTTGTACATTACAGCCAGACGTACTGTGTTCCTGACCGTACAATTAAGGATAATCTTTTTTTGATATGGGACATTATTGACTTATCTAAGCTCCAGGAGCTGGACATTGGCCTGCTTTCCTTAGATCAAGAGAAGGCTTTTGACAGGATTGATCATTGCTATCTGTTTAAAACACCTGTGTTCTGTTAAAGGTAGGAGGTGGACTCAGCTGACCTGTCTCTGTTCAGAGAGGTATAAGACGGGGTTGCCCCTTATTTGGAATGCTGTACTCCCTGGCCATTGAACCGCTTTTATTTCAGCCCAGGCAGGGGCTCCCAGGACTAACCTTTTCAGGGAACGTCACCAATGCAGTTAGCTTATAAGTATACGCTGATGATGTCACCGTTTTCATAACAACCCAAAACGATCTACAAATTCTCAAGCAGAAATTGGCCTTATACAACCAAGCTTTCTCTGCAAAAGTCAGTTGGTCAAAATCTGAGGGTCTCTTGCTGGGGGAGTGGAACAATAAAGAGAAGCCGACATTACCAGCGGGGCTGCAGTGGAATACAGAAGGGATAAAATGTCTAGGTGTCTTTCTGGGCAGTAACCACTTTCTGAGCAAAAACTGGGAGGGTTTAATTGAAAAGGTCAGTGCCCAATTGTCTAGGTGGACTTGGATCCAGCCTCAGTTGTCCTATAGGGGGAGAGTCTTGATTGTTAACAACTTGACTGCCTCGATGTTCTGGCACTGGTTTACAGTTTTAGAACCTCCGGACACGCTCATACGGGAAGTACAGAGGATGCTGGTGAACTTCTTTTGAGGAGGCTTTCACTGGACCAAGTCTGCTGTACTGTTCCTACCAGTGCTAGAAGGAGACCAGGCCTGATTGACCTCAGCAGTAGTATCATGGCTTTTCGCCTTCAAACTGTGCAGCGACTTTTATACCATGACCAGCGACTTTGGAGTGAAACAGCATCTGTGTTGCTTTGGAGGGTCATGAACCTGAACTATGACAAGCACTTGTTCCTTCTGGACCTGGCTGGAATAGAGTTCACTATGACACCCTTCTATCAGTCTTTCCTCTGAGCTTGGGGAATGATTTTACGCACCAACAGGGACTACTCCCAGATCTATGGCAGTGTAGGGGAGGAACCACTGTTCCATAACCCACTGATACGCTGCGGGATGCTCAGCTCCGTAAGTGTACAGAGAACCCTCATGAGAGCTGGACTTACAAAGTTAGGGTGTCTCAGATCAGGAGGACAGTGGAAGACGGCTGGCATTTTGAGCCAAGAGACTGGCTTTAAATCTCTTCGTTTGATGGAGAGGTTGTTGGAGGAATTGATCAGTGCACTTCCTGGCTTCTTCAGAGAGGCACTAGGAGCAGAGTGTGGAGAGGATCAGCCAGCTATGCGGCCTGTTTTTCCATCTTTGTCAATCCATGCAGCAGTGGAGGAGCAGGAGGAAGAGAAGGGGGCCACTCTGTCCTTCAAAACAACAGCACTACATGACTTAAGTACATCAGAGAAGGACTTGTATGCAGTCACTGTAAAGGTTCTCAACAGAACATCACTAGCCAGTGTACAGGAGTCGAGGTGGTTGAGTGTGTTGGCACCAAGCCCATCCTCCAAGGACAGCTGGAGGTCCCTGTACAACTCCCCCCCTTCCATAGAGAAACACACTTTGGATCTACAGTGGAGGGGGGTACATGGGGCTGTGGCTTTGAACAGACATGTGGCACACATTGATCCTAGGGCAGGGAACCACTGCTCTTTCTGTAACGATGAGGAAACTCTACAGCACTTATGGCTCAGATGTCGCAGGTTGAGCCCATTTTTCTCTGTACTGCAGCAGTGGCTCAAAAGTTTAGGAGAGGTTCTCGAAGACAGCCTGTTTGTCTTTGGTCCGAGGTACACGGCAACACAGTGCAGACGTGTCACCTTGGTTCATTTTCTGATAGGTCAGGCAAAAATGAGCATTTGGCTTAGCAGAAGAAACAAAATGAAAGGCACAGGGTCCACAGATGCAGCACTCATGTTCAGGGGTCTAGTGGACTTGGAAGGATTTATTTCTATTTGGGGACATGGAGATGTGCTGTGCACTGTAGAAAACCAAGTGCTTCTTCTTAATTTCTGGGGAAAAAATAGTGGTAGGTCTGTATCCTTTTGTTTTTAATGTGTATGGCGATTGTTGTGTTTTTCACTATGTATATATGAGTATTTCTGTTAATGTTGTTATCTTGATGTGAATGAAGAATTGGACCATTAAAGGTTTGGTTAAAGGTCAAAGGTCTCTTTCTCTTTCTCTCTCTCTCTGTCTCTCTCTCAATGATGCTTTATTGGCATGACTGCATTCATTACAATGCTGCAAAAACAAAACAGGTCAACAGAGAACTAAACAACAACAAAAAAACAAAAGGAAAAAGGAAGACATAGATCTGGCAGAAACAGAACAGCTCTTGAACAGCAACTGACAGTAACTGACAGTGTTTTGGTCACGCACTGACCCTTAGGCTATGGCATTCTGACACATATTGTGCAGCAAGGTGTGACCTTTGACCCTCTCCTAAAATAAGTGGCCATTGTTCTTTCTCATCCAGGAGTAGAACATTTGGAATCTGGTTTTCAAATGTCTCCTGGTATTTTTCTCTTATGTTTCAGATTTTCTCACAATTTAGCAGGAAGTGCATCTCCGTCTTCACCTCACCTGCTGTACAGTCACCACATATTCTTTGCTCTTTTGGTAGCCAAGATGTTGTGTGTGTCTGCCCTTTTCAGTGGCTAGACTGTGGTCAGTGAGCCTGTACTTGGTAAGGATGTGTCTGTGCTGACTGTCTCTGACAGTGGACAGACAGTCAGCCAGTTTGGGGGTGGAGGGGGTGGAGGGGTGGGGTGGAGGGAAGATGTCAGGATGGGAGGCTGGCAGGTGGAGATGGCTTATGAAAAGAAAGGTAAAAAGGAGTTTGAAAGAGGGGAGGAAGGAGAGCTAGAGATATGTCAGAGCAACGCAGCGAGGGAACAGGTATTAAAGGAGGCTGAAGTTGAGGATTTAGTGTAGGGTTAGCAGGTCACTGCATTTGTCAATATCACGGCACTTATCAGTATCACTGCACTTGTCACTATCACTGCACTTGTCAATATCACTGCACTTGTCAATATCATTGCACTTATCAGTATCACTGCACTTATCAATATAACTGCACTTGTCAATATAACTGCACCTGTCAGTATCACCGCACTTGTCAATATAACTGCACTTGTCAGTATCACCGCACTTGTCAATATAACTGCACTTGTCAGTATCACCGCACTTGTCAATATAACTGCACTTGTCAGTATTGCTTGGATAAAAAAAAACCAAGAGACTTTTAAAAAATGCTGCAGTAAAAAAATGGAAATCATCACAGAGGTACCTGGGGACTTGTTGAACCAGAATATGGTGGCGTTTGCTGAAAACAATTTGATTTGTTGTTGTTGTTTTTAGCTGTGTAGGCAGAAATTAATGGGATTTTGTTATTATTTCAGCATCTAATTATTGAAAAAAATGCTGCTGCAAAAAACTTGAAAATCATCACAGAGGTACTTGGGGCCATATTGAACCAGAATATGGTTGAGTTTCCTGATAACAATTTGTTAAGTCTTATAGGATTTTTTTAAATGTAAAAAAGAGTGGGATATTGTTATAATCTTGGGATCATATTATTAAAGATGCTGCAGTAAAACAACATGGAAAATAATCACAGAGATATCCAGAGACCTTACAAGAATATGCTGGGGTTTGCTGATAACAACTTGATTTGAATATTTTAATGAATTTTGAAAAGTGCAGCACTGAATGGGCAATTTGCTTTGCTTCGCTATGTTAAAAATGTTGGCGTGAAAGAACAAGAAAGTAATGACAGATGTAGGTATTTCAACAAAGGAAAATAAGAAAAAGTAGAAACTTTCTCGTTTCTTTGTGGCCATTGAAGTGTTACGGCTCGCCCACCCCGCGCCGTGGCCCGCCCACCCCGCGCCGGCAGCCAATCAGCTCGTCAGGGCCGGGCTTAGCCGTCAGGGCGGGGCTTAAGTTTGGCGGCCTCCCACGCGCCCGTTGTCAGTTCGTGTTGTAACCCCCCCGCAGTAGCGGCTACTCTCCTCTCACGGTCCTTTTCTCTCCGAACTCACCTCAGCCCTTGGTTCATGTTTTCCCTTGCAAAGTTTCCCCCTGGACGTATCCTGCCGTGTTCCCGTTTTGGATTAACCGCGAGTTTTTTTCCCCCTTGGACTTTCCGTTTTCCTTGTCGCTCATTGCCTTCCTGCGTTTGACTATTTGTACGCGTAAGGAATAAAGTACGCCAGTTTTCGGCTGACCCCATCTCTGTCTGGCGTCGTGCGCTTGGGGTCTTCCACAAACCCTAACATGAAGTACAGATTTCTGATTTTAGGAGGAGTGCTTGAATGCACCATGAAGTCCCTGTCGGCGCCGACGCGCTTTGCCGTGCGAAGCGATGCAGACTTCACAGTTTACGAGTCGAACCTGAATGCACCATGAAGTCTCTGTGGCGCGGCTGCGCCTCTCTGAAGTGTAGACGGCCTGACGCGGTGATCTACCGTACCAGACACTCATTTTCCAGTTCTCCATTATTATCAAATGGTCGTTATCTCAAGAAAACGAGCTTTGCTATCGCGAGATAACGTGATATTTAACCTGTGATCTTGAGATAATGGCATTAAAAATATTGCAAGCACAGCTGACCATTTTTTGAGCAGATTTAAAAGTTGAGACAATGTTATTCTCCTTTTAGCCATCTTCACATCGCATAGCCCATAGGGAACACTTGTTTGGTTTATCCCAGTTGTGGGATTTGCTTTTAAAGCAAACTCTCTCCTGTATACTTTTTGCAAAATTAACCATCTGAGCCTAAATAAAGTAAACCCTGTTCTTTGGTTTGGCTCTTTCAAGTAACTGAGCAATGCTACAAACCACTGCAATAATTCTGCTCCACTCTTTAGCAAAAACAAGCTGTTCCTTACTTCCTTGCAGACTTAGCATCAGGTTGGCACATTTCTCCCCCTCGACATCTCCCTCTGTTTTCTGCCACTCTCCTGTTGCCATGGTAACTAGCATAGGGAGGCTGAGTAGAGTGGAGCTGGTCGGGAAAAGGGGGAGGAGAGATAAGAAGAAAGGACATGGAAAAAGGGGTTGTGTTAGGTTCCTCAGAAAAAGATGCAAGACAGCTCATTTTTCCTCCCACCTCTGCTCCCCTTCTTTTTATCTTCTCAATGTATCTCCCAATCTCTCTAAATTCATATTCCTCATCAACCTCTTTTCAAATATTTCTTCTTGGCCTTCCCTCCCTCATTTTCCTGCCTAATTTCCAGCTTCATTCCTCACTAGGAGATAGGAGTGAAAGTTGAAATAGGGTAAATATTTTCTGTCTCCACCCCCAACTGAATTATTTTCACCTTTTCTACTAGATATGCATCTTCACTCTCATCTTTCAACCCCCTTCCATATCTCTGTCTAATGTATCTTTTAGTGGAACTAGTAATAAAAAGTTCCGGAAAACGTAATTAAGTGCATACGCTTTTACTATGGTTGACTCTGTCTCGGCCCCGGCTGTGCCTCCATTTATTTCCCTTGTGTTTCTCTTTTCCCATATGTCTCCGTTTCCCCCGGTCTTTCTCTGTGTGTGTGTACTCCTGCCCATTTCTTCTGCATCCAACTCATTGGCGTCGAGAACTGGTTGTTCCCTTACCATCTAATCTACCCACACCTTGAGATGTGCGCTTGTTTAGAGATGATCAACGTTATAACCTGTGAGCGGTCATAATGTTTTGGCTCATCGGCGTATCGCCACAACTCCCAAGCCGCAGGTATCATAAGGCCATCATTGTCCCCTGTTGGTGTAGGTTATTTCTTTGTCTCCAAGAAAGACCATTCATTGTGCCCCTGTGTTGACTACCATGATTTAAATGACATAACGGTTTAAAACAAATATCCTCTTCCTCTGATCAGTTCTGTTTTTGGACCACTCCAGGGAGCCACCATCTTCTCCAAACTCAGTCTCAGAAACACCTACCACCTGGTCCAAATCGAGGAAGGAGATAAATGGAAAACTGCCTTTAATACCCCTCTTGGCCACTTTGAGTATTTAGTCATGCCCTTCAGATTAACCAATGCCCCCGCTGTTTTCCAGACTCTTGTCAACGATGTCCTTTGTGATCTTCTAAACTGGTCAGTTTTTGATTATCTAAAGGTTGTCCTTATCTTCACCCATAACATGGAAGGACACATCCAGCATGAAAGGCAAGTTCTCCAAAGACTACTGGAGAATAAACTGTTTGTCGGAGCTGAAAAATGTGAATTCCGTGTCAGTTCGGTTGGGTTTCTGGGATACATCATTGAGAGTGGGCAACTGAAGATGGATCCTGGAAAGATTCAGGCAGTGGCAGAGTGACCCATACCCACATCCCCGAAACAACTCCAGTGGTTTCTGGGCTTCCCTAACTTTTTCAGAAGATTCATCAGAGACTACAGCTGTGTGGCCATGCCTCTTACCCAACTCACCCCTTCAGGTATCCCCTTTTCTTGTAACCAAAACAACTTTATAACGACAATAAAATAAAATAGAATAAAATAAAATAAAGTGGCTTTCTTCTTGGACCCTTGAGGCAGATGCTGCCTTCACCCAACTGAAGAAATGCTTTACATCAGCACCTGTCCTCATCCAACCAGACCCTTCAGGTCAGTTCATTGTGGAGGTTGATGCTTCAGCTACAGGGGTTGGAGCTGTTCTTTCCCAGTGCTTAGCTTCTCACCAGAAACTCCACCCCTGTGTATTCTTCTCTCACCAATTTTCCTCTGCTGAGCAGAAATATGATGTTGGGGACAGGGAACTTCTCATTATCAAGCTAGCTCTGGAGGAATAGAATCACTGGCTGGAGGGAGCAGAACATTCATTTATTGATTGGACGGATCGCAAGAACCTGGCCTACATTCAGACCACCAAACAACTTAGTTCCCATCAAGCCCATTGGGCACTGTTCCCCGGATGATTTAGTTTCACTCTCACTTACCGACCCGGTTCCAGAAGCATAATGCTTGATGCCCACTCCTGACAGTTTGTCCCCATCAACAATCCAACCAAACCAGATACTATCTCTCCCTTGTCGTGCATTGTGGCCGCAGTGACTTGGGAAATTTAATCCCTTGTCAAGAAAGCCCAAGGAACTCTACCAGACCCAAGAAATGGCCCTGATAATGACCTGATTCTGTCCACTCACAAGTCCTTTAATAGAGTCATACCTCCTGGTTCGCCTATCATCATGCTATCAGCCGAACTTTTCCCCTTCTGACACAGCATTTCTGGTGGCCTTCTAAGGATGCGGACACCCGTGCCTTTGTGCTCACTTGTACTGTGTGTGCTCACAGTAAGTCATCTCACCAGCTATTCCCCGACCCACTCGATCACCTACCAGTCCCAAGTTGACTACGGAGCAACATTGGCCTCGACTTTGTAACTGGACTTCCATCATCTCAAGTCTACACCATCAGACTCACTATTGTAGACAGATTTTCCAAGGCTGTACATTTTGTGCCTCTACCCAAACTTCTTCCCACAACCTTGAAACCGCTGACCTCCACAACATTGTCTAACTCCAAGGGATCCCACCTGACATCATCTCCAACTGTGGACCACAATTCATATCCCAGGTATAGAAGGCATTCTGTTGCGCTCTTGGAGCACCTGTGAGTCTCTGATAAGGCTACCATTGCGAGACAGATGGAGCGGGTCAACCAGGACCTGGGAGCTGTGCTTTGTTGTGTCACAGCCCGGAACCCCCCCCCCCAGAGTAAACATCTTCTCTGGATTGAATATGCTCACAATTCCTTGCCCAGTGCTGCCACGGGGATGTCACCCCTTTGCATGCTGTCTGGGTTATCAGCCACCTCTGTTTCCTGCTCAAAAGGATGAAATCATTGTGCCCTTCGTCCAGGCCCATCTTTGCCGCTGTCCCACGGTGTGGAAGGATGCCTGCTCTGCTCCATTGACTGCAACCAGCACATCACTGACTGTCACTGGACTCCAGCACCCAACTCCTAGCCAGGTCAGGTCAGAGAGTTTGGCTTTCTTCTAAACATATCCTTTTACAAACCGAATCCAGAAAACCAACACCCTGATACATTGGACCTTATGAGATAGACTGTATCATCAATCCCTCTGCTGTTAAACTCACGTTGCCTCCCCCCATGAGAATTTATCATACCTTCCATGTCTCCCAATTGAAACCAGTTTCTATCTGACCATTTTGCCCTCTGGCCATTCCTCCTCCACCCACCTGGATCATTGATGACCACCCAGCCTACACTGTCCGGCGGCTATTGGATGTATGCCACTGAGGCTGTGAGTACCAGTATCTGGTTGACTAGGAGGGATACGGCCCAAAGGAACGCAGCTGTATATCCTGCCAGCTCATATTTGACCCCTCCCTCACCCGGTACATCCATAGAGACCACACTGACAAGCCTGGTGGTTCGCCTGGAGGTTCTCGTTGGGGGTGGGGGGTGGGGGGGTCTGTCATGGCCCCAGCTGTGCCTCCATTTATTTCCCTTGTGTTACGATGTGTTTCCGTGTTTCCCCTTTCCCCTGGGTGTCCTGTTTCCCCCTGTCTGTCTGTGCATGTATGTGGTGTAGGCATGGCTTACTTCCTTGGCACTCTCCGGCTCCCTCCTGATTGCAGCCTATTCACATCACCTGCCCAGCCTGCACATCTGCCTTCCATCAACTTCTCAACTCAACTGTATATCTACTCCAGTTCTTCATCCACTCATCCTCTGCATTTAACCCATCCTAGCTGTGTAGCTAGCAGCAGTGGGCAGCCACTGTGCAGCAACTGGGGACCAACTCCAATTCTTTTTGCCAGGCCTTGGTCAGGGGGTACATACAGGAGTATTAGCCCTAACATGCACATCTTTTTTGATGGTGGGGTAAACTGGAGCATCCACCCAGCGTAAACATACCTGGGACCTTCTTGCTGTGAGTCAACAGTGCACCTGGCCAATGTACTGCCCAATAGCATATTCAGAGTTATTCCTGATGTTGTTTGCACCACCTGTATTTACCGTGTTCACTAGGGCTTCCAGGATCTTTACCCTCTAGTCCCCCTGCCTGCCTAGCCTGATTACTTGTTAAAACCCCGAGCTTATCCTCAGCCAGCCACACTCATTCTGTCCGCCTGTCCTGCTCAGAACAACTTTGCAAACCACCATCCTGCTCAGCTCAGCTCTGCCATCGGCCATCGCCTCTCTACCTTCTGCCCTGCCTGCTATCCTCATTCCCCTTTATTCCTCCAATAAACCCCCTTTTATGTTACTCAATTCCATTGTGTCTGTGTTTGGGTCTGCTGCTACTGATCGTAACAGACTCTAGTGAGAAATGACTGTGGCAATACTATGCTCCACTCACTGAGCGGCACAAGAAAGCCAACTCCTTTCGTATCTTCCCTTCTCATGTAAACAATAAGCTTTCAAAGATACATACACACATAAGAGGGTTTTAAAGCAACTGCACTTTGAGTGGCATTTCAATCTCCCAGCAATCCACATCACACAGTCTGTAAGAGAAGCAACAGCAATTTGTGCGCATACGTGTGAATGTATGCACTTGCATGTGTGCAAACTGAGAAGTGGCACGGAACCAGAATCCCCCCCCCCATCCGAGGTAGATTTTATGATCATTTTTCATATTTGTATGCACAAGTTTAATTGCTGATAAACAACAGATGCATGATAACAGCTTTTGAGTTGTCATACTCCCCCTTTGTTCCAAATGGGTTGAACTGTTAGCTTAACACAAAAGAGGAAGAAACAGAGACAGGGAATGAGTGAGTGAGCGAGAGAGGATTTGAGACAGATAAGAGGCATTTGTAGGGGTGTGGGAATAGTGCTTTTATATGAACACTGCTTGTATCATAACACAGACTATGTACTTGCATAAGGGAATAACAAATAGCATCTGTTGGGAACAGAGGGTCAGTTCTGCACTTGCATGTGTGTTTGTATCTATGTGTATCATTATGTGTGTTTAGATCTGTGCTAATGCTTCCAGTGACTTTACCTCTTACATATGCATACCCAAATTTAATTTGCAACTAAGTGCATAAAACGAGTGCACAACTTCAGCAAGGGTTTGCATAGCTGAGTGAACTAATTCGAGCGTGCGTGCCGCCATGGAAGAGAAAGCGTGAGAAAGAGAAACGGAAGAGAGATAGAGAGGGACCCAACCTGAGAGACAGTGGGGGACGGACCTATTGCTGCTGTTGTTGTTTGATATAATAATCATTGTTGTTGCTGCTGTTATTATTATAATCATTGTTGTGTTGTGTTGTGCTTTTGTTTTAAATGCTTTGGCAATATGTACACAAACGTATGTCATGCCAATAAAGCACATATTGAATTGAACTGAATTGAATTGAGAGAGAGGGCGGGAGAGAGAGATAGAGAAAGAGACAGGGAGAGAGAGAAACAGACATAGAGATACAGAAAGACAGAGAGCGAGAAAGAGAGAGGGAGAGAGAAAGAGAGATAGAGAAAGATGAAAGACATGACAGCTGTAGTCTCCTCACCACCCATGCTCCACCTGCTGATCTGCTTCTGTTTCTCTATTGTTATGGCTGTGTTATTGTTTCTTTATTGATCGTTACAATGTTGTGTTGATGTTCATCATTAGTGTTACTGTGTACCATTCAAACTGTATTTTGATGCTTTGGCAACATTGTTGTAAAACTTTCATGCCAATAAAGCCCTTTGAATTGAATTGCATTGAAAGACAGAGAGAGAGAGTGAGAAAGAAAAACGGGAGAGAGAGAGATAGAGAGAGATAGGGAGAGACAGGGGGAGACAGAGAAATACAGAGAGAGGGAGAGAGATAGAGTGTGAGAAAGAAAAACGGGGGAGCGAGAGAGAGACGGGGGAGACATAGGGAAATACAGAGAGAGGGAGAGAGAAAGACAGAGAGAGATAGAGAGAGCGAGAGATAGAGAGAGCGAGAGAGAGAGAGAGACAGAGAGAGAGAGAGAGAGATAGAGAGAGAGAGAGAGAGAGAGAGCGAGAGAGAGATAGAGAGAGAGAGACAGAGAGAGAGAGAGAGAAAGAGAGAGAGAGAGAGAGAGAGAGAGCGAGAGAGAGATAGAGAGAGAGATAGAGAGATAGAGAGAGAGCGAGAGCGATAAAGAGAGAGAGAGAGAGAGAGAGATAGAGATAGAAATAGAGAGAGAGAGAGAGAGAGAGAGAGAGATAGAGAGAGAGGGGGGGAGAGATAGATAGAAATAGAGAGAGAGAGATAGAGAGAGAGAGATAGAGAGAGAGAGAGAGAGAGAGAGAGAGAGAGAGAGAGAGAGAGAGAGAGCAGGCTAGCTAGAGTGTGCTATGATGTCGTCTGCTTGCTCTTGGATCACCAGGGCAATTTTTTTCCTGCCCTTCTCAGATCCGCGATGGTTCGTCACATTCAAGTTTTGTTTTTATCAACTAAGCTTTATTTGACCAGATGAAAATAAATAAATAAATAAATAAATAAATAAAATAAAAACCGAGGTTCAAAACCTCTTTTGCGAGGGTGTCTTGAAAAGGATGTCAACAGGACAAGAACACGCGTGACATGTAGAAAAGACAAAGGCATGAAACAAAACGGAAAGCCTTCGTCATCAAAGCTCGCCGGAAACAGCGCGCGTCTCTGTGACGTCATCAGAGTCTTCGGAGCGCGCTCCAGTTGCAAAAGTCGACACGCCGACGTGCTTGCGTCATCTAGCGTGGCCGTGACGCAGCCTGGGCAGATTGGCGGTGCGGCTTTGGACAACGAGGGTTGGGGAGGTGGCAGGAGGTGAGGAAATGTAGAAGGAAGGAAGGAAGGGAGAGAGAGAAAATAAAGCGACATGAGGTAGAGAGAAAGAAGATGGTGGAGCTTGCTTTGTGGGCTGTCATAATCTAAAGCTCTTCGACGGCATTTACAACGGCAACAGCAACAACAGCAAACAAACAAACAAACAAACAAACAAACAAACAAACAGACAAGCAGACCAGCGTAATGCAGGAGCCCTCCCTCGGCCCAGCCACTCACTACAGCCAGCAGTGGGTGTGCGTCGTGTGGAAGCCATTCTATAATTCCTGTCTATGATCAGATTCTCCTCCGTCGTCGCGTTCCCTCGCTGACCCCCCCCCCTCCATGTCTCCATCGGTCCCCACGTTGGCAGGTTTCTGGCTTAATCTAAGGAGAGGCTGTCCCAGCCATGCTGGGGTTTTGAGTAACTTGGTAATCTTTTTATCCCTGTCCGGGCCCAACTCATCTTAAAGAGTAATTTGATGTCTTCCTTCAGTAACTAATCAGTTTAAACAGCGTCCGCTGCCTGGCTGCTATACCGGATATGTCACATTCACCTTCATTTACATTTCTGCTATATGAATGTCTGTCCATTTGCTTCCGCGTGTGTGTGTGTCCATTTGCTTGTGTGTGTGTGTGTGTGTCCATTTACTTGTGTGTGTGTGTGTGTGTGTCCATTTGCTTGTGTGTGTGTGTGTGTGTGTGTGCGTGTGCGTGTGTGTGTGTCCATGTGTGTGTGTGTGTCCATTTGCTTGTGTGTGTGTGTGTGTGTGTGTGTGTGTGTGTGTGTGTGGTTTTGCGCAGTACTCTCCGGTATTGTGAATTCTCTGGTCCCTAAGCTCCTTAGTGGAGTCACTACAAGGGCAAAAGCATTTAATTTTTTTCATTTATTTTCCTGCCTCCCCACACGCAAGCTGATCACAGGTGGTAGGATTCTTGTATTTTTCATTTTGGAGGCTGATTTGTGACCTACGGTTTGATGAGAGGTGCATTTGAATTGCACGTCGGACTCTGGAAAGGATTAAGTTTACCCTCTGACCCCACATCTGTGCCACACGAGACTGGCAAACCCACTGCGTGATTGGTAGATTACCCTTTGCACTGCCAAATGCCATTAATGATTATTTGGCAATAGTCAAGGAGCAGTGGCAGCAGCCCCCTCTGGATCCAGACGCCATCACACTGGTGTGCAGATGTACTATGCTTACAGAATGGAAACGCTGCACAATACAGTTTTGGTGGGACATCTTGTTGGATCATTCTTGATGAGAGCACAAAACAACAGGACACATGACTTTTCCCATTAAATGAACGGACATGATGTGAAATTAAGGTGAAAGTGATTATTTCTTGTCAATATCACCTGCTAAATAAATCCTTGTGAATCACGAAGAACAGATATATGTGGCTAGAACAGCTGATAAGTTAGCAAAGGGCTTGAAGCGTTGCAATAACCGATACACTGGTTGAATACAAGTCCTAATGTAACCTAAAATGTAAAAACCAGGAGCAATGTGGGATATGGATTTTTTCAAAGAGATTTTTGCATTCAGAGCTTTAAGATAATACATAGTAGACATAATAGGCATATAAAATGTCCTATAATATTAATGATAATAACACACATATAGCACTTTTATTAACAATGTTACAAGGTGCTTTACAAAAAGGTAAAACCAGACAAGGCAAAACAGAAGAAAACCAAAGGACATGACCACAGAGGACGTAAAGACAATAAATGAATAAGACCACAATAAATAGGAATAAAAATAAAAACAGTATAAATAAATGAAAAAAATATCAAGCATTTCCAAAAGCTTTCACAAAGAGAAAATTTTTAAGAAGAGATTTAAAAGCAGCTAGAGACTTAGTGTGTCTGCGTTCAGTAGGAAGAGAGGGCCACAGTGTGGGGGCTCTAACAGCAAAAGACCGATCCCCCTTTGTGACAAACCGTGACCTGGGGGTAACCAGCAGGGCTTCATCCGCGGATCTTAAAAGTCAAGGATGCGCTTACCAGGTGAACAAATCAGAGATGTATTTAGGAGCAAGACTGTTTAAGGCCTCAAAAGTGAGCAATAACATTTCAAAATCAATTCGAAATCTAACAGGGCGCCAGTGCACGGAGGCAAGGTGTGACGTGATCATGCCTCTTTGTCCTGGTAACAAGGGGAGCAGCGGTGTTTTGAACCAACTGCAGACAGTGGAGGGAGCCCTGGCTGATACACGAATACAGTGAGTCGCAAGAATCAAGTCAAGAATCGATAAAAGCATGTACAACTTTTTGTAGATCAGCAATTGATAAAAATGACGGTATCTTAGAGATTACCTTGAGCTGGAAGAAACATGACTGAACGACATTTTTGACTTAATTATCAAAACAGAGTTTAGCATTGAATATTACCCCGAGATTCCTAGCAGTCTGCTTAATACTATTTGACAGACCATGAATATTATTACCAAAAGGACTGATGGAATTTGGGGGACTGAACAGAATGACCTCAGACTTATCATCATTAAATTTAAGAAACTTTTGGGGACATCCAGGATTTAATATCAGAGAGGCAAGTTGTGAAATTTGCTAAGCTGCTAGGATCTATGACTTTTAGTGGCATGGATAAGCGAGTGTTGACAGCATAAAAATGGTAAAACACATCATGATTTTGAATAAACTGGCTAAGAGGTAGCATGTATATAGACAGCGGCGCCGGCAGCCGTAACTCTGTACGCACGGTGCGTACAGGGACCTGTCCAGTGACGTTAACACCAATCATCGGCCTTCAAATGTATTTGCGTCAAACGGCGTGAGTGGCAAAAAAAAGAACAAAATGAGAAGAAAAAAAGAATGTACGCACGGTGCGTACAGGATTACCGCTGCCGGCGCCACTGTATATAGAAAACAGAAGGGGGCCAAGAACTGAGCCTTGAGGGACACCACAACTCAACTGAGCCATTGAGGAAGTAGAGTTACCCAGAATAACAGAAAACGTTCTGTTGGAGAGGTATGAGCGTAATAAACTAGGAGCTGAGCACTTGATGCCTACCCAAGTCTCTAAGCGATGTAAGTGGATATTGTGATCGACTGTGTCAAAGGCAGCGCTTAAGTCTAAAAGAACTAAAATCGAGCAGTCACCTCTGTCTCCAGTCAGCAGTAGGTCATTAGTAACCTTAACAAGCGCTGTCTCGGTACTATGAAGTGCTCTAGAACCAGACTGGAAACTGTTAAAAACTCTATTATTATTCATAAAAGATATAAGTTAAGATGAAATTCCTTTCTCCAGAAACTTAGATAAAAAAAGACAATTTGGAGATTGGTCTGTAGTTAGTTAAGAGCAGGGGATCCAAATCAGGTTTCTTTAGCAATGGGTGGAAAATGGCATGCTTAAAACTGTCTGTAAAGAACCAGAGGCCAGATATTTATTAAGAATTAGCAGAATAACCCGCGTCCAGGTAGCATAGCGGTCTATTCCGTTGCCTACCAACATGGGGATCGCCGGTTCGAATCCCTGTGTTACCTCCTGCTTGGTTGGACACAATTGACCATGTCTGCGAGTGGGAAGCCTGACGTGGGTATGTGTCCTGGGTGCTGCACTAGTGCCTCCTCTGGTCGGTCGCGGCGCCTGTTCGGGGGGGAGAGGGAACTGGGGGGAATAGCGTGATCCTCCTACGTGCTACAGTCCCCCTGGTGAAACTCCTCACTGTCAGGTGAAAAGAAGCAGCTGGCGACTCCACATGTATCGGGGGAAGCTTGTGGTAGTCTGCAGCCCTCCCCCGATCGGCAGAGGGGGTGGAGCAGTGACCGGGACGGCTCGGAAGAGTGGGGTAATTGGCCAAGTACAATTGGGGGGGGAGGGGGAAAATATATATAGCAGAATAACAAGGCTAACGGTGGAAAATACCTCCTTGAGAAGCTTAGCGGGGATGATGTCTAACATGCAGGAGGAGGAGTTCATATGGGAGACCGTACTCTCTAACACTGAAACTGTAATAGGTAAATGGGGTAAAAGAAGCAGAATTAACAAAGGGAGTGGAAAGAATGCAAGGGCCAGGCTGGATTTGGGACCTGATATTCTCCACCTTATTTATAGGGTGGCATGGTGGCCCAGTGATTAGCAATGTTGCCTCACAGCAAGAAGGTCCTGGGTTCGAACCCCAGGCCGTCCCAGGTACTTTCTGTGTGGAGTTTGCAGGTTCTCCCTGTGTCTGCGTGGGTTTCCTCCCACCATCAAAAAGACATGCCATGCATGTTAGGGTTAATACTCCTGTCTGTGCCCCTGAGCAAGGCAATGGAAAGAAGAACTGGAGTTGGCCTCTGCGCACTGCAGCTGCCCACTGCTCCAATACAATAGGATGGGCTAAATGCAGAAGACAAATTCATTGTAAGAATACAATGACAAAATAAAGTGGATTTCTTTCTTCCTCTTATTTACAAAATGAGTGAGAAATATTTTGGACAATATTTTTCAACATCAGGTTCAAAAAAAAAGAAAGAAGAAGAAGTGGAGGGACCATTAATTACAGAATCAATTACCCTAAAGAGAACTTTAGGATTGTGGTTATTTCTTGATATCAGTTCAAAGAAGTAAGGCGATCTGCATCCTTAACTGCTTTCTGGTAAATTAACATTGGGTTTTTAACGGTGTTATGTGCTGTTTCACACTTGCTGAACTTCCATTGTTGCTCAGATTTTCTACACAGTCTTTTAAGGGCTCGACTGTCATCGCTCAGCCAGGGGAGGTTATTTGATTTTAGTTTCCTAAGTTTAAATGGTAAATGTGGGTGAGGATGGCTGTATTGTATATGACACTGTATTCTCCCAGTCTTGCACTGGATTTAGTTGACCAGATTTAGTCTGGCTGTGCATTACATTCAGAGACAGCAAAAAGACACAAATACACTCGATTACTCGCATATCCAAAACATTAATGAAATGCATATGGTGAGAAAATAACAAAGGGGAAGTGTGTAAGGGTAGCTGTCTGCAAGAAAAGATAAAAAGGAGGACTGGATACCTTTGGTCTAAGATAACTCACTGGCGGCTATATTCTATATTTATAGTGTAACAAGCACATATGCAAGTATGCACGCACAGACACACACATATTCACAACTGCATTCACACATTCATGTTTCGGTAAATATACATGAAAATGTCCTTAGCAGACACACATGCAGACACACAATGCACACATAGATAAACACATTTAAAGCAATTTGCCTCATCCTGCCACAAGCACAACAACTTCTCTCTCGTGACGCACATATGTAAATAAATCCTAAGCTGCAAAAAAGGTATAGCTTGGTTTCATCTCTCAGTAAGGTGTGTGTGTGTGTGTGTGTGTGTGTGTGTGTGTGTGTGTGTGTGTACACTATGGGTTTATCTTTATGACTTTAATCAGAGTGCCAAGTAAGACAAACGATGAAGATCCCACTCTATACGTCTCAACACATGCGCACATACGCACACACACGCACACACGCACACACACACACACACACACACACACACACACACGCACGCACGCACGCACGCACGCACACACATGCACACACACATGCACACACACACTGCTCGTTCGCTGCTCCCAATCATAGCAGCATGCAATCAGCTCTCCTCCCTTTTCTCCCAGAATAACCTACTTGATCCACATCAGTTTGGGGTTTGATGTGGTCACCCCACTGAAATGGCTCTTCTCGAAGTTACTGAAGCACCTTATCGAGTCAAAGCTGCCTCCAGGTCATCAGATATCCTCCTCCTCTGCCACATTTCAAACACTGAATAACCAGATCCTACTGTCAGCACTGATGGACCTGGGTATTAGCTACACAGCAAAAGTGGCTACAGTTTTTCCCCTTTTTCAGCCTAGTTGTACCTGGCCAATCACCCCCTTCTCCGAGCCGTCCCGGTCACTGCTCCAGCCCCTCTGTCGGCCCGAGGAGGGCTGCACACTACCGCATGCTCCCTCCGATAGATAGTCGCCAGCCGCTTCTTTTCACCTGACAGTGAGGAGTTTCGCTAGGGGGACGTAGCGCGTGGGAGGATCAACTATTCCCCCCTAAACAGGTGCCTCGACCGATCGAAGGAGGCGCTAGTGCAACGACCAGGACACATAACCACATCCGGCTTCCCACCCACAGACACGGCCAATTGTGTCTGTAGGGACGACCGACAAAGCCGGAGGCAACACGAGGATTTGAACCGGCGATCTCTGTGTTGGTAGGCAACGGAATAGCCCACTACGCTACTCGGACGCCCCCTGTGGCTGGGGTTTTACCTGATAGGGAAGCCATAAGAAGTACATAGAGCAGTCAGGCTTTCGGTCCCTGACAAGTTGCAACAGGCATGCCTCAAGGGTTAATGCTCGGCCCCCTCCTTTTCACACCTTATACCACCTCGTTTGGTCACACTCAGTGCACAATTTATTAGTGTGAAAAGGTGATAACTGAAAAGTCACCTTCCCTTTTGTGCTGCTCTCCTTATTCCTATTTACAGTGAGACCACTCCATATACTTGCTACATTCAACCCATTTTAATTTATTGGGGGTTTTGTTACAAAGGGAGATATGCAAATATTCTTTCAAAAACGACTGCTAAGATGAAAATAACCAGGTGAAATAAGGCTTTCCAAAAATGGTTATTCAGCATTCACCATCGAAAGTCTTAAACTGCAATCTTTGCATTCAATCGCCTTTATCTTCCTAATTTATTTCATCTTCCTTTTATTTTACCTTAATTGCTCTTTTCTTTTTCATGTCTCTTAAAATTTTCATTCACAGTCAGCACGTCTGCAGAGTAAATGGATATTCAAGGACATCTTATCCTTCATAATATGCTGTAAATCACACTAGTTCACCTGCTCTTTTTCTTTTTGTCAACCTTTAATTCATCTGCTCTGTCTGTCTGTCTGTCTGTCTGTCTGTCTGTCTGTCTGTCTGTCCCATCAGGATCCTGCTGACAGTGGTGGTAATCTTCCGGATCTTAATTGTGGCCATCGTGGGGGAAACGGTGTATGAGGACGAGCAGACCATGTTCATTTGCAACACCCTGCAGCCGGGCTGTAACCAGGCCTGCTATGACAAGGCCTTCCCCATCTCCCACATCCGCTACTGGGTGTTTCAGATCATCTTAGTGTGCACTCCCAGCCTCTGCTTCATAACCTACTCGGTCCACCAGTCTGCCAAGCAGAGGGACAGGCGCTACTCCTTCCTCTATCCCATACTGGAGAGGGACTACGGTGCGAGGGACGGGGCGCGGAAGCTCCGTAACATCAACGGAATCCTGGTGCAGCACGGCGGCGACAGCGGCGGAGGGAAGGAGGAACCTGACTGCCTGGAGGTGAAGGAGATCCCGAACGCGCCGCGCGGCCTCACCCACGGGAAGAATTCCAAGGTGCGCCGGCAAGAAGGGATCTCTCGCTTCTACATCATTCAGGTGGTGTTTCGAAATGCCCTGGAGATCGGCTTCTTGGCGGGCCAGTACTTCCTGTACGGCTTCAGCGTGCCTGGGATTTTCGAGTGTGACCGCTACCCGTGTTTGAAGGAGGTCGAGTGCTATGTGTCCAGGCCCACGGAAAAGACTGTTTTCCTGGTGTTCATGTTCGCTGTGAGTGGAATCTGTGTGGTTCTCAACCTGGCAGAGCTCAACCACCTGGGCTGGCGGAAGATCAAGGCGGCCATTAGAGGCGTACAGGCACGCAGGAAGTCCATCTG
>JAJHIY020001157.1:42500-255000 GCA_022114975.2 Lampris megalopsis | reverse complement strand
CTCAGCTCTTCACAGCCACGCCGCTATGAGCCAAGTTGTATTGTTGGTGGGTACACACCCCGAGTCCGAGCTGGCTCCAGCTCTTCCTCCAGTCCACTACACACCCCGAGTCCAAGCTGGCTCCAGCTCTTCCTCCAGTCCACTACACACCCCGAGTCCAAGCTGGCTCCAGCTCTTCCTCCAGTCCACTACACACCCAGAGTACGAGCTGGCTCCAGCTCTTCCTCCAGTCCACTACACACCCCGAGTCCGAGCTGGCTCCAGCTCTTCCTCCAGTCCACTACACACCCCGAGTCCGAGCTGGCTCCAGCTCTTCCTCCAGTCCACTACACACCCCGAGTCCGAGCTGGCTCCAGCTCTTCCTCCAGTCCACTACTCTCCACAGTCCACTTTTCTACACGTCAATGTGAAAGTTAACTACGCAACTTCTCTTTTCTCATCTGTTTACCTTTCTAACTTGTGGATTCATTTGTTGTCTGTTGCTCTTTTTGTACAGTGACATATCAAAAGAAAAAAAGTTTGTTTTTTATGTAAAGGAACAAAACATTTTTCAAAGTGCGAAACCAAGGGTAAAATGTTTGAACAGAAGCCTAGCAGAAAATGTGATGTGTTTCCTCCCTTGCCAAAGTGATTTACAAAATGACATGAGCTTTCAAAGGATTTAAAGGAACACAAAAGAAGGATGCATGTGTGATGGCTATAACAAGCATGTCTCTACTGTTCTTGAAGAGAGCCTTTAAGAAGAAACCTTTTTTAGTCCAAACCTAGGTGATAAGCTATGAAGTCTTGATGCCAAGTGTCGACTAGACCGAACTCCTTTTAGACAGTATGGAGCAACCGCACAGACGCTTCAAGGTATTACAGCTCCTTAATCTCCGGCTCAGCCGGCAGAATGCTGGGACCACGCTACCAAACTGCCCACGTGGAGGAATCCCTCCACAACATGTACACACTCCTGTGTGTGTTTTACTGAAGCAGGTGCTGTCCATTTGTAAGCCAAACAGTTTATTGTAGCTTCAGGCCCACGGTACTGTGAGTATGTGTAGGAGTACACAAGAATAGAGGTCAGAGGTCAGTGAGAGGCAACACTCAACAGCACGTCTGACCGCAACACTTCTGACGGACCATTCCGGGGTTGGCTCCGCGGCCCAGCGTCTGATCATCTCGTCATTTAAAACTTCTTAAAGCAGGCGTCCGGGTGGCGTGGCGGTCTACTCCGTTGCCTACCACCATGGGGATTGGGACGCCTGTTCGGGATGGGGGGAATAGCGTGATCCTCCCACGCTCTATGTCACCCTGGTGAAACTCCTCACTGTCAGGTGAAAAGAACTCCCCATGTATGGGAGGAGGCATGTGGTAGTCTGCAGACCTCCCTGGATCAGCAGAGGGGGTGGAGCAGCGACCGGGGTGGCTCGGAAGAGTGGGGTAATTGGCCAAGTACAACTGGGGAGAAAAAGGGGGAAATATCCAAAAGAAAAAAAAGCTTGATTAGAGCGTCAGCGAATCCTTGTTATGACGCAGCGGTGACCTGTTGAGGTGCCTCATGCCGGCTGCAGCATCACAGGGCACAGACCCAACGACCCCAGACTCAGGAAAGACAACACACAACCGCTGCTCTTACATCAGCTCTTCTGTAGCTGCATGACTGTTTCTGATAAGACTTTTATACAAACGGTAGCAACTCCTGTCAGCATGCTTCCCAACACCACCATACTGCCCTGCCGGCCCAGTACACCCTCTCCAACCGCATTAGTCGCCTGCTGGTGCTATCGAGGATGGAGGCGTGGCAGTGTATCTGCACGGCAGGGATGGTGGTCTTCATGAAGATCTGCTGCCGTGGGCGAGACAAAGTGTGTCGGGCCATGTTTTCAGGGTCAACAGGAACGCAGTTAGCTGTCAGCTCTTATTTGATCCACCAGGTATCGAAAATGAGTTTTGGATGGCTATTTCTGTTTAGGCAAACTATTAACAACAGTCATCATTGGATCTAAAGGACCCAGTTCCTTTACCGGGACAAAGAGAAAGAAGAGATTCAGTAAAGCCAACAGAGTAACCTGATGCAACAAGACTGGTACACTTAGGTGGACTTAGTAATGCCCTTCCTTTGTAGCATCCCAAACTGGTAAACCTTAAGTACAACGCAGATATATCCCGCTCACGCTCCGCGTACAGGAATGTTCCGGGGCTTCAATCTCACCACATGATTTAAAAAAAGAATAGGACCACATTTTTTAAAAAGAGTTTTGAAACTTGATTTGGCACGTCTCTCATCTGGTACATCCTCCCTACGAGTCATCAAAGAGGCCAACAGTGATTAAATAACGTTGCCTATATGGTGGCACACCCACGAGGAACCACACGTTTCACTGTCAACACTGCCACTTCCTGTGAATTCACTGCACGGTAGAGTCAGGGGACCTGTCTGTCTGACATGACACCGTCCTCATTCTGTCCACTATGTGAGGAACCACACGTTTCACTGTCAACACTGCCACTTCCTGTGAATTCACTGCACAGTAGAGTCAGGACACCTGTCTGTCTGACATGACACCGTCCTCATTCCGTCCACTATGTGAGGAACCACACGTTTCACTGTCAACACTGCCACTTCCTGTGAATTCACTGCATGGTACAGTCAGGGGACCTGTCTGTCTGACATGACACCGTCCTCATTCTGTCCACTATGTGAGGAACCACACGTTTCACTGTCAACACTGCCACTTCCTGTGAATTCACTGCATGGTAGAGTCAGGACACCTGTCTGTCTGACATGACATCGTCCTCATTCTGTCCACTATGTGAGGAACCACACGTTTCACTATCAACACTGCCACTTCCTGTGAATTCACTGCACGGTAGAGTCAGGGGACCTGTCTGTCTGACATGACATCGTCCTCATTCTGTCCACTATGTGAGGAACCACACGTTTCACTGTCAACACTGCCACTTCCTGTGAATTCACTGCATGGTAGAGTCAGGGGACCTGTCTGTCTGACATGACACCGTCCTCATTCTGTCCACTATGTGAGGAACCACACGTTTCACTGTCAACACTGCCACTTCCTGTGAATTCACTGCATGGTAGAGTCAGGACACCTGTCTGTCTGACATGACACCCTCCTCATTCTGTCCACTATGTGAGGAACCACACGTTTCACTGTCAACACTGCCACTTCCTGTGAATTCACTGCATGGTAGAGTCAGGGGACCTGTCTGTCTGACATGACATCGTCCTCATTCTGTCCACTATGTGAGGAACCACACGTTTCACTGTCAACACTGCCACTTCCTGTGAATTCACTGCACGGTAGAGTCAGGACACCTGTCTGTCTGACATGACACCCTCCTCATTCTGTCCACTATGTGAGGAACCACACGTTTCACTGTCAACACTGCCACTTCCTGTGAATTCACTGCATGGTAGAGTCAGGACACCTGTCTGTCTGACATGACACCATCCTCATTCTGTCCACTATGTGAGGAACCACACGTTTCACTGTCAACACCTTCACTTCCTGTGAATTCACTGCATGGTAGAGTCAGGACACCTGTCTGTCTGACATGACACCATCCTCATTCTGTCCACTATGTGAGGAACCACACGTTTCACTATCAACACTGCCACTTCCTGTGAATTCACTGCATGGTAGAGTCAGGGGACCTGTCTGTCTGACATGACACCGTCCTCATTCTGTCCACTATGTGAGGAAATGTCAACAAGCCGTCAACTGACGTTTCATTTCGTTTTCTATCCTAAGTGCACCCCCTCCCGTCCTTCCTTTTTCGCTCCATTTTGTGCCGGTAACCCCCCCCCCTCCACACACACACACACACACAAGCTCATAACCACTTCAGTGTCCAGGGAGGGACCACTCAACTCTTTATTAATCTGTGAGGATATCAATAGAGGCTAGATTATCTGATTACACTGAGCGGCAGATCCAGACAGAATGGAATTTAAACTGACCAAATAGCCGCCACACTTACATCTGTGTTCCGGCAATTTCTCACAGCAGCCATAGAGAGCAGAGGCTAAGAGGAGTGTTTAATTAAAAAAAAAAGAAAGAAAAAAAAGGATATCAGAGAAAGCCTATCCGCCTATCTCTCAGCAACCCGTTTCCAAACACACAAACACACACACACACACACACACACACACACACACACACACACACACACACACACACACACACACACACACACACACACACACACACACACACACCACTGCAAAGCACCAGCAACCATATACTAGCATCACCTGCTTCAAATCTGCTGTGGGATTTGAAACGTGTCTATGGTGTGAGAGACTGGTTGCTACGGTGATGGCGATGAGTGATAAAAGCTGGAAGATGATAGGTCGGAGGAATAGGATGGCAGGAATATGTTGAGCCTATATTTGGCCTGGCGGCTGTGTAACAGTCAGGGAAAAAGAGCCAATGTAAAATGATTAAAGATCTAATGTAGAAACGTGTCCTTCTTCAGCATCGCTTCTCAAACACTGTTTCTCCCACATCTGTATGGATGTAAAACATGGACTCAAAGAAAGGAAGGTTTAAAAACACTCAACCATACTCTGTCATTTTCAACTGAAATCTGTTGTTTTGGACTGCAGATTTTGTTTTGTATCTGATTGACCGTCTTCAGAGGTCCAGTGTATATTTCTGACTGTTGTACTGTACGTAAAGACTGAATAAAACCTTGAATGTTATCACATCTGGACAAGCCTTCTACTGCACATCTGTAGTGTGAATGTATGTGTTGAATGTGTGTGTCCAGGTGCATGAGAGTGTGTGTCTCTGCATGGAATAACGCATGGTTATGTGCAGCACCACTGTGTCGCCCCATGCTGCAGTATGGCAACTGGACTGATAGAATCAGTCATATTCAAAAGCATTCAGTCATTTCGCAGAACCATAAAATTACGCTACAGTGCATGTGGACGGGCCTGTGCATGTCTGGTTAAGTTCAGTTGGTGGACAGCACCATGTGGACGGGCCTGTGCATGTCTGGTTAAGTTCAGTTGGTGGACAGCTCCATGTGGACGGGCCTGTGCATGTCTGGTTAAGTTCAGTTGGTGGACAGCACCATGTGGACGGGCCTGTGCAGGTCTGATTAAGTTCAGTTGGTGGACAGCTCCATGTGGACGGGCCTGTGCATGTCTGGTTAAGTTCAGTTGGTGGACAGCTCCATGTGGACGGGCCTATGCAGGTCTGGTTAAGTTCAGTTGGTGGACAGCTCCATGTGGACGGGCCTATGTGTAACCCACATGATTACATGTACCCTGTGACGTATGTAAGTTCAACGAGTTGCCTCAAGGAGGCACACGAGCTACAGAGTTTAAACCATACAAACAACCGTCGACAATAGAGAAGAGAAATACGGATATTTAGAAATACGGACAACTTTGACTATGGATACCTGAATTATTGATAGTTGAACTACGGATATTTGAGCTACAGGACATTTGAACTACGACATAAAGATCCTCCCACGAAGCTTCCTTGGCGAGCCGCTAGCAAAGCTAAAAAGTAAGCAGCTTTCTGTGTTCCATGTAATCAGCCATTTACGTAGGATATCTTGATTTTATCCAAAGACAGATGATCTCCTGTCGAAGGAAGAAGGAAGACTCTTTTCTCTTGTGTTTTGTACGCTGCTGGAATCCTGGTGAGCTAAGAGTTTAAAATCTTGAAATCTAAAGACTGACAGTTTTCCATTGGTTGCTAAGCTAAGCTAACCCAGCTAAAACGTATATCTATGATCCTTAGCAGTTCCCATATGATTCAGAGCTTTAAAACCAGTCGGGACACCCGGTCCATAGGCTTTATTTGATGTAGGAATGTTAGACATTTTAATATAATAATATGCTTGTTGTTAAAAAAAACTGTAAGCTCCGGTTGCCACTAGCCACCGAGCCAACTCGGGCTACATGGCATCCATGGAACCCATAGCAGCCAGCTAGACGTGAATTCACGTTGATAGTGCCGTCTGACGTCATGCAGCCTGGCTGCGATGACATTGTTTTTAACTGTTCTTACAGCAATAGGCTGTTGTCATTCAGCCGCATATTAGTTATATGTAGGAAATGATTTAATTCTGAGAATTGACTCTAGATTTGGGTATTTTTATTTTGTTTGTAATTGATTGATAGAGATTGCAATTAATAAGGAATCTGTACAATTTTGTGCAGACTGGTTTTTTTAGTACCCCGAACAACCCCCCTTGCTACACCCCCTTGGAACCCTTGGATACCCCCTTTGGATTGCCCCCATCATCGCCCTGGATTTGGATTCATCATCATCGTCTCTACATTAACTTGCCCCTGTGATTGTGGTAGGATCTGGACATTGCACCTTGTACAGATTGGAAGACTGAATCATTCCCCCTTTTCTTTTATTTATTATTTTCTTTGAGTGCACTCATACTTTATTTTGGATTATTTTCTTTAATTTGTTAGTGTAGAATATGGCTGCATAAGTAATGTATTAGAAGGGTATAAAATAGAATATAGATAGATATAGACAATAAATAGAATATTAGGAAGAACTTTTAAAAAGTATAATAGAGTAAAATATATATATATATATATATATATATATATAACACATCTAATTTAGTATTGATATTTAAATAACTTTGAACTGTTGAAATAAATTGTTTTTTTTTATTGTAAACTATACCCACGAGTGTGTGTGTTGTCTTTGGGGTGAGTACTAGAATCTGGTCTAGAAAAAAACCTACACCAATCTCCACTGAACTTAGACATTAGACTGTAAACTGTCCCTGCGCAAGCATAGGCCCATTCCCCTGTCGTGCAGGTTACATATGCATGTCTGGTTAAGTTCAGTTGGTGGACAGCTCCATGTGGACAGGCCTGGTGGACAGCTCCATGTGGACGGGCCTGTGCATGTCTGGTTAAGTTCAGTTGGTGGACAGCTCCATGTGGACAGGCCTGGTGGACAGCTCCATGTGGACAGGCCTGGTGGACAGCTCCATGTGGACGGGCCTGTGCATGTCTGGTTAAGTTCAGTTGGTGGACAGCTCCATGTGGACAGGCCTGGTTGACAGCTCCATGTGGACGGGCCTGTGCATGTCTGGTTAAGTTCACTTGGTGGACAGCTCCATGTGGACAGGCCTGGTGGACAGCTCCATGTGGACGGGCTTGTGCAGGCCTGGTTAAGTTCAGCTGGTGGACAGCTCTGAAAGTCCAGGACTTTGGTAAAATAACGTTTCTGTTCTCAGCAGGGGACACGGAAACCTTTGGGCAAGATGAAAACCTTTAGACCATGGCACTGATGAGGAGAGGACGGTGAAGGGGGGAGGAAGAGGGCATGTGTGTGCACGCGAGGGCAATCATTTTATCCCCTAAACCACCCTTTACCCCTTACACCGCCCTCACCATCAGAAACTCCATTATGTCTACAGTTCAGGAATCTGCAACCTGTATGGATTATGCTGTCGTGTGTGTGTGTGTGTGTGTGTGTGTGTGTGTGTGTGTGTGTGTGTGTGTGTGTGTGTGTGTCCATCCCCCCACCCACCTTCTTCAACAGGGTCACATGGTGGCTGTGCTAGACTGGGATTGAAGGCTTGTTGCCACGGCGATAAGCCAGCTGGTAATATCTCTAAGCACAGCCAGGATTAATCTGCCAACAGATGGCCTGCTGCTCAGCATCACTTTCTCACACACACACACACACACACACACACACACACACACACACACACACACACACACACACACACACACACACACAGTGGCTTCACCATCATCATCACCCTCTTACCCTTCAACATCTCTATAACCTCAACCTCCCAGGGCAGTGTAGAACTGCATGACTGCATACAGTCCCACAAACACACACACACACACACACTTATACACACACAAACTCACCTATACACACACAGATAAGAACAACACATTGAAATGAGACATTTTCGCTTTCCTGCAAATCCCCCATCACCATCACACAATCGTCACACAATCATCACCCGCAGCAGCAGCAACATCACCTCCTTTCTCCTGGGCCTGACGAGACAAGCACCACATCATCTGAAGTCAACCCCTCATCCTTTCTTCATCATCATATTCATCACTTCTTCCATGAACTCTGCCACTAAGATCATTACTTATACAGCTGAAGATCAATACACTAGCCGGCTACTTAATACCCCCTAATGTCCTTCATGTCTCCAGGGCAAAACACCCCTCTATGAAGCGCCCCCTCCTGTCCTTCACGACTCCAGGGTGAAACACACCCCTCTATGAAACGCCCCATCCTGCCCTTCATGACTCCAGGGCAAAACACCCCTCTATGAAACGCCCCCTCCTGTCCTTCACGACTCCAGGGTGAAACACCCCTCTATGAAGCGCCCCCTCCTATCCTTCATGACTCCAGGGCAAAACACCCCTCTATGAAACGCCCCCTCCTGTCCTTCATGACTCCAGGGTGAAACACCCCTCTATGAAACGCCCCCTCCTGCCCTTCATGACTCCAGGGTGAAACACCCCCTCTATGAAACGCCCCCTCCTGTCTTTCACGACTCCAGGGTGAAACACCCCCTCTATGAAACGCCCCCTCCTGTCCTTCATGACTCCAGGGTGAAACACCCCCTCTATGAAACGCCCCCTCCTGTCTTTCACGACTCCAGGGTGAAACACCCCCTCTATGAAACGCCCCCTCCTGTCCTTCATGACTCCAGGGTGAAACACCCCCTCTATGAAACACCCCCTCCTGTCCTTCATGACTCCAGGGTGAAACACACCCTCTATGAAACACCCCCTCCTGTCCTTCATGACTCCAGGGTGAAACACACCCTCTATGAAACGCCCCCTCCTGTCCTCCATGACTCCAGGGTGAAACACCCCCTCTATGAAACGCCCCCTCCTGTCCTTCACGACTCCAGGGTAAAACACCCCCTCTATGAAACGCCCCCTCCTGTCCTCCATGACTCCAGGGTGAAACACACCCTCTATGAAACGCCCCCCCCTGTCCTTCATGACTCCAGGGTGAAACACCCCCTCTATGAAACGCCCCCTCCTGTCCTTCATGACTCCAGGGTGAAACACACCCTCTATGAAACGCCCCCTCCTGTCCTCCATGACTCCAGGGCGAAACACCCCTCTATGAAACGCCCCCTCCTGTCCTCCATGACTCCAGGGTGAAACACCCCCTCTATGAAACGCCCCCTCCTGTCCTCCATGACTCCAGGGTGAAACACACCCTCTATGAAACGCCCCCTCCTGTCCATCACGACTCCAGGGTGAAACACACCCTCTATGAAACGCCCCCTCCTGTCCTTCACGACTCCAGGGTGAAACACACCCTCTATGAAACGCCCCCTCCTGTCCTTCACGACTCCAGGGTGAAACACCCCCTCTATGAAACGCCCCCTCCTGTCCTTCACGACTCCAGGGTGAAACACCCCCACTATGAAATGCCCCCTCCTGTCCTTCATGACTCCAGGGTAAAACACCCCCTCTATGAAACGCCCCCTGCTGTCCTTCATGACTCCAGGGTAAAACACCCCCTCTATGAAATGCCCCCTCCTGTCCATCACGACTCCAGGGTGAAACACCCCCTCTATGAAACAACCCCTCCTGTCCATCACGACTCCAGGGTGAATCACCCCCTCTATGAAACGCCCCCTCCTGTCCTTCATGATTCCAGGGTAAAACACCCCCTCTATGAAACGCCTCCTGCTGTCCTTCATGACTCCAGGGTAAAACACCCCCTCTATGAAACGCCCCCTCCTGTCCATCACGACTCCAGGGTGAATCACCCCCTCTATGAAACGCCCCCTCCTGTCCTTCATGATTCCAGGGTAAAACACCCCCTTTAAAAACCCCTGAGGCAAATTTGCCGTTCGTGTTATTGGGCTATACAAATAAAATGGACTTTAATTGATTCGAATAGGAGGCAGGTGCATGGTTGCATATTTATGCATAGTATGTGATGCAATTCAACGCAACAAACAGTTGTCGTTGAAACTACCGGGTTGGGAGAGGGAGGCGTGTGTGAAACGAGGTTGAAACTACCGGGTTGGGAGAGGGAGGCGTGTGTGAAACGAGGTTGAAACTACCGGGGTGGGAGAGGGCGGCGTGTGTGGAACGAGGTCGAAATTACCGGATGGGAGAGGGCGGCGTGTGTCAAATGAGGTTGAAACTACCGGGTTGGGAGAGGGAGGCGTGTGTAGAACGAGGTCGAAACTACCGGGTTGGGAGAGGGAGGCGTGTGTGAAACGAGGTTGAAACTGCCGGGGTGGGAGAGGGCGGCGTGTGTGGAACGAGGTCGAAACTACCGGGTGGGAGAGGGCGGCGTGTGTGAAATGAGGTCGAAACTACCGGGTTGGGAGAGGGAGGCGTGTGTAGAACGAGGTCGAAACTACCGAGGTGGGAGAGGGAGGCGTGTGTGAGATGAGGTTGAAACTACCGGGTTGGGAGAGGGAGGCGTGTGTGAAACGAGGTTGAAACTACCGGGGTGGGAGAGGGAGGCGTGTGTGAAACGAGGTTGAAACTACCGGGTTGGGAGAGGGAGGCATGTGTGGAACGAGGTTGAAACTACCGGGTTGGGAGAGGGAGGCGTGTGTGAAACGAGGTTGAAACTACCGGGTTGGGAGAGGGAGGCATGTGTGGAACGAGGTTGAAACTACCGGGTTGGGAGAGGGCGGCCTGTGTGGAACGAGGTCGAAACTACCGGGTGGGAGAGGGAGGCATGTGTAGAACGAGGTTGAAACTACCGGGTTGGGAGAGGGAGGCGTGTGTGAAACGAGGTTGAAACTACCGGGGTGGGAGAGGGAGGCGTGTGTGAAACGAGGTTGAAAGTACCGGGTTGGGAGAGGGAGGCATGTGTGGAACGAGGTTGAAACTACCCGGTTGGGAGAGGGCGGTATGAAACGAGGTTGAAACTCCCGGGTTGGGAGAGGGAGGCGTGTGTGAAACGAGGTTGAAACTACCGGGTTGGGAGAGGGAGGCGTGTGGAACGAGGTTGAAACTACCGGGTTGGGAGAGGGCGGCCTGTGTGGAACGAGGTCGAAACTACTGGGTGGGAGAGGGAGGCATGTGTAGAACGAGGTTGAAACTACCGGGTTGGGAGAGGGAGGCATGTGTGGAACGAGGTTGAAACTACCGGGTTGGGAGAGGGCGGCATGTGTGGAACGAGGTTGAAACTACTGGGTTGGGAGAGGGTGGTATGAAACAAGGTTGAAATTACCGGGTTGGGAGAGGGCAGCGTGTGTGGAACGAGGTTGAAACTACTGGGTTGGGAGAGGGCGGCGTGTGTGGAACGAAGTTGAAACTACCGGGTTGGGAGAGGGTGGCATGTGTAGAACGAGGTTGAAACTACCGGGTTGGGAGAGGGAGGCATGTGTAGAACGAGGTTGAGACTACCGGGTTGGGAGAGGGTGGCATGTGTGGAACGAGGTCGAAACTACCAGGTGGGAGAGGGCGGCGTGTGTGAAATGAAGTTGAAACTACCGGGTTGGGAGAGAGAGGCGTGTGTAGAATGAGGTTGAAACTATCGGGTTGGGAGAGGGCGGTATGAAACGAGGTTGAAACTACCGGGTTGGGAGAGGGAGGCGTGTGTGAAACGAGGTTGAAACTACCGGGTTGGGAGAGGGAGGCATGTGTGGAACGAGGTTGAAACTACCGGGTTGGGAGAGGGCGGTATGAAACGAGGTTGAAACTACCGGGTTGGGAGAGGGAGGCGTGTGTGGAACGAGGTCGAAACTACCGGGTGGGAGAGGGAGGCATGTGTAGAACGAGGTTGAAACTACCGGGTTGGAAGAGGGCGGCGTGTGTGAAATGAGGTTGAAACTACTGGGTTGGGAGAGGGCGGTATGAAACAAGGTTGAAACTACCGGGTTGGGAGAGGGCAGCGTGTGTGGAACGAGGTTGAAACTACCGGGTTGGGAGAGGGCGGCGTGTGTGGAACGAGGTTGAAACTACCGGGTTGGGAGAGGGAGGCATGTGTAGAACGAGGTTGAAACTACCGGGTTGGGAGAGGGCGGCGTGTGTGGAACGAGGTCGAAACTACCGGGTGGGAGAGGGCGGCGTGTGTGAAATGAGGTTGAAACTACTGGGTTGGGAGAGAGAGGCGTGTGTAGAATGAGGTTGAAACTACCGGGTTGGGAGAGGGCGGTATGAAACGAGGTTGAAACTACCGGGTTGGGAGAGGGAGGCGTGTGTGAAACGAGGTCGAAACTACCGGGTTGGGAGAGGGAGGCATGTGTGGAACGAGGTTGAAACTACCGGGTTGGGAGAGGGAGGTGTGTGTGGAACGAGGTTGAAACTACCGGGTTGGGAGAGGGAGGCGTGTGTGGAACGAGGTTGAAAGTACCGGGTTGGGAGAGGGAGGCGTGTGTGGAACGAGGTTGAAACTACCGGGTTGGGAGAGGGAGGCGTGTGTGGAACGAAGTTGAAACTACCGGGTTGGGAGAGGGCGGTATGAAACGAGGTTGAAACTACCGGGTTGGGAGAGGGAGGCATGTGTGAAACGAGGTTGAAACTACCGGGTTGGGAGAGGGAGGCATGTGTGGAACGAGGTTGAAACTACGGGTTGGGAGAGGGCGGCGTGTGTGGAACGAGGTCGAAACTACCGGGTGGGAGAGGGCGGCGTGTGTGAAATGAGGTTGAAACTACTGGGTTCGGAGAGGGCGGTATGAAACGAGGTTGAAACTACCGGGTTGGGAGAGGGAGGCATGTGTGGAATGAGGTTGAAACTACCGGGTTGGGAGAGGGAGGCGTGTGTGAAACAAGGTTGAAACTACCGGGGTGGGAGAGGGAGGCGTGTGTGAAATGAGGTTGAAACTACCGAGGTGGGAGAGGGAGGCGTGTGTGAGATGAGGTTGAAACTACCGGGTTGGGAGAGGGAGGCGTGTGTGAAACGAGGTTGAAAGTACTGGGTTGGGAGAGGGAGGCATGTGTGGAACGAGGTTGAAACTACCGGGTTGGGAGAGGGCGGTATGAAACGAGGTTGAAACTACCGGGTTGGGAGAGGGAGGCGTGTGTGAAACGAGGTTGAAACTACCGGGTTGGGAGAGGGAGGCATGTGTGGAACGAGGTTGAAACTACCGGGTTGGGAGAGGGCGGCCTGTGTGGAACGAGGTCGAAACTACCGGGTGGGAGAGGGAGGCATGTGTAGAACGAGGTTGAAACTACCGGGTTGGGAGAGGGAGGCATGTGTGGAACGAGGTTGAAACTACCGGGTTGGGAGAGGGCGGTATGTGTGGAACGAGGTTGACACTACCGGGTTGGGAGAGGGCGGCGTGTGTGAAATGAGGTTGAAACTACTGGGTTGGGAGAGGGCGGTATGAAACAAGGTTGAAACTACCGGGTTGGGAGAGGGCAGCGTGTGTGGAACGAGGTTGAAACTACTGGGTTGGGAGAGGGCGGCGTGTGTGGAACGAGGTTGAAACTACCGGGTTGGGAGAGGGTGGCATGTGTAGAACGAGGTTGAAACTACCGGGTTGGGAGAGGGAGGCATGTGTAGAACGAGGTTGAGACTACCGGGTTGGGAGAGGGTGGCATGTGTGGAACGACGTCGAAACTACCGGGTGGGAGAGGGCGGCGTGTGTGAAATGAAGTTGAAACTACCGGGTTGGGAGAGAGAGGCGTGTGTAGAATGAGGTTGAAACTATCGGGTTGGGAGAGGGCGGTATGAAACGAGGTTGAAACTACCGGGTTGGGAGAGGGAGGCGTGTGTGAAACGAGGTTGAAACTACCGGGTTGGGAGAGGGAGGCATGTGTGGAATGAGGTTGAAACTACCGGGTTGGGAGAGGGCGGCGTGTGTGGAACGAGGTCGAAACTACCGGGGTGGGAGAGGGAGGCATGTGTAGAACGAGGTTGAAACTACCGGGTTGGGAGAGGGAGGTGTGAGTGGAACGAGGTTGAAACTACCGGGTTGGGAGAGGGAGGCGTGTGTGGAACGAGGTTGAAAGTACCGGGTTGGGAGAGGGAGGCGTGTGTGGAACGAGGTTGAAACTACCGGGTTGGGAGAGGGAGGCGTGTGTGGAACGAAGTTGAAACTACCGGGTTGGGAGAGGGCGGTATGAAACGAGGTTGAAACTACCGGGTTGGGAGAGGGAGGCGTGTGTGAAACGAGGTTGAAACTACCGGGTTGGGAGAGGGAGGCATGTGTGGAACGAGGTTGAAACTACGGGTTGGGAGAGGGCGGCGTATGTGGAACGAGGTCGAAACTACCGGGTGGGAGAGGGCGGCGTGTGTGAAATGAGGTTGAAACTACTGGGTTCGGAGAGGGCGGTATGAAACGAGGTTGAAACTACCGGGTTGGGAGAGGGAGGCATGTGTGGAATGAGGTGGAAACTACCGGGTTGGGAGAGGGAGGCGTGTGTGAAACAAGGTTGAAACTACCGGGTTGGGAGAGGGAGGCGTGTGTGAAATGAGGTTGAAACCACCGAGGTGGGAGAGGGAGGCGTGTGTGAGATGAGGTTGAAACTACCGGGTTGGGAGAGGGAGGCGTGTGTGAAACGAGGTTGAAACTACCGGGTTGGGAGAGGGCGGCGTGTGTGGAACGAGGTTGAAACTACCGATTTGGGAGAGGGAGGCGTGTGTGGAACGAGGTTGAAACTACCGGGGTGGGAGAGGGAGGTGTGTGAAATGAGGTTGAAACTACCGGGTTGGGAGAGGGCGGTATGAAACGAGGTTGAAATTACCGGGTTGGGAGAGGGAGGCGTGTGTGAAACGAGGTTGAAACTACCGGGTTGGGAGAGGGAGGCATGTGTGGAATGAGGTTGAAACTACCGGGTTGGGAGAGGGCGGCGTGTGTGGAACGAGGTCGAAACTACCGGGGTGGGAGAGGGAGGCATGTGTAGAACGAGATTGAAACTACCGGGTTGGGAGAGGGCGGCGTGTGTGAAATGAGGTTGAAACTACTGGGTTGGGAGAGGGCGGTATGAAACAAGGTTGAAACTACCGGGTTGGGAGAGGGAGGTATGAAACGAGGTTGGAACTACCGGGTTGGGAGAGGGAGGCGTGTGTGAAACGAGGTCGAAACTACCGGGTTGGGAGAGGGAGGCATGTGTGGAACGAGGTTGAAACTACCGGGTTGGGAGAGGGAGGTGTGAGTGGAACGAGGTTGAAACTACCGGGTTGGGAGAGGAAGGCGTGTGTGGAACGAGGTTGAAAGTACCGGGTTGGGAGAGGGAGGCGTGTGTGGAACGAAGTTGAAACTACCGGGTTGGGAGAGGGCGGTATGAAACGAGGTTGAAACTACCGGGTTGGGAGAGGGAGGCGTGTGTGAAACGAGGTTGAAACTACCGGGTTGGGAGAGGGAGGCATGTGTGGAACGAGGTTGAAACTACGGGTTGGGAGAGGGCGGCGTGTGTGGAACGAGGTTGAAACTACCGGGTGGGTGAGGGCGGCGTGTGTGAAATGAGGTTGAAACTACTGGGTTCGGAGAGGGCGGTATGAAACGAGGTTGAAACTACCGGGTTGGGAGAGGGAGGCATGTGTGGAATGAGGTGGAAACTACCGGGTTGGGAGAGGGAGGCGTGTGTGAAACAAGGTTGAAACTACCGGGTTGGGAGAGGGAGGCGTGTGTGAAATGAGGTTGAAACCACCGAGGTGGGAGAGGGAGGCGTGTGTGAGATGAGGTTGAAACTACCGGGTTGGGAGAGGGAGGCGTGTGTGAAACGAGGTTGAAACTACCGGGTTGGGAGAGGGCGGCGTGTGTGGAACGAGGTTGAAACTACCGATTTGGGAGAGGGAGGCGTGTGTGGAACGAGGTTGAAACTACCGGGGTGGGAGAGGGAGGTGTGTGAAATGAGGTTGAAACTACCGGGTTGGGAGAGGGCGGTATGAAACGAGGTTGAAATTACCGGGTTGGGAGAGGGAGGCGTGTGTGAAACGAGGTTGAAACTACCGGGTTGGGAGAGGGAGGCATGTGTGGAATGAGGTTGAAACTACCGGGTTGGGAGAGGGCGGCGTGTGTGGAACGAGGTCGAAACTACCGGGGTGGGAGAGGGAGGCATGTGTAGAACGAGATTGAAACTACCGGGTTGGGAGAGGGCGGCGTGTGTGAAATGAGGTTGAAACTACTGGGTTCGGAGAGGGCGGTATGAAACAAGGTTGAAACTACCGGGTTGGGAGAGGGAGGTATGAAACGAGGTTGGAACTACCGGGTTGGGAGAGGGAGGCGTGTGTGAAACGAGGTCGAAACTACCGGGTTGGGAGAGGGAGGCATGTGTGGAACGAGGTTGAAACTACCGGGTTGGGAGAGGGAGGTGTGAGTGGAACGAGGTTGAAACTACCGGGTTGGGAGAGGGAGGCGTGTGTGGAACGAGGTTGAAAGTACCGGGTTGGGAGAGGGAGGCGTGTGTGGAACGAAGTTGAAACTACCGGGTTGGGAGAGGGCGGTATGAAACGAGGTTGAAACTACCGGGTTGGGAGAGGGAGGCGTGTGTGAAACGAGGTTGAAACTACCGGGTTGGGAGAGGGAGGCATGTGTGGAACGAGGTTGAAACTACGGGTTGGGAGAGGGCGGCGTGTGTGGAACGAGGTTGAAACTACCGGGTGGGTGAGGGCGGCGTGTGTGAAATGAGGTTGAAACTACCGGGGTGGGAGAGGGAGGCGTGTGTGAGATGAGGTTGAAACTACCAGGTTGGGAGAGGGAGGCGTGTGTGAAACGAGGTTGAAACTACCGGGGTGGGAGAGGGAGGCGTGTGTGAAACGAGGTTGAAAGTACCGGGTTGGGAGAGGGAGGCATGTGTGGAACGAGGTTGAAACTACCGGGTTGGGAGAGGGAGGCATGTGTGGAACGAGGTTGAAACTACCGGGTTGGGAGAGGGCGGCCTGTGTGGAACGAGGTCGAAACTACCGGGTGGGAGAGGGAGGCATGTGTAGAACGAGGTTGAAACTACCGGGTTGGGAGAGGGAGGCATGTGTGGAACGAGGTTGAAACTACCGGGTTGGGAGAGGGCGGTATGTGTGGAACGAGGTTGACACTACCGGGTTGGGAGAGGGCGGCGTGTGTGAAATGAGGTTGAAACTACTGGGTTGGGAGAGGGCGGTATGAAACAAGGTTGAAACTACCGGGTTGGGAGAGGGCAGCGTGTGTGGAACGAGGTTGAAACTACTGGGTTGGCAGAGGGCGGCGTGTGTGGAACGAGGTTGAAACTACCGGGTTGGGAGAGGGTGGCATGTGTAGAACGAGGTTGAAACTACCGGGTTGGGAGAGGGAGGCATGTGTAGAACGAGGTTGAGACTACCGGGTTGGGAGAGGGTGGCATGTGTGGAACGAGGTCGAAACTACCGGGTGGGAGAGGGCGGCGTGTGTGAAATGAAGTTGAAACTACCGGGTTGGGAGAGAGAGGCGTGTGTAGAATGAGGTTGAAACTATCGGGTTGGGAGAGGGCGGTATGAAACGAGGTTGAAACTACCGGGTTGGGAGAGGGAGGCGTGTGTGAAACAAGGTTGAAACTACCGGGGTGGGAGAGGGAGGCGTGTGTGAAATGAGGTTGAAACTACCGAGGTGGGAGAGGGAGGCGTGTGTGAGATGAGGTTGAAACTACCAGGTTGGGAGAGGGAGGCGTGTGTGAAACGAGGTTGAAACTACCGGGGTGGGAGAGGGAGGCGTGTGTGAAACGAGGTTGAAAGTACCGGGTTGGGAGAGGGAGGCATGTGTGGAACGAGGTTGAAACTACCGGGTTGGGAGAGGGAGGCATGTGTGGAACGAGGTTGAAACTACCGGGTTGGGAGAGGGCGGCCTGTGTGGAACGAGGTCGAAACTACCGGGTGGGAGAGGGAGGCATGTGTAGAACGAGGTTGAAACTACCGGGTTGGGAGAGGGAGGCATGTGTGGAACGAGGTTGAAACTACCGGGTTGGGAGAGGGCGGTATGTGTGGAACGAGGTTGACACTACCGGGTTGGGAGAGGGCGGCGTGTGTGAAATGAGGTTGAAACTACTGGGTTGGGAGAGGGCGGTATGAAACAAGGTTGAAACTACCGGGTTGGGAGAGGGCAGCGTGTGTGGAACGAGGTTGAAACTACTGGGTTGGCAGAGGGCGGCGTGTGTGGAACGAGGTTGAAACTACCGGGTTGGGAGAGGGTGGCATGTGTAGAACGAGGTTGAAACTACCGGGTTGGGAGAGGGAGGCATGTGTAGAACGAGGTTGAGACTACCGGGTTGGGAGAGGGTGGCATGTGTGGAACGAGGTCGAAACTACCGGGTGGGAGAGGGCGGCGTGTGTGAAATGAAGTTGAAACTACCGGGTTGGGAGAGAGAGGCGTGTGTAGAATGAGGTTGAAACTATCGGGTTGGGAGAGGGCGGTATGAAACGAGGTTGAAACTACCGGGTTGGGAGAGGGAGGCGTGTGTGAAACGAGGTTGAAACTACCGGGTTGGGAGAGGGAGGCATGTGTGGAACGAGGTTGAAACTACCGGGTTGGGAGAGGGCGGTATGAAACGAGGTTGAAATTACCGGGTTGGGAGAGGGAGGCGTGTGTGAAACGAGGTTGAAACTACCGGGTTGGGAGAGGGAGGCATGTGTGGAATGAGGTTGAAACTACCGGGTTGGGAGAGGGCGGCGTGTGTGGAACGAGGTCGAAACTACCGGGGTGGGAGAGGGAGGCATGTGTAGAACGAGGTTGAAACTACCGGGTTGGGAGAGGGCGGCGTGTGTGAAATGAGGTTGAAACTACTGGGTTGGGAGAGGGCGGTATGAAACAAGGTTGAAACTACCGGGTTGGGAGAGGGAGGTATGAAACGAGGTTGGAACTACCGGGTTGGGAGAGGGAGGCGTGTGTGAAACGAGGTCGAAACTACCGGGTTGGGAGAGGGAGGCATGTGTGGAACGAGGTTGAAACTACCGGGTTGGGAGAGGGAGGTGTGAGTGGAACGAGGTTGAAACTACCGGGTTGGGAGAGGGAGGCGTGTGTGGAACGAGGTTGAAAGTACCGGGTTGGGAGAGGGAGGCGTGTGTGGAACGAGGTTGAAACTACCGGGTTGGGAGAGGGAGGCATGTGTGGAACGAAGTTGAAACTACCGGGTTGGGAGAGGGCGGTATGAAACGAGGTTGAAACTACCGGGTTGGGAGAGGGAGGCGTGTGTGAAACGAGGTTGAAACTACCGGGTTGGGAGAGGGAGGCATGTGTGGAACGAGGTTGAAACTACGGGTTGGGAGAGGGCGGCGTGTGTGGAACGAGGTTGAAACTACCGGGTGGGAGAGGGCGGCGTGTGTGAAATGAGGTTGAAACTACCGGGTTGGGAGAGGGAGGCGTGTGTGAAACAAGGTTGAAACTACCGGGTTGGGAGAGGGAGGCGTGTGTGAAATGAGGTTGAAACTACCGAGGTGGGAGAGGGAGGCGTGTGTGAGATGAGGTTGAAACTACCGGGTTGGGAGAGGGAGGCGTGTGTGAAACGAGGTTGAAACTACCGGGTTGGGAGAGGGCGGCGTGTGTGGAACGAGGTTGAAACTACCGATTTGGGAGAGGGAGGCGTGTGTGGAACGAGGTTGAAACTACCGGGGTGGGAGAGGGAGGTGTGTGTGAAATGAGGTTGAAACTACCGGGTTGGGAGAGGGCGGTATGAAACGAGGTTGAAATTACCGGGTTGGGAGAGGGAGGCGTGTGTGAAACGAGGTTGAAACTACCGGGTTGGGAGAGGGAGGCATGTGTGGAATGAGGTTGAAACTACCGGGTTGGGAGAGGGCGGCGTGTGTGGAACGAGGTCGAAACTACCGGGGTGGGAGAGGGAGGCATGTGTAGAACGAGGTTGAAACTACCGGGTTGGGAGAGGGCGGCGTGTGTGAAATGAGGTTGAAACTACTGGGTTGGGAGAGGGCGGTATGAAACAAGGTTGAAACTACCGGGTTGGGAGAGGGAGGTATGAAACGAGGTTGGAACTACCGGGTTGGGAGAGGGAGGCGTGTGTGAAACGAGGTCGAAACTACCGGGTTGGGAGAGGGAGGCATGTGTGGAACGAGGTTGAAACTACCGGGTTGGGAGAGGGAGGTGTGAGTGGAACGAGGTTGAAACTACCGGGTTGGGAGAGGGAGGCGTGTGTGGAACGAGGTTGAAAGTACCGGGTTGGGAGAGGGAGGCGTGTGTGGAACGAGGTTGAAACTACCGGGTTGGGAGAGGGAGGCGTGTGTGGAACGAAGTTGAAACTACCGGGTTGGGAGAGGGCGGTATGAAACGAGGTTGAAACTACCGGGTTGGGAGAGGGAGGCGTGTGTGAAACGAGGTTGAAACTACCGGGTTGGGAGAGGGAGGCATGTGTGGA
The DNA here is from genome assembly GCA_022114975.2 of Lampris megalopsis. Taxonomy (NCBI): domain Eukaryota; kingdom Metazoa; phylum Chordata; class Actinopteri; order Lampriformes; family Lampridae; genus Lampris; species Lampris megalopsis. Next base: position 234,758 of record JAJHIY020001157.1, on the reverse strand, counting down.
ACGAGGTTGAAACTACGGGTTGGGAGAGGGCGGCGTGTGTGGAACGAGGTCGAAACTACTGGGTGGGAGAGGGCGGCGTGTGTGAAATGAGGTTGAAACTACTGGGTTCGGAGAGGGCGGTATGAAACGAGGTTGAAACTACCGGGTTGGGAGAGGGAGGCATGTGTGGAATGAGGTGGAAACTACCGGGTTGGGAGAGTGAGGCGTGTTTGAAACAAGGTTGAAACTACCGGGTTGGGAGAGGGAGGCGTGTGTGAAATGAGGTTGAAACTACCGAGGTGGGAGAGGGAGGCGTGTGTGAGATGAGGTTGAAACTACCGGGTTGGGAGAGGGAGGCGTGTGTGAAACGAGGTTGAAACTACCGGGCTGGGAGAGGGCGGCGTGTGTGGAACGAGGTTGAAACTACCGATTTGGGAGAGGGAGGCGTGTGTGGAACGAGGTTGAAACTACCGGGGTGGGAGAGGGAGGTGTGTGTGAAATGAGGTTGAAACTACCGGGTTGGGAGAGGGAGGCGTGTGTGGAACGAGGTTGAAACTACCGGGTTGGGAGAGGGAGGCGTGTGTGGAACGAGGTTGAAACTACCGGTTTGGGAGAGGGAGGCGTGTGTGGAACGAGGTTGAAACTACCGGGGTGGGAGAGGGAGGCATGTGTGAAACGAGGTTGAAACTACCGGGTTGGGAGAGGGCGGTGTGTGTGAAATGAGGTTGAAACTACCGGGCCTGGAGAGGGAGGTATGAAACGAGGTTGAAACTACCTGGTTGGGAGAGGGAGGCGTGTGTGGAATGAGGTTGAAACTACCGGGTTGGGAGAGGGCGGCATGTGTGGAACGAGGTTGAAACTACCGGGTTGGGAGAGGGCGGCGTGTGTGAAATGAGGTTGAAACTACTGGGTTGGGAGAGGGCGGTATGAAACGAGGTTGAAACTACCGGGTTGGGAGAGGGCGGCATGTGTGGAACGAAGTTGAAACTACCGGGTTGGGAGAGGGCGGTATGAAACGAGGTTGAAACTACCGGGTTGGGAGAGGGAGGCGTGTGTGAAACGAGGTTGAAACTACCGGGGTGGGAGAGGGAGGCGTGTGTGAAATGAGGTTGAAACTACCGAGGTGGGAGAGGGAGGCGTGTGTGAGATGAGGTTGAAACTACCAGGTTGGGAGAGGGAGGCGTGTGTGAAACGAGGTTGAAACTACCGGGGTGGGAGAGGGAGGCGTGTGTGAAACGAGGTTGAAAGTACCGGGTTGGGAGAGGGAGGCATGTGTGGAACGAGGTTGAAACTACCGGGTTGGGAGAGGGAGGCATGTGTGGAACGAGGTTGAAACTACCGGGTTGGGAGAGGGCGGCCTGTGTGGAACGAGGTCGAAACTACCGGGTGGGAGAGGGAGGCATGTGTAGAACGAGGTTGAAACTACCGGGTTGGGAGAGGGAGGCATGTGTGGAACGAGGTTGAAACTACCGGGTTGGGAGAGGGCGGTATGTGTGGAACGAGGTTGACACTACCGGGTTGGGAGAGGGCGGCGTGTGTGAAATGAGGTTGAAACTACTGGGTTGGGAGAGGGCGGTATGAAACAAGGTTGAAACTACCGGGTTGGGAGAGGGCAGCGTGTGTGGAACGAGGTTGAAACTACTGGGTTGGCAGAGGGCGGCGTGTGTGGAACGAGGTTGAAACTACCGGGTTGGGAGAGGGTGGCATGTGTAGAACGAGGTTGAAACTACCGGGTTGGGAGAGGGAGGCATGTGTAGAACGAGGTTGAGACTACCGGGTTGGGAGAGGGTGGCATGTGTGGAACGAGGTCGAAACTACCGGGTGGGAGAGGGCGGCGTGTGTGAAATGAAGTTGAAACTACCGGGTTGGGAGAGAGAGGCGTGTGTAGAATGAGGTTGAAACTATCGGGTTGGGAGAGGGCGGTATGAAACGAGGTTGAAACTACCGGGTTGGGAGAGGGAGGCGTGTGTGAAACGAGGTTGAAACTACCGGGTTGGGAGAGGGAGGCATGTGTGGAACGAGGTTGAAACTACCGGGTTGGGAGAGGGCGGTATGAAACGAGGTTGAAATTACCGGGTTGGGAGAGGGAGGCGTGTGTGAAACGAGGTTGAAACTACCGGGTTGGGAGAGGGAGGCATGTGTGGAATGAGGTTGAAACTACCGGGTTGGGAGAGGGCGGCGTGTGTGGAACGAGGTCGAAACTACCGGGGTGGGAGAGGGAGGCATGTGTAGAACGAGGTTGAAACTACCGGGTTGGGAGAGGGCGGCGTGTGTGAAATGAGGTTGAAACTACTGGGTTGGGAGAGGGCGGTATGAAACAAGGTTGAAACTACCGGGTTGGGAGAGGGAGGTATGAAACGAGGTTGGAACTACCGGGTTTGGAGAGGGAGGCGTGTGTGAAACGAGGTCGAAACTACCGGGTTGGGAGAGGGAGGCATGTGTGGAACGAGGTTGAAACTACCGGGTTGGGAGAGGGAGGTGTGAGTGGAACGAGGTTGAAACTACCGGGTTGGGAGAGGGAGGCGTGTGTGGAACGAGGTTGAAAGTACCGGGTTGGGAGAGGGAGGCGTGTGTGGAACGAGGTTGAAACTACCGGGTTGGGAGAGGGAGGCATGTGTGGAACGAAGTTGAAACTACCGGGTTGGGAGAGGGCGGTATGAAACGAGGTTGAAACTACCGGGTTGGGAGAGGGAGGCGTGTGTGAAACGAGGTTGAAACTACCGGGTTGGGAGAGGGAGGCATGTGTGGAACGAGGTTGAAACTACGGGTTGGGAGAGGGCGGCGTGTGTGGAACGAGGTTGAAACTACCGGGTGGGAGAGGGCGGCGTGTGTGAAATGAGGTTGAAACTACTGGGTTGGGAGAGGGAGGCGTGTTTGAAACAAGGTTAAAACTACCGGGTTGGGAGAGGGAGGCGTGTGTGAAATGAGGTTGAAACTACCGAGGTGGGAGAGGGAGGCGTGTGTGAGATGAGGTTGAAACTACCGGGTTGGGAGAGGGAGGCGTGTGTGAAACGAGGTTGAAACTACCGGGTTGGGAGAGGGCGGCGTGTGTGGAACGAGGTTGAAACTACCGATTTGGGAGAGGGAGGCGTGTGTGGAACGAGGTTGAAACTACCGGGGTGGGAGAGGGAGGTGTGTGTGAAATGAGGTTGAAACTACCGGGTTGGGAGAGGGCGGTATGAAACGAGGTTGAAATTACCGGGTTGGGAGAGGGAGGCGTGTGTGAAACGAGGTTGAAACTACCGGGTTGGGAGAGGGAGGCATGTGTGGAATGAGGTTGAAACTACCGGGTTGGGAGAGGGCGGCGTGTGTGGAACGAGGTCGAAACTACCGGGGTGGGAGAGGGAGGCATGTGTAGAACGAGGTTGAAACTACCGGGTTGGGAGAGGGCGGCGTGTGTGAAATGAGGTTGAAACTACTGGGTTGGGAGAGGGCGGTATGAAACAAGGTTGAAACTACCGGGTTGGGAGAGGGAGGTATGAAACGAGGTTGGAACTACCGGGTTGGGAGAGGGAGGCGTGTGTGAAACGAGGTCGAAACTACCGGGTTGGGAGAGGGAGGCATGTGTGGAACGAGGTTGAAACTACCGGGTTGGGAGAGGGAGGTGTGAGTGGAACGAGGTTGAAACTACCGGGTTGGGAGAGGGAGGCGTGTGTGGAACGAAGTTGAAACTACCGGGTTGGGAGAGGGAGGCGTGTGTGGAACGAGGTTGAAACTACCGGGTTGGGAGAGGGAGGCGTGTGTGGAACGAAGTTGAAACTACCGGGTTGGGAGAGGGCGGTATGAAACGAGGTTGAAACTACCGGGTTGGGAGAGGGAGGCGTGTGTGAAACGAGGTTGAAACTACCGGGTTGGGAGAGGGAGGCATGTGTGGAACGAGGTTGAAACTACGGGTTGGGAGAGGGCGGCGTGTGTGGAACGAGGTCGAAACTACCGGGTGGGAGAGGGCGGCGTGTGTGAAATGAGGTTGAAACTACTGGGTTCGGAGAGGGCGGTATGAAACGAGGTTGAAACTACCGGGTTGGGAGAGGGAGGCATGTGTGGAATGAGGTGGAAACTACCGGGTTGGGAGAGGGAGGCGTGTTTGAAACAAGGTTGAAACTACCGGGTTGGGAGAGGGAGGCGTGTGTGAAATGAGGTTGAAACTACCGAGGTGGGAGAGGGAGGCGTGTGTGAGATGAGGTTGAAACTACCGGGTTGGGAGAGGGAGGCGTGTGTGAAACGAGGTTGAAACTACCGGGTTGGGAGAGGGAGGCGTGTGTGAAACGAGGTTGAAACTACCGGGCTGGGAGAGGGCGGCGTGTGTGGAACGAGGTTGAAACTACCGATTTGGGAGAGGGAGGCGTGTGTGGAACGAGGTTGAAACTACCGGGGTGGGAGAGGGAGGTGTGTGTGAAATGAGGTTGAAACTACCGGGTTGGGAGAGGGAGGCGTGTGTGGAACGAGGTTGAAACTACCGGGTTGGGAGAGGGAGGCGTGTGTGGAACGAGGTTGAAACTACCGGTTTGGGAGAGGGAGGCGTGTGTGGAACGAGGTTGAAACTACCGGGGTGGGAGAGGGAGGCATGTGTGAAACGAGGTTGAAACTACCGGGTTGGGAGAGGGCGGTGTGTGTGAAATGAGGTTGAAACTACCGGGCCTGGAGAGGGAGGTATGAAACGAGGTTGAAACTACCTGGTTGGGAGAGGGAGGCGTGTGTGGAATGAGGTTGAAACTACCGGGTTGGGAGAGGGCGGCATGTGTGGAACGAGGTTGAAACTACCGGGTTGGGAGAGGGCGGCGTGTGTGAAATGAGGTTGAAACTACTGGGTTGGGAGAGGGCGGTATGAAACGAGGTTGAAACTACCGGGTTGGGAGAGGGCGGCATGTGTGGAATGAGGTTGAAACTACCGGGTTGGGAGAGGGAGGCGTGTGTGGAAAGAGGTCGAAACTACCGGGTGGGAGAGGGAGGCGTGTGTGGAATGAGGTTGAAACTACTGGGTTGGGAGAGGGCGGCATGTGTAGAACGAGGTTGAAACTACCGGGGTGGGAGAGGGCGGCATGTGTGGAACGAGGTTGAAACTACCGGGTTGGGAGAGGGAGGCGTGTGTAGAACGAGGTTGAAACTACCGGGTTGGGAGAGGGAGGTGTGTGTAGAACGAGGTTGAAACTACCGGGTTGGGAGAGGGAGGCGTGTGTGAAACGAGGTTGAAACTACCGGGTTGGGAGAGGGAGGCATGTGTTGAACGAGGTCGAAACTACCGGGGTTGGGAGAGGGAGGCGTGTGTGGAACGAGGTTGAAACTACCGGGTTGGGAGAGGGAGGCGTGTGTGAAACGAGGTCGAAACTACCGGGTTGGGAGAGGGCGGTATGAAACGAGGTTGAAACTACCGGGGTGGGAGAGGGAGGCGTGTGTGAAACGAGGTTGAAACTACCGGGTTGGGAGAGGGCGGTATGAAACGAGGTTGAAACTACCGGGTTGGGAGAGGGAGGCGTGTGTGAAACGAGGTTGAAACTACCGGGTTGGGAGAGGGAGGCATGTGTGGAACGAGGTCGAAACTACCGGGTTGGGAGAGGGAGGCGTGTGTGAAACGAGGTTGAAACTACCGGGGTGGGAGAGGGAGGCGTGTGTGAGATGAGGTTGAAACTACCGGGTTGGGAGAGGGCGGCGTGTGTGGAACGAGGTTGAAACTACCGGGTTGGGAGAGGGCGGCGTTTGTGGAACGAGGTTGAAACTACCGGGTGGGAGAGGGAGGTTTGTGTGAAATGAGGTTGAAACTACCGGTTTGGGAGAGGGAGGCGTGTGTGGAACGAGGTTGAAACTACCGGGTTGGGAGAGGGCGGCGTGTGTGGAACGAGGTTGAAACTACTGGGGTGGGAGAGGGAGGCGTTTGTGGAACGAGGTTGAAACTACCGGGTGGGAGAGGGCGGCGTGTGTGGAACGAGGTAAGTCATTACCTTAAACATGAAATATAGGTGACTATTCAGAGCGTTTTGCAAAACAGGCGGGAGGAGAAAAGGGAGATGAAGAGAAGTTAATGTAAGCTTATGTAGGAAGACCAAGGATGAAGAATAAAGTTGAAGATGGAGAGTATGAAAAAGAAAAAGCTCGGTGGGAAGTCAGAGATTTGAAGATTATTGGAAAGGAGGCCATAAAGGAAGAAATCGGGGAAAGGAAGAGGAGAAAAAAAAACAGGCATAAACAGACAGAACCGGAGAGAGGGCTGGAAGAGGGAAAAAGGCAGGAAAGGTATTGGGCAATGGTTGGGAGGGGAGGAGGCAGGGTAAAGAGAGAGGGAAGAGAGGAGGGGGTAATGCCTGGAAGAGGGGTTAGAGGAAGAGGTCTGGTAGAGGAGAGGCAGAGAGAATAAAGGGCAGGAAGGATGATACAAGAAAATGAGAAACAAACGGAGAATCAAGAAGGCTAGGAGGCTAGGAAACGAGAGAGAGGAGGGAGCAGGAGTGAGGTCTAGGGGCAGGAAAAAGAGAGGAATTGTCAAGTAAAAGAGGCATGGGGGAGAACGAGTGGAGGAAAGAGAGGGTTGAGAGAGCTTCGTACTGCAGCAAGGCTGGAGGAACATGGGAACATGATGGCTGTTATGCCTGGCTGCCCCTGCTCTGTCTTCAGGGAGAGCAGCTGAGGAGGAGAAGGAGCGTGCAGGAGGGAGGGAGGGATGAGTGGAGGGAGAGGAAAGAAAGAAAACAGGGATGAAGAGGAGGTAGAAGAGGTTGCTATAGGAGATGGAGATGGGCATGGACACAGCAAGACAGGGTTAAGGTTAGAGAAAATGAGAGTGAGAGGCAGCGGGAGATGATTTAGAGAATAAGGGGGAGGGAGGGAGATAAAAGACATGGAGAGACAGAGGAAAACATACCTGTATTAACGTTTGGGTTTTTTTTTTTAAGAAATACTTACATTTCTCACATGCAAAAGAATTTCCCCCACAGAGTCAATGTTTTTTGGCAGAAACCTCAGCCGTGAGTCCTCTCGGCTATGTCTGAATGAGCTTTGCAGACTCTGACTTTTTTATTTTTGGCCAGTCCTGTGCAAATTCATTCCCACTCTGTCAAATTAGATGGAGAGGAGTGTTGATGGACAGAAATGTTTATACCACCACGCTTGATGGTAGGGTGAAGTTACCTGAGTGTTTGGCTGTGTTTTGTTGGTTGTGCCAAACATATTGCTTTGCTTTCAGGCTAAAGAGCTCAAAATGAGACTCATCAGATTGGAAAATCTTCTTCCAGAAGTTTTCTGATTTAGTCACATGGCTTTTAGCAAATGCCAGGCGTGATTTAATGTTGACCTTTATTAGAAGCAGCCTCCCTTCAGCCACTTCACAGATTCAGCCAAAGAGGTTTGACCCTGCAAAGTGTTGAAGAGATTGTTGATCTTTGGACAGTTTCTCACATTTCAGCCAATGATCTGTGCAGCTTTGAGAGCATCGGACAACTGATCTTTTTGTCTGGTTGCACAGATCGGATATTTTGGTAGTTACCGGGTTGTGCTAGTTTAAACAATATCTTTATGACCTTCTTTTCTTTCTGCCTTCTAACATCTTCATCTAAATGTTCAAAAGACAGTTCCTTGGTCCTCATGACAGCTGGATTGATCAGATCTGCTGTTTAAAGTGACAGTAGACAACTTTTTTGCTTTAACTTCTCACTATGAAGGAAATGTTGATTGCATAGTGTAATGGCTATAGAATAATGACACCATCAGCTTTTAGATTGGGTCCCTCTAAGCCTTGCTTTCAGGCTTAGAGGGAACCAAATTGTCTGCCACTGGGTACAATCTCGTGGGAAAATTAAGGCTCGACTGACAGCACAAAGTGCGTCAACCATTGCACAAACAAACTAGGAAAAAGATAGTGCTTTTGTTTTCGCTGGTAGCTATCAGTAGCTATCACCAGTAGCAGAAATGGCAGATGGTGGAACAACCGAAATGACAGTGGAAACTACCCAGCAAGAGAAAAAAATATTGTTGATGGAGGAGACAAAGAAGGTGAAGAGGGAGGGTGATAGCAACAGAAGTAAAACAAGAGTGAACCTCGGACGGGCTTTCACTTGATGGAGAGCTCGCCGGTGTTGTATCAAATTGTTTCCCTGTCGAGATCCGTTTCCCTCTAGTCAGATGGAAGCGTTTGCATGGAAACAGGTTAGCTATCGGATATGATTAGGTTAAGCTTAGGGTTAGGTTAGGGTTAGGTTGAAGTCAGGTTAGGGTTAGGTTAGGGTTAGGTTGAAGTCAGGTTAGGGTTAGGTTGAAGTCAGGTTAGAATTAGGGTTAGGGTCAGGTTGAAGTTGGGTTAGGGTTAGGTTGAAGTCAGGTTAGGATTAGGGTTAGGGTTGGTTAGGGTTAGGTTGAAGTCAGGTTAGGGTTCGGGTTAGGGTTAGGTTGAAGTCAGGTTAGGGTTAGGTTGAAGTCAGGTTAGGGTTAGGTTGAAGTCAGGTTAGGTTAGGTTAGGGTTAGGTTGAAGTGAGGTTAGGGTTAGGCTGAAGTCAGGTTAGGGTTAGGTTGAAGTCAGGTTAGGGTTAGGTTTAAGTCAGGTTAGGATTAGGGTTAGGTTAGGGCTAGGCTGAAGTCAGGTTAGGATTAGGGTTAGGTTGAAGTCAGGTTAGGTTAGGGTTAGGTTGAAGTCAGGTTAGAGTTAGTGTTGGTTAGGGTTAGGTTGAAGTCAGGTTAGGGTTAGGCTGAAGTCGGGTTAGGGTTAGGTTAGGGTTAGGTTGAAGTCAGGTTAGGGTTCGGGTTAGGTTGAAGCCAGGTTAGGGTTAGGTTGAAGTCAAGTTAGGGTTAGGTTGAAGTCAGGTTAAGGTTAGATTGAAGTCAGGTTAGGGTAAGGTTGAGGTCAAGTTAGGGTTAGGATGAAGTCAGGTTAGGGTTAGGTTGAAGTCAGTTTAGGGTTAGAGTTCGGGTTGGGTTAGGGTTAGGTTGAAGTCAGGTTAGGGTTAGGTTGAAGTCAGTTTAGGGTTAGGTTGAAGTCAGGTTAGGGTTAGGATGAAGTCATCTTAGGGTTAGATTGAAGTCAGTTTAGGGTTAGATTGAAGTCAGGTTAGGGTCAGGGTTAGGTTAGGGTTAGGTTGAAGTCAAGTTAGGGTTAGGATGAAGTCAGGTTAGGGTTAGGTTAGGGTTAGGCCGAAGTCAGGTTAGGGTTAGGTTGAAGCCAGGTTAGGGTTAGGTTGAAGCCAGGTTAAGGTTAGTTTAGGGTTAGATTGAAGTCAGGTTAGGGTTAGGTTGAAGTCAGTTTAGGGTTAGGGTTAGGATGAAGTCATGTTAGGGTTAGGTTGAAGTCAGGTTAGGGTTAGGATGAAGTCAGTTTAGGGTTAGAGTTCGGGTTGGGTTAGGGTTAGGTTGAAGTCAGGTTAGGGTTAGATTGAAGTCAGCTTAGGGTTAGGGTGAAGTCAGGTTAGGGTTAGAGTTCGTGTTGGGTTAGGGTTAGGTTGAAGTCAGGTTAGGGTTCGGGTTAGGTTAGTGTTATGGTTAGGTTGAACTCAGGTTAGGGTTCGGGTTGGGTTAGGGTTAAGTTGAAGTCAGGTTAGGGTTAGGTTGAAGTCAGGTTAGGGTTAGGTTAGGGTTAGGTTGAAGTCAGGTTAAGGTTAATCAAGTGTCCCAGTGTTGTATCATATCGTATGTACATTGTTTACATATATTGTTTAATCTCTCTCAAAAAAAACAAAATTGAATATGCTGGGCCCAATCGATGTTGCTAATATGAAGGAGGTGAACACTTATCAGTTACTTTTCAGGTTTTTATTTTTGATATATTTCTGAAGACATATAAATATTTCATGTTCACATTATACATAATTACTTCCATTGCAACAGAAAAAAACATTTCAATATAGTTCCATGTCACTTTACAATGCAGCAAAACAAGGAGTGATCAGTGGAAGGTGACTAGTGTGTGATGCCAGTTTTTGGAGGGAGGCCTGAGAATGCTGGACTGGTGGATGAGATGTTTGAAACCGAAAGAAATTCACTGTAAGAGGCAGACTAGAGAAGAGAGGAAAATGAAAGACAGTGAAAGTCGACAGATGAATGAGGGCTTGCTAGAAAAATTAAGCATTGTGAAAAGAAATGGCAGGAGTCGTGGAAACACAAGATGCAGTAGAAGGGGAAGAGAGCACAAAACAAAACAAGAGAGAAATGAGAGAAGTAGAACTGATAAAGAAAGAAACAAGCAGCGAGACAATGAACTATGGAAAGAAAGAAGGACAGTGAGTTGGGAGAGGAAAAGGGAGTAGAGAGAGGGAAATGCATGGAGGCAGTAGGAGAGAGAGAATTGTGTCAGAGTGATTGTGAGATGGTGAGGCATTAGCTCTGGGCAGGCTGAGAGGAAGTGATGCGTACACTAACAGGAAGGAGCAGATCTCGGCGGCATGCGCCAATCAAACACCAGTCCTCCCAGGCACCGTCTTTGACTACCAGCACACACACACACACACACACACACACACACACACACACACACACACACACACACACACACACACACACACACACACACACACACACACACACACACACACACACACACATGGATTAGCAATTAAGGACTCTGGAACACTACATGAAGGCTTAAGACAATTGAACACACAAATAGACACAGACACATGCAAGGACACACAAAAGGCCAGTTGGAAGGGCATTAGTGGCACCAAAATGTCCAAGTATTGTCTGGCATGCTCCTCTGGCATGACACCACTGAGTCACCCTCCTTGTCGCTTCTGGCCCACAGGCATTCTATACACATCCTACAGCACGTAGTCATAACTGAGCTGTATGTCACAAGACGTGTGTGTCTACGAAGCTGAAAAACATCATACTCACATGGCTGGAATTACTCATGACAAAGTGGTTGTACTGATTTATTTATTTTTTATTAATTTTGTTCTTTATACGTTTCCTTATGGAGGCACTTTAACCCTGAGTTGCTATTTGTATTATTGAGCTGTCAGGACCCTCCGCTGTTCTTAAGTCAAGTCAAGTTTATTTATACAGCACATTGAAACCAACCACAGTTGAACCAAAGTGCTGCACAAACTTAAAATACAATATAAAATAAGTGACACATATGAATATAAAATATATGTAAAGAAGACATAGTAAAATAAAGAATATAAAATGTAAACAACAAAACATAAGAGTAAAAGTATATTTCCACAATAAGATCATGGTGTCAAGCTCAACTTGAATTGAATGCCAGTGAGAAGAGGTGGGTCTTTAACCAAGATTTAAAGTCTCTGGGGTCTGAGCAGATCTTATGTGTACTGGTAAGTTGTTCCAGAGATCAGGGCAGCCACTGCAAAGGCTCTGTCACCCCTATGCTTAAGCCTGGATCTGGGAACATGTAAGAGCATCTGGTTTGTTGACCCGAGTGTTCTGGCTGGTGTATGATGTTGTATTAGCTCAGACAAATAAGATGGTTAAAGCTCACATTTTTTGCTTCAGTGGTGTGAAAAGGTGGCAGACACTTATGAACACTCAGACTGACAGCATAAGGAGTGAAAAGTTACCTGGCGGGTGTATCCATCATGGCATTCCCTGCCACACATATGCAACATGTTTCAGATTAGGTTAGGAACATTTTTCCTTAAGCGGCACACATCCAAGGCAAGCTACAATAACTGCTGTAAGCCACGAGATAAACTGAAAGGACAAGATTCTTTGGACAATTTAAGTTGGTGGATGGTAGCGTGGTGGTCTATTCCATTGCCTACCAACACGGGTATTGGTGGTTCGAATCTCCGTGTTACCTCCGGCTTGGTCGGGCGTCACTACAGATACAATTGGCCATGTCTGCGGGTGGGGAGCCAGACGTGTGTGTCCTGGTCACTGCACTACTGTCTCCTCTGGTCAGTTCGGGCTCTTGTTCGGGGGGGAGGGGAAGTGGGGGAAATAGTGTGATCCTCCCACGCGCTATGTCCCCCTGGTGAAACTCCTCACTGTCAGGTGAAAAGAAGCGGCTGGTGACTCCACATGTATGGGAGGAGACATGTGGTAGTCTGCAGCCCTCCCCGAATCAGCAGAGGGGGTGGAGCAGTGACCGAGATGGCTCAGAATAGTGGGGTAATTTGGCAAAGTGCAACTGGGGAGGAAAAGGGGGGGGTACATTGGTGGATTGAACTTGGTACTAAAGTGTAACAGAACAGGTTGGTCTATGATACAATGGCCAAAACAGTGCAACACAACATAATATGTCCTGGGTAAGACGCTAAACTGCAACCGCAGGCTGTAGAGGGGTAGCACCTTACCTTAGTAAGGGCCCTTTGGCTAAGGACGATGTCCCTACGGATAGATCTGGTCCTCCTGCATGCCTGTATGGTACTTCCCATGGTGCCCAGTCCAGCCAACACATTGGGATAGAAGGGAACTCTGATTTCAAATCCACCTTCTGCATTGTGGGTTGGTGCCTCTTTAGGCAAAGGCTTGGAGAAGGTAACTCTGAATTCAAATCCCCAGGCACAGTCTACCCAGCTGTCAGTACCCGGAAAGGGTAAACCAAGAGTAAACCATTCCCCGGGCGCTGCACGGCGGCTGCCCACTGCTCCTAGCTACACAGCTAGGATGGGTTAAACGCAGAGAGTGAATTTCATTGTATGTATGTACAAATGACAAAGTGTATTCTATTATATTCTAATATGTGTGTGTGTGTGTGTGTGTGTGTGTGTGTGTGTATTTGTGTGTTTTGTTCCACCCTAAAATGTGTCTCCATCCAACGAAATATCCACTGACTGTCGTAAGGACTCCCTCAACACTACACAGCCTATTTGTCCCATGACCACAACCCAGATATAGAGCGCAGGGGTTCCATGTTCCATGTCCAAACATCCCATGTGCATATATCAATATACACACGCCATCACAAGCGCCCTCACACACTGATCAGTCCATCCAAACATCACAATTTACCCCCCCCCTCGTCTTTTTTAATAAATGTTGTAAGAGAGCAACTCGAGACTCATTTGACATCAACAACATGGAAATCCGTGGTAAAATGTAACGGACACGCACGCAGCGCATTCAGAGCTGCACGCCCTTTGCTCCATCAAGCACTTCTTCAGTGTATTCCGTTAAGGTCATGAGCACGAGTGTGCTTTATGAGCTCATACAGTATGTCTCTCTTATCAGCAGACATCACGGTGCTCTAAACTTCCATGCAAGACACAGATTAAACATTCAAAAGATGAGGGAAAAACGAGTCTGAGCTCTCCAAAGATTTCCATGTCCTCAAATGGCATATTAAAAAAAGACAAAAAAACAAAAAACAATGCATTATGGACCATATCTGAACGAGGCTGCCTTTTGTTTTGGCTGTGACGTCACACTGCTGAGGCCGACTGTTTGGCTGCACCATCTCTCCCCATTTAACAAGGCTGCACACGACACAACTCAGTTAAGTTTCAGAAGAAGACGTTTAAACGTGCAGAATGAGCAAAGTGTCTGCAGCCCGGCTCTTCCGTCTGTCGGCCCGAGCAGCCCTTCAGCAGCCGCTGCGTTGTGTTGTTTGGAACGGATGCGGCCTCCGGGAGAACAATCCAGCGAGTCAAGTAAATTGTTTATGAGACAGTAAAAGCCCGATTCATGCCATAAGAAATCATCAGCTGTCAGTAATACTAATAATAATGATAGTAATAATAATATAATTGAAAGCTCATGATTGCTTGACGCATGAAACAGCCTTGTACTGTCTCATAAACAATTTACTTGACTCACTGAATTATTTTGCTCCTTATTTGTTGAGCACTTACCCTACCGCTGAGTGTTTCTTTTAACAACGTTATTTATATATATCTATCTATCTATCTACCTATATATACTGCTCAAAAAAATAAAGGGAACACCTAAAAACACAATATAGACCTCGATGAATGAAATATTTCAGCTGAAAATCTTTATTTATTAGACAGAGGAATGTGTTTAGAGCAAAATAACCTAAGAATGATCAATGGAAATCAAAATCATTAGCCCATTAAGGTCTGGATTCAGAATCATACTCAAAATCAAAGTGGAAAATGAGAACATAGGCTGATCCAACTTCTGTGGAAATTCTTCAAGATGATTCAAAATGAGGCTCAGTAGTGTGTGTGGCCTCCACGTGCCTGTATGCACTCCCTACAACGTCTGGGCATGCTCCTGATGAGACGACGGATGGTCTCCTGAGGGATCTCCTCCAAGACCTGGATCAGGGCATCGGTCAACTCCTGGACAGTCTGTGGTGCGACATCGCGTTGGCGGATGGTACGAGACATGATGTCCCAGAGGTGCTCAATTGGATTCAGGTCTGGGGAACGTGCAGGCCAGTCCATAGCATCAATGCCCTCGACATACAGGAACTGCTGACACACTCTGGCCACATGAGGACGAGCATTGTCATGCATGAGCAGGAACCCAGGGCCCACTGCACCAGCATATGGTCTGACAATGGGTCTGAGGATCTCATCCCGGTACCTAATGGCAGTCATGGTACCTCTGGCTAGCACGTAGAGGTCTGTGCGGCCCTCCAAGGATATGCCTCCCCAGACCATCACTGACCCACCACCAAACCGGTCATGCTGGAGGATGTTGCAGGCAGCAGAACATTCTCCACAGCGTCTCCAGACTCTCTCACATCTGTCACATGTGTTCAGTGTGAACCTGCTCTCATCTGTGAAGAGCACAGGGCGCCAATGGCGAATCTGCCAACCAAGATGTTCTCTGGCAAAGGTCAATCGGGCTGCACGGTGTTGGGCTGTGAGCACAGGCCCCAATTGTGGACGTCGGGCCGTCATACCATCCTCATGCATTCTGTTTCTCACTGTTTGAGCAGAAACCTGCACATTAGTGGCCTGTTGAAGGTCGTTTTGTAGGGCTCTGGCAGTGCTCCTCCTCCTGTTCCTCCTTGCACAAAGGACCAGATAGCGGTCCTGCTGCGGGGTTGTTGTCCTCCTGCGGCCCCCTCCACGTCTCCTGGTGTACTGGCCTGTCTCCTGGTACCTCCTCCATGCTCTGGACACTGTGCTGGGAGACACATCAAATCCTCTTGCCACAGCACGCATTGATGTGCCATCCTGGATGAGCTGCACTACCTGAGCAACTTCTGTAGGTTGCAGATACCGCCTCATGCCACCTCTAGTGGTGAGGGCACTAGCAAAATGAAAAACTAACCAAAGATCGGCCAGAAAAGATGAGGACAGGCAAATGGTCTGTGGCCACCACCTGCAAATCCATTCCTGTTATAAGGGTTGTCTTGCAAATTGTCTAATTTCCACCAGAATTAGACAATTTACCAACAGGTGAAATTGATTCACAAATCAGTGTTGCTTCCTAACTGGACAGGTTGATATCTCAAAAGTGTGATCGACTTGGAGCTACATTGCATTGCTTATGTGTTCCCTTTATTTTTTTGAGCAGTGTATATATTGTAGCGAATTCGGGGGACAACGCAACCACAGGAACTGCCGCGGCCGGGAAGCGAACCCGTATCGCCCGCACCGCAGGAGACATCGCTAACCGCTAGACTAAAGGCTTAGACCCGCGAGCCAGCGGCCAGCGTGTCTTCTTATCCATGCACGTTACAAAAAAAAAAAATAAAAAATATATATATATATATTATATATATATATATATGATCCCCCCCCCTCCCGCTTTTTCTCCCAATTGTATCCAGCCAATTACCCCACTCTTCCGAGCCATCCCGGTCTCTGCTCCGCCCCCTCTGCCGATCCGGGGAGGGCTGCAGACTCCACATGCCTCCTCCGATACGTGTGGAGTCACCAGCCGCTTCTTTTCACCTGACAGTGAGGAGTTTCACCACGGGACGTAGCACGTGGGAGGATCACGCTATTCCCCCCAGTTCCCCCTCCCCCCTGAACAAGCGCCCGACCGACCAGAGGAGGCGCTAGTGCAGCGACCAGGACCCACATCCTGCTTCCCACCCGCAGACACGGCCAATTATATCTGTAGGGACGCCCGACCAAGCCGGAGGTAACACGGGGATTCGAACCGCCGAGCCCCGTGTTGGTAGGTAACGGAATAGACCATCACGCCACCCGGATGCCCAATTGAATGAAATTAGATTTTTTAACAAGTTTCTCAAATTTCCATCCAACTGAAAGTTCAAACTATCATGACGCTGCTTTTCTGCCGCCTCTGTGATTGCTGATTGAACCTTGGACAAGGCCAAAAAGCGTTCGTAAAGATGAGGCCTCCGCGTCTCCTTGCTCAATATGTACGAACAGAGAGAAATGATGTTAAACAGCCCCTCTTTACAGGGCCGCTGGACTGCGTCTGCCGAGTGCTCCTGCAGGAGTGGTAAGGAGACTTACACTGATAAGCATGCATGAACACACGTGCACCGATAGACCCAGCTATATCTGTGCACGAGCCCAGGGTGGGGTAGTAGAGCTGTGTTTTGTCCTGTCGTGCATTTAATGAATGTCTTCTATCCGTGTAATAGGGGTGCTAGACTGTTGCGGCCACGGGTGTGTCCGTGTCTGTGTGGTTGTTTTGTGTTCCCTTCTGTATCGAACCCGCGCTCTCGTTCTACGTTCAGGTACCGCCGCCAGGTGCTGCTCATCCCCCATCAACCAGTCAACCCACTGCCGTCAGCTGTGCAGGGTGCTGTTTAAACCCCCACACGTCTTCACTTCTGCAGCAGCCTACTAGTTCAGCTCGTGTGTGATTGTAGTGAGTGTTGTGTAGCTACCTTGTGTTGATGTCTTTGTCTCTGTAGCTACTTTGTGGTTGTAAAGTCTGGCCAGTGTTCCGTTAAGTTTTGTATTGTTTCAGTCTGGAGTATTTTGAGTTCTGTTTAGCCTTTAGTTTGTTTAGTTCTTTTGGGCAAGGGGATCAAGGTACGATGCCCATGGGCGCACATCCCATCACGTAGCTTACCTCCTGTTAGACACACTAGTGTAACAATAGGAACTATTGTTAGGAACCATTGTTTAGTTCCTTGTTTACACAGGGGTCGTTTATGGTGTGGCACCTGGAATAACGGACCGAGCATGATGCATAACCTTACGTGCCGAAGTTATTATTAAAGTTTATAGCCCAGTGGGGTTGAAACGAGTAGTAACGTCTCATTAGTAGAAGGAAACAACACACTTTAACAACTAGGTCAGCAGCGGTTGCCACCCTCTGTGTTTAGGTTTGGTGCTTTTGAGCAATGTCAAGGGGTGGGGGGGTTAACTTTATTAGCAGCTTGCTTTTTGGGGAATCGTTCGGTTCCCTTGTCCTGTCATGGTTTAAGCTAATAAATATTTGTATTTTATTATATTTATACGTTTACCTGTCTCACTGTGTTGCACCCTCACCTCACCGTTACCCAGTGCACTAGTTGTTGTCCCTCACCAGACCCAGGGATGTAACGTACACCACTAGACGCATGGCTACTCTTTCCTGTTCTCTGTGTGTGTGTGTGTGTGTGTGTGTGTGTGTGTGTGTGTCTGTGTCTGTGTCGTGTCGTGTTCATTTCTGTGTCCTGTCTGGTTTAACAGTGTAATTACAGGTCACGACTACTCTGCACAGATCCGGTAAACCCCCCGTCCCCCATGTCCTCTAACACGCGCGCACACGCACGCACGCAGGCACGGGCGGGGAGGTGCACGGCACTGCTTATGTAATCCTCACCACTACAGGTCATTAGAGAGGCTTTAAGCGCTCCAATCCGTCCCTTTAACGACATCTCAAGCCCTCGCCACGTTGGTTAGGCTACGCTGAGGGACATGGCGGTGGGAGGCATCTTGGAAGCTGGTGCTATGGATGGCATGGCACCAGCTTTGGCAGAAATGTGGTTTACATCAAGTTCAGCATACATTACCCTACACACTATATCCTGCCCGACCGACTACATGACACAACATTTGGCTCAACGATCGCTTGAACTCTAAACGAATATGAGGGACAACAACAAATCTCCTTGACTCAAAACTGTGATGCATGAACAATACTTTCTAGAGCAGTCTGAGCTCCGAATAAGGAATTTGATATAAAACGGTATTACTGGGATTGTTGAAGCAAGACGTGTTGATTCAATTTCCATATAATTCAAACTATTCTTATCTGTTGTTTGTGTTAATTTATCAACTGCTGAGGACGACTGACAGTTTACGAGATTTTATTGCAATGAATGTGTTACTTTAATTTTAAACTGATCTGTTCAGTTCTACTCTGCCATAATCCAGTTTGTCCTCTGCACATCCATCACTATCTAGTTTGGTTCGGCCACCAAAGAGGACAGGGACAGACTATAGCGGACAGTCTACAGGGAAACTCCTTGCGCCAACGTGAACTCCATTCAGGACGTGTCACCTCCAGACTCAGGAAACGTGCAGACAACACTACTGCAGACCAGTAGCGGACCGTGCATTTCAGACCTAGGCCTTCGGTGTGACGTCACCTCCTCATAATTACCCAAAGACAGCTGTCATATCGCCATGCTACAATGTTTTAGTCGCAAAAGCGGTTATCATTACAGTCATTGCCGTCATCGTTGACGCTTTTCACTTTCACAACAGCGACATCGTATGGCGACATGGTGTAACGTACAGCCTCATTGGAAGTAATCCCGCTGGGCATATAAACATGCTATCAAGAAACTCAACAAACACATCCCAGCCGGGCCAAAGCAAGCACGCCCAGCAGCAGTTTTCCGCTTTGCTCGGATCCAGTGAGCCACGGGTACCTTTTGTAGGTGCTTGCCTGGAAACGCCGCACATAGGTCTTCCCGGGTTGGGTCAGAACCGCTAACTGTGGGGTTGGTCTGCCCGTCTCCACAATCCTTTGCTTTCCCCCAAACGATCGTCTTGAAAATTGTGTGACTAATAAATCTGCCACCACATAATTCATGACTTCTACCTTGAGTTTAAATTAAAAACACAAATGCTAGCTAACATTAGCCACCAACTACACCGACCTAGGCGCTGCTGCTGATTGGCTGAACAATCGGTCACGTAGCCGTATGGAGCGAAGGCCCTATGACACTGGGCAAGTATTAAAAGAATACGCCCATCCGCTACATATCAAAATCTGATTGGTTGAGTAATCTATCAATCCAGTATTAATGCGTAACTTATTTAGATAGCGGAGACCTTCACTCGAGATGCCGAAGGCGCTGGCAGGAGGAGTCTTCTCACGCGGTTACAACAGAGAGAAAAAGCTGATTGGATGATTTTTTTTTTGGCTGAGAGACTGCAAGCAGAGCCTCCCGAATTCGTATGTGTAGTCAAAATCGAAATGTAATGCGATATTAACAGATTGAGTAGAAGATTGTGTTGTATTTATGAAAGTGTTTTCCTTTTTCTGTCCAGTCTTGGGCCTTCACCGAAGGCCTAGAAAGCCCAGACGGTTCGCCGCAGCTGCAGACCCATCACACCTTGATCACAACCTGTTCCAACTCCTCCCCTCTGGTAGGCACTACAGAGTACTGTACCCCAAAACAACCAGATATAAAAACACTTTCTGTCTGTGGGCTGTCACTCTGATGAACACTTAACATGATCATAATAAATCTAAACGTGCTGTATGCACTGTATATTGTACGTATACATGCATATTCTGTCGTGTATATGCATGCATATTCTACCACATGTATACAAGTAACTTGCTAACATATTTATTCCAGCATCTTGGCACTCTCCTCCAAGAATCGTCACCTTAACCTCGTAGAGGGTTTTGTGTGTCCCGGCGGTGATCCTGGAAGCTGTGTTGTCTGGGGCAGTAGCCCCTGGTAGGGTCTCCCAAGGCAAATTGGTCCCAGGGGAGGGGCCAGACTAACACTACTACTTTCGGCTGCTCCCGTTAGGGGTCGCCACAGCGGATCATCCGTTTCCATTTCTTCCTGTCTTCTGCGTCTTCCTCTGTCACACCAGCCACCTGCATGTCTTCCCTCACCACATCCATAAACCTCCTCTTTGGCCTTCCTCTTCTCCTCTTCCCTGGCAGCTCCATATTCAGCATCCTTCTCCCAATATACTCAGCATCTCTCCTCCACACATGTCCAAGCCATCTCAATCTTGTCTCTCTTGCTTTGTCTCCAAACCGTCCAACCTGAGCGGTCCCTCCAATATAATCGTTCCTAATCCTGTCCTTCTTCGTTACTCCCAGTGAAAATCTTAGCATCTTCAACTCTGCCACCTCCAGCTCCGCCTCCTGTCTTTTCGTCAGTGCCACTGTCTCCAAACCATATAACATAGCTGGTCTCACAACCATCTTGTAAACTTTCCCTTTAACTCTTGCTGATACCCTTCTGTCGCAAATCACTCCTGACACTCTTCTCCACCCACTCCAACCTGCCTGCACTCTCTTTATCAGCTCTCTACTGCACTCCCCGTTACTTTGGACAGTTGACCCCAAGTATTTAAACTCAAATGCCTTTGTCACCTCCACTCCTTTCATCCTGACCATTCCACTGTCCTCTCTCTCATTCACGCATAGGTATTCCGTCTTGCTCCTACTGACTTTCATTCCTCTTCTCTCCAGTGCATACCTCCACCTCTCCAGGCTCTCCTCAACCTGCACCCTACTCTCGCTACAGATCACAATGTCATCCACGAACATCATCGTCCATGGAGACTCCTGCCTGATCTTGTCCGTCAACCTGTCCATCACCATTGCAAACAAGAAAGGGCTAAGAGCCGATCCTTGATGTAATCCCACCTCCACCTTGAACCCATCTGTCATTCCAACCGAACACCTCACCATTGTCACACTTCCCTCATACGTATCCTGCACCACTCCTACATACTTCTCTGCAACTCCTGACTTCCTCATACAATACCACACCTCCTCTCTCGGCACTCTGTCATAAGCTTTCTCTAAATCTACAAAGACACAATGCAACTCTTTCTGGCCTTCTCTATACTTCTCAATCAACATTCTCAAAGCAAACATCGCATCTGTGGTGTTCTTTCGTGGCATGAAATCATACTGCTGCTCGCTGATCGTCACCTCTCCTCTTAACCTAGCTTCTATTACTCTTTCCCAAATCTTCATGCTGTGGCTGATCAACTTTATACCTCTGTAGTTGTTACAGTTCTGCACATCGCCCTTGTTCTTGAAAATCGGTACCAGTATGCTTCTTCTCCACTCCTCAGGCATCCTCTCACTTTCCAGGATTGTGTTAAACAATCTAGTTAAAAACTCCACTGCCATCTCTCCTAAACACCTCCATGCCTCCACAGGTATGTCATCAGGACCAACTGCCTTTCCACTCTTCATCCTCTTCATAGCTGCCCTCACTTCCTCCTTGCTAATCCGCTGAACTTCCTGATTCACTATCCCTACATCATCCAACCTTCTCTCTCTCTCATTTTCTTCATTCATCAGCCCCTCAAAGTATTCCTTCCACCTTCTTAGCACACTCTCCTCGCTTGTCAGCACATTTCCATCTCTATCCTTGATCGCCCTAACTTGCTGCACATCATTTGCAGCTTGGTCCCTCTGTCTAGCCAATCGGTACAAGTCCTTTTCTCCTTCCTTAGTGTCTAACCTGTCATACAACTCACCATACGCCTTTTCCTTTGCCTTTGCCACCTCTCTCTTTGCTTTACGCTGCATCTCCTTGTACTCCTGTCTACTTTCTTCATCTCTCTTACTATCCCACTTCTTCTTTGCCAACCTTTTCCTCTGTATAATTTGCTGTACTTCCTCATTCCACCACCAAGTCTCCATGTCTTCCTTCCTCTGTCCTGATGACACACCAAGTACCTTCCTAGCTGTCTCCCTCACTGTTTCTGCAGTGGTTTTCCAGCCATCTGGCAACTCTTCACTACCACCCAGTGCCTGTCTTAACTCCTGCCTGAACTCCACACAACAGTCTTCCTTCTTCAACTTCCACCATTTGATCTTCGGCTGTGTCTTCACTCGCTTCCTCTTCTTGGTCTCCAAAGTCATCCTACAGACCACCATCCGATGCTGCTTAGCTACGCTCTCCCCTGTCACCACCTTGCAGTCTCCAATCCCTTTTAGATGGCGCCTTCTACATAAGATATAGTCCACCTGTGTGCACTTTCCTCCACTCTTGTACGTCACCCTGTGTTCCTCCCTCTTCTTGAAATATGTATTCACCACAGCCATTTCCATCCTTTTCGCAAAATCCACCATCTTCTGTAGTTCTTTATAATTATTATTATTATTATTGTTATTGTTATTTTTATATGCACACGAGGAGTTTGACTCCGGTGCAGAGCAGCTTGCAAACATCACCCACACACACACACACACACACACACATTTCTGTACATGCTACACAGCTATGAAGAGGATGAAAAGTGGAAAGGCAGTTGGTCCTGATGACATACCCGTGGAGGCATGGAGATGTTTAGGAGAGATGGCAGTGGGGTTTTTAACTAGATTGTTTAACACATCTGTGAATGTTCTCGTTCATCCAGGTCATGGTTATCCAAAGGAGTTGAATCAAGTGCAACTGGACTTGGTATATATAAGTCCAGTTGCACTTGATTCAACTCCTTTGGATTGTTCAACACAATATTGGAAAGTGTGAGGATGCCTGAGGAGTGGAGAAGAAGCATACTGGTACCGATTTTCAAGAACAAGGGTGATGTGCAGAACTGTAGCAACTACAGAGGTATAAAGTTGATCAGCCACAGCATGAAGATATGGGAAAGAGTAATAGAAGCTAGGTTAAGAGGAGAGGTGATGATCAGCAGCAGCAGTATGGTTTCATGCCAGGAAAGAGCACCACAGATGTGATGTTTGCTTTGAGAATGTTGATGGAGAAGTATAGAGAAGGCCAGAAGGAGTTGCATTGTGTCTTTGTGGATTTAGAGAAAGCATACGACAGGGTGCCGAGAGAGGAGGTGTGGTATTGTATGAGGAAGTCAGGAGTTGCAGAGAAGTATGTAGGAGTGGTGCAGGATATGTATGAGGGCAGTGTGACAGTGGTGAGGTGTGTGGTTGGAATGACAGATGGGTTCAAGATGGAGGTGGGATTACATCAAGGATCGGCTCTGAGCCCTTTCATGTTAGCAAGAGTGATGGACAGGTTGACGGACAAGATCAGGCAGGAGTCTCCATGGACAATGATGTTCACGGATAACTGTGATCTGTAGTGAGAGTAGGGTGCAGGTGGAGGAGAGCCTGGAGAGGTGGAGGTATGCACTGGAGAGAAGAGGAATGAAAGTCAGTAGGAGCAAGATGGAATACCTATACGTGAATAAGAGGGAGGACCGTGAAATGGTGAGGATGCAAGGAATGGAGGTGACGAAGGCATATGAGTTTGAATACTTAGGGTCAACTGTCCAAAGTAATGGGGAGTGCAGGAGAGAGGTGGAGTAGAGAGTGCAGGCAGGGTGGAGCGGGTGGAGAAGAGTGTCAGGAGTGATGTGTGACAGAAGGGTACCAGCAAGAGTTAAAGGGAAGGTTTACAAGATGGTTGTGAGACCAGCTATGTTATATGGTTTGGAGACAGTGGCACTGATGAAAAGACAGGAGGTGCAGCTGGAGGTGGCAGAGATGAAGATGCTAAGATTTTCACTGGGAGTGATGAAGAAGGACAGGATTAGGAACTAGTATATTAGAGGGACCGCTCAGGTTGGACGGTTTGGAGACAAAGCAAGAGAGACAAGATTGAGATGGCTTGGACATGTGTGGAGGAGAGATGCTGGGTATATTAGGAGAAGGATGCTGAATATGGAGCTGCCAGGTAAGAGGAGAAGAGGAAGGCCAAAGAGGAGGTTTATGGATGTGGTGAGGGAGGACATGCAGATGGCTGGTGTGACAGAGGAAGATGCAGAGGACAGGAAGAAATGGGAACGGATGATCTGCTGTGGCGCCCCCTAACGGGAGCAGCCGAACGTAGTAGTAGTAGATTGTTATTATATTATATTATATATTATATTATATTATTGTTATTACATTATGTTATATTATATTATAGTTATTATATATTATTATAATAACATATTATTTTTATCATATTATTATATTATATGATTAATATATTATTTTTATTAGGTGGCACAGTGATGCAGTGGTTAGCGTGGTCGCCTCACAACAAGAAGGTCCTGGGTTTGAGCCCCGGGGTAGTCCGTCTTTGGGGGTCGTCCTCTGTGTGGAGTTTGCATGTTCCCCTCGTGCGTGGGTTTCCTCCCACACCCCAAAGATACGTAGGTCAGGTGAATCAGCCATACTAAATTGTCCCTAGGTGTGTGTGTGTGTGTGGGAGGGGGGGGCTGTGATGGACCGGCGGTCTGTCCAGGGTGTCTCCCCACCTACCGCCCAATGATATTATTATTATTATTATTAATGCTATATAATATTATTATATATTACCACTATATTACACTGTATTGTGTATGTAACAGAAGTCTACACTACATATTCACCTACCATCCACCTGACAACTACATACTGTGTTATATACCTGTTATATTACACTGTATTGTGTTATGTAGCAGACGCATACACGATATATTCACCATCTGTAGAGGTGGATGGCATATAAAGCACGCAGGAGACATGGATGACTTTTAGCTTAAGGTTTAATGAACATCTTGCAGCATGGATGGCTTCCAGTCTCTACTTCCTGTTTCCCTGTATGTCACTTCCTTTGTATGACACAACAGTGTGTGTGTGTGTACATACACACAGGGTGTTGTGATGCGTCTAGTGCAGCAGTGTGTAGTTGGAGGGAAGGTGCATGTGTTCTTCCAACCCGCTTGTGTCCTTCCTGCCCTTAGCTTGCTGCCGCTGGCTAGCCTCTGTGGCGAATAGGGAAGCATCCTAGCGTGTAAGCCTTCCCTTGCCAGTACATAGCCTCTCCTTCACCAAGACTCCTGCCAGGCCTCCCCGTGGCCACACGTGGTAACTGGGGTCTTGCGGCCCCAGGCTAACTTGGCAGGGGATCTCGGAGCAGCAGTGGGCCCTAAAGATATGGTGTGCAGGCCCACCCTGGTGGACACGCCCTGGCACCTATCAACCACTGCCCCGCTGCCTTGTGGGTGAGTCTGGGAAAACATAAGGCTAAGGGAGCTTACCCCAACAGAAAAGCAAGCTGTGGCGGCATGCTTCAAGGCGGTTTCCGAAAAACTGGATTTCAGGCAGCCCCCTGCAGGTACTGGTTATCTAGGGATCCCCCTTGCCATCAGAACCATCTCCTCTACAATCAAGTCATGTGGCGTAGGGAGAAGCGCACCCCCCATGCCAGGTATCTTCTTCTGCTATCTGAGTCCCCGACCTCACAAAGTCTAGCGGCGATGGAGTATCCAATGACGGGAGCAGGTCTGAATGAGCTGGGAGCTCTTAATTGGAACTCTGCACGCCAGCGGCACAGAGCAACGGTCGTTAGCAGCTGGGATTGAGTGGCAGCTGTTTCCGGCAGACCGCACTGCTCACCCCTTTCGGGGAACGGCCTAGAAAAGGTGGCCCAAAAATTGCCCACTCAACACTGCGCCTGGGCAGGAAACCGCACCTGCCGGGCCATTCCACTATGCGGTCGAAAAACAAACATTGTACCACTAAGATCTGCAGCATGGAACATAAGAACACTCCTGGACGTCAGCCATGGTACGGACAGACCTCAACGCAGAACAGCACTTATTGCCAGCGAGCTGAAGTGCTATTGTGTGGATGTGGCAGCACTCAGTGAGACCAGGCTCCTTGAAGAGGGCTCGCTCAACGAAGTAGGAGAGGGCTATACCTTCTTTTGGAAAGGATACCCCCTAGGAGTTCAACACATCCATGGAGTTGGTTTTGCAATTAAGAACAGTCTCTTGCCCAAACTCGAAGAAACACCAGTGGGCATTCATGAGCAGCTTATGACTCTCCGCATACCCCTTGCAAAATGTCGATACATCACCTTGATAAGTGCCTACGCTCCAACTTTACCATCTCATGATGAAGAGAAAGATTGCTTCTACCAGGCACTCGATGATATACTCATCAACATCCCAAGGAGTGACAAAGTCATTTTGCTTGGTGATTTTAATGCCCGAGTTGGGAAGAATATGCAAAATTGAAATGGAGTGATTGGCGCCCACGGCATTGGAAAAGTCAACCCCAATGGCATAAGACCTCTTAGTCTGTGCTCGGAACATGACCTCACCATCACAAACACCATTTTCCAACAAAAGAATAAATACAAGGCATCCTGGATGCATCCCAGATCCAAACACTGGCACCTGCTTGATTATGCTATCGTGAGGCGGGTTGATCTTAAAGACGTGCTCCTTACAAGAGCTATGCGAGGAGCAGACTGCTGGACAGACCACCGTACGATCCTGACAAAAGTCAGAGTACATGTCCGACCCTTGAGACGCCAATCTGGGCCAAAAAAGAAACCACTCCACTGCGCCAGACTATCCAACAGCGACACCCGAAACACCTTCCGTCATTCTCTAGCCGACAACTTAGTTGACATTGAACAGCTGATCAACTCAGAGTCTGGGATGGATGAAAAGTGGACCTCTCTGAGCACCACCCTCTTTGACAATGCAGCTCAATCCATTGGCTTCAAAACCAAGAAACATCAGGACTGGTTTGATGACAATGCCGGAACGATCTCCACCCTCCTGGACAACATGCATAAGGCACACAGAGCTGCCCTCAGCAACCCACTATCCCAACCTCTCGAGAAAAAATGGCAAGACCTCCGCTCTGAGGCCCAAGCAACTCTGCGCAAACTGCAAAATGAGTGGTGGATTTTGAAAGCCAACGAAAGCCAGGCTCATGCAGACAAGAACGACATGCATGGTTTCTATGATGCAGTTAAGGCCATCTATGGCCCCAGAAACTGCTCCCTGACACCCGTTAGGTCTGCTGATGGAACAACTCTCATCAAGGATCAGGCCCTGTTAGTGGAGCGGTGGGCCGAGCATTTTAACACCCTGCTCAACCAGCCCACCCCAGTGGACTCAACTGTACTGGCAGAACTCCCTGAACAGCCTACCTTGCAAGACCTAGACCTCCCACCATCTTTTAAAGAAATCCTACATAGAGTCAAGACCCTGAAAAACAACAAAACCCCTGGACCTGATAATATTCCAGCTGAAATCCTCAAGGAAGGAGGCTACCTCTGTACGAGGACACTGTATCTCTATATCCTTGAGGTGTGGAGTCGCGAGTGTGTCCCCCAACAGTGGAAAGATACCAACATTGTGGCCATTTATAAAAACAAAGGAGACAAATCCATCTGCTCCAACAGTAGGGGTATTTCATCACTGGCCATTGCTGGAAAGGTTCTAGCAAAGATCATGCTCCGCAGACTAACACTCGCAATAGCCGAACAGGTCATACCAGAGTCACAATGCGGCTTCCGAAAGGATAGAGGGACCGTTGACATGATCTTTGTGACACGCCAGCTCCAGGAGAAATGCAGAGAACAGCACAAGGATCTATACATAGCATTCATAGACCTCGCAAAGGCATTTGATACAGTTAACCGGACCCGGCTGTGGCAAGTCCTGAAGAAATTTGGATGTCCACCCAAGTTTCTTACCATTCTTGGACAGTTTCACTCAGGAATGATGGCCCGAGTGGTAGTGGGGAACCGCAGTTCTGAGCCCTTTGGTGTGCAGACTGGAGTCAGACAAGGCTGTGTGCTAGCCCCAGTCCTGTTCAATATCTTCTTAGTTTCTGTTACAACACTGTTACAAAGGAGGCTGGAGAAGCAGGCTGGAGTTACCATTGACTTCAGGCTCGATGGAAACCTATTCAACATCAGGAGGTTTCAGGCAACCACCAAGATGACCTTTGAGAACATTATTTAACTACAGTATGCTGACGATTGTGCCCTGGTAGCTCACACACCAGAAGCCCTACAAAACACTCTGTCGGCAGTTGTAACTGCATACAGGAGAATGGGACTGATTATCAACACCCAAAAGACAGAGGTAATCTGTCAGTTGACTGCCGGCCTCCCAAGCCACCCAACAACCTACACAGCAGAATGGCAACAACTGACCACTGTTCCTGCCTTCAAATATCTGGGAAGTATGCTATCCGACACCTGCACAATAGACAATGAGATTCAGCACCGCCTCAAACAAGCCTCAACATCTTTTGGCCGTCTAAGGAGAAGGGTTTTCCAAAACAGCAACCTCAATCTCCACACCAAAGTGCTTGTTTACAGAGCAGTGTGCATCTCCACACTACTCTATGGATGTGAGGCATGGACCATCTACAGCCACCATCTCAGAAGCCTGGAGGCCTTCCATGTAAAATGTCTCCAGAGGATCCTCGGCATTACTTGGGAGGACAGAGTGCCAAACACAGAGGTGTTGGAGTGGGCAGGCAGCTGCAGCGTGGCTTCTACCCTAAAATACCATCAACTCAGGTGGCTTGGGCATGTTATTTGCATGCCCAGCGAATGACTCCCACTAAAAGTCCTCTACGGCCAACTACGCCTTGGCCAACGCACTGCTGGTGGGCAGAAGAAGCGGTTCAAAGACCAAATGAAGACCACACTAAAAAGATGTCAGATCAACCCCTCTTCTTTGGAGGAACTTGCTTTCTGCCGCACAACCTGGCGCTCTCACATCTCAGAGGGAGTGAAGTACATGGAAAACCAGCACACACAACACCGTGTAGCAAAGCGTGCGAAGAGGCATGCTCGCAAAGCTACCCTTACCCCCTCCAGCACCACTTTTACATGCCCGGTCTGCAACCGCAACTGTGCATCCAGGATCGGACTATTCAGCCACCAAAGGACCCACAAATAGAAGAAGATGGTCATCATCGGGCATGATGGACAACCAGCAAGCAAGCATGACACAACAACGCTTCTGGTAAAAACAATACTCGAAAGTTAGCAGTGACATCTAGTGGTTTAAATGAAAATACAATTAAATAATAATACGAGTATTAGAGGACACAACATTTCCCCTCTTTTTAAAAAAATGAAATTTTCTCTGGGGTAAAAAAATGAATTTAGTAAACCTGCAACACAGGTAACACATATAAATTGTTCCTTGTCTCTATGCAATACTGTGTAAGAAATAACAAACGCAACCAAGAAAATAACTGTGTGTATACAACCAAGAGTGTTATTACTCATAGACTCTAGCCAACATTATTATGTATTATTCTGCATAAAAGAACAACAACACAACCCAGGTGTGTTTCTACATTTAGAAAACTGAAAGGATATTTGTATGCAGTCTATCTTAAGACCCATAGTTAAGCAGTCACATAATCCTGCATCCAGGCAGGCTTCCTTCTGACTCATTGACAGTCTGGAGAGGATAAAAGAGTGGGTGGAGCAGGGGTGTCCTGTGGACTTGGAACTCTAGAGACGTCAGGAGCTAGATGACAGGCATTCCATCTTCGACCATCCTCCAGTAGGTATGTGCTTTGGCCCACCTTTTTCTTGATTCGCTGAGGTTTGCCAAACTTCAGGTGAGCTTTGGGCACATGGAAAGGTGTTTTCACTTGCACACTATCCCTCTCTTGAAAAAGTGGAGTGCGTGCACCTCACTTCTGATCAGCGTATGACTTCATCTTGTTTTAATGGTGTGTGACCTTCCTTCGTACTTGCTCATTCGAGACACAGTCAGCACATGAAGGCGGCAGAACACTCAAATTCGTACGCATCCTCCGGCCATGCAGTAGTTGAAAGGGAGAAACACCAGTAGCTGCATGCGGTGTGGCACGTTAAGTCATCAGGAAGGCAGTAATGGCAGGTTTCCATGGCTCAGACCGTGAGATTGCCATTTGCACACTCTGTTTCAGGACACGGTTGAAACGCTCGATGGCGCCATTTGCAGCAGGGTAGTACACTGAGACTCTGTGGTGTGCAATATCCCGTTCAGCTAAGAAAGTCGCAAAGTCAGCAGATACAAACTGAGGACCATTATCCTTTACCATGGCTTCAGGGTTGCCATGTCTGCTGAAGACAGTGGAGAGGAAGGACGTAACATCCTTTGTTGTGACATTCGCAGAGAAACCGACCTCTGGACACTTGCTGTAGTAGTCGACCAGGATGATGGTGTATCGACAGTCCCACATAGCTGTCTCAAAAGGCCCAATGATATCGGTAGTCAGCTTTTGTCATGGCCTCTCTGGGAAAGGCATTGGCTGAAGTAGAGCAGGGCGAGGCATCGCAGTCTTGTCGTTAGACTGACAGGGCTCACATGACCAGATTGTCGAGTGGACCAGGGTATCCATCTTTGGCCACCAGTAGTACTCTCTCAGGCATTGCCTTGTGCGTACCACCCCTTGGTGTGTTTCATGTGCAAGGGCTACAAGAGTAGCACGTAAGGAGACCGGCACAACCAGACGCATTCCTCGAAGCACCAGCTCATGACGTATGTGGAAATATGGTCGGCAGGTACAAGTAGAGGAAGATGGGAGAGGCAGTTCTCAGATTCAGGATGGTCGACCATATCATAGTCATAGGTCAAGAGCCTGGCAGACCAGCGTGCAATTCACATTCCAGCATGGCCTATACCTTTCCTGGTAAGCAGGGTTGTGAGGGCCTGATGATCGGTACGCAAGGTAAATCTACGACCCCACAAGTATGTGTGCCACTTCTCAACTGCCCAGACTCATCCCAGTGCTTCGTTTTCTATAGTGAAGTATTTGCGTTCCGCTGCGGTGAGGGTCTGGGAGGCAAAAGCCACTGTGCGTTCTGTGCCATCAGGGTGAAGCTGGGTGAGCGCAGCTCCTAAACTGTAATCTGAGGCATCTGTGGACACCACTGCTGGCAGGGATGGGTTGAAGAGGGCAAGGGCGGCACTGTTCACCAGGAGTGACTTAATTTTCTCAAAGCTTTTCTGTCCATTGATAATCAGCCTCTTTTCTGATGCATGCGCGCATTAGCTCTGATTCTGTCGCATAGTTCGGGATGAACTTTGAGTACCACGACAACAAGCCCAGAAAAGAGCGCAGTGCAGCAGCATCTGTTGGAGCTGGGGCGTTCAGAACAGCTTCAGTGTGTTCTTTGTCAGGCATGATGCCTTTAGCAGATACCACGTGACCCAAAGCATAGACTCGACGATTAAAGCAGCACTTTTCTTCATTCAGGAGTAAACCTGCCTCTTTCAGATGGTGGAGGACTTTCTTCAGATGAGCATCATGCTCTGTGCTACTGGCTCTATAGATGATGATATCATAAATTTTGGGATGCACAATGCTTTAGGTTTGGGAGGAGCTAAGGTCAGAGTGTAATAACCACACACACACAAATTAATCTTAACTGCACCTTTAGTGTGCTGGAAAATACAAATACAATTTACAATTACAATGAAAATAATAAAATGGGCCCTTAAAATAAAGAAATAGTCCTGAAGTGTGATTTTCTACACTTCAATGAGTCAATGACTAGTCAGAGTTAATTGTCAGAGTTAATTGTCAGAGTGCACTCTGGGGTTTTGGTCAAAGGATACCAGTCTGGGTGACTGGCACAACTTGCCACACTGGATGGTAAGTAGAGTTGTCCTGCAGAGGTTCAGATCTGCTTCTTACTGCTACTCTGGTGGCTCGCCATCTATCCCCTCTCAAATGACTTCTCAGGGTTCTGATCGTAACAAAAAAACCTGACCTGTACATATAACAGGTTCAGTTTCTGTGCTGCCCCCAGATCATAGCTTGGCAGCCAGCTAAACTCAATTCCCTCTATCAAAGACTCTGAAGAAACTTCTTGATTCCACAGGTTTAATGATAGACAGGATCAGGTGAAACTGTATGAATACATAGAATGCAAATTGTAAATACAACTGTAAATACTTGTAAATGAATCTACATGAAATAAACTATTATGAATGACATAGCCTTTCTCCTTTTAACCTATTAACTCTTATTTATGAATTGCAACTTATGACTTTATGAATTGTACATGAATTATGTATATAAACATAGCTATTTATCTGTATCATCCTCCGTTTTTAGTGAACTATGAAATTAACCATGAGATGACGTCACGTGAGCTAGCTTGCTAGTAACGAAAGCTACAGCCAGACAACATGTCTATTTTAACAGTCTGAAACATCAAAATGAAGGGATAATAACGTTTACCAAGAACAATCGGATGCATATCTAAATCAACAACAAGATACATACCAACAATGCAACGTGTAGGTACAAGATGTATGATGATCGACGATGTCTAACAGGACCACGTTATGACTGAACACTTTCCCAACTTTCTACTGAATGAACTGAGCTCCGTCATGGAGGATCATGGGAACGTTTTCCTATTGTACACAGTTCCTACTTTCTGCCACTAGACGGCGCAAATGGACCGACAATGAAAATCTTAAAAGCAAATAATGAAGCATACTCCAGTGGTCACATAATGAACAGAATGGCACATAATGCAATAAAATAAAATAAATACCGTCTTATAACAGCACACTCCCCGCCTGACGTGATTGAACGCCACTCAACAACATAGTCTATGCCTAAACTACATTGGGGGAAGGAGGAGCACTATCTCTGAGATAGGCCTAAGAAAAAGTTTATTTCCTCCTGGACGTTTGACCTTTACTTCCACCTTTCGGATCCTCCCATCTTCACTGGGAAAGACCTGAGTCACCAGTCCGAAAGGCCATTCGTTTCTTGGTGCTTGGCTGTCCTTGAGGAGGACAACAGATCCTGACTTAATCTCAGGCTGGATTGTCTGCCATTTCCAACGTGCTTGTTGAGTGGGGAGGAATTGTTTCCTCCATCTGCCCCAGAACGTGTTGGACAGGTGTTGGACTTGTCGCCATTGTTGCTTAAAAAGATCAGAAGCCCCATACTCGCCAGCAGGGGCAGAAAGAATGTCCACTTTCTGTGTAAGAAGAGCAGTTGGGGTAAGTATGAACAGGTCGTTGGGGTCGGTAGACACAGGGACGAGTGGCCTAGCATTGATAATGGCTGCCACTTCTGACATGAAGGTCACGAGCACTTCATGCGTGAGTTTGTTGTTCTTCAGCTGCAGGAACATAGAATCCAGGATTCTCCGTGCAAGACCTATCATCCGCTCCCATGAGCCACCGAAGTGAGACGCGTGCGGAGGGTTGAAGGTCCAGCTGCAGCCACGTTCTGCCAGGTTGTTGAACATAATGTGCAGTCTCACATATACAGCAAGTCAGCCACTGTATTATTTACTGCGCTATAAGCAGCTATTTTGGTCCTTGCGGGTATCCATATGTGTGTGTGTGTGTATGACTTCTGCGCATGTGCAATAAAGTTCTCTTCCTGCCCCACCAAGTACGACTGGACGTCTAATGTTTGCTCCTGCAGTCTAACTCTACAAAAGTATATTAACATACCAAACAAGTATGTAGCTAGACATCCGTGACATAAATATGAACAATGCAACAGGTTATGGGCCCAGTGCCATGTCTAGTCAGCGATTTAATAGACTTTTGTTCGACGGCGACGAGAGAGGATACGAGTTATGGGAAACTCGCTTCCTAGCCCACATGGAGTTGAGAGGACTCAGCGAGACTCTACTGAACGTGCCAGTTATCGCTGCGGGTGAAAATGCTGTCCAGTTGAGAGAAGCAGACGTCAAGAAAAACAGAGAAGCGTACGCGGAGCTGGTGCAAGTTTTAGACAACAAGAGCTTGTCACTAATTATGCGGGATGCAGCAGCCGACGGTAGGGCGGCATTGAAGATACTTCGGCAACATTACGCGGGCAAAGGGAAACCGCGCGTGGTGAGTTTATATTGTGAACTCTCAGCTCTTCGCATGGAAAGCAACGAGACCGTCACGGAGTATATTGTTCGTGCAGAGACAATATTCTCGTCGTTGAAAGGAGCCGACGAGAACATAAGTGACGGGTTGCAAGTGGGAATGGTAGTGAAAGGACTGCCGGACTCTTTCAAACCGTTCGTGGTTCATATTACTCAGAGTAGTGACAGCCTGACATTCAGTGAATTTAAGGCAAAACTAAGGAGCTTTGAAGACACAGAAAGGTACAAGCCGAGTAATGGTGATGACGGGGACAGTGTGATAAGAGCTGCCACGGCAACCACCACCTCTCGTGGAAGAGGTAGAGAGAGAAAGAGCATGGCCGAAATTGAGTGCTTCAGATGCCACAAAAAGGGGCATATGTCTCGAACATGTACGAGCATGCCTGAATCAAGAAGAGCGGAACGCAGGAGAGACGCGCGAGGCCGGGGGAAGCAGCGAGACGCCATCGCGGGAGTGACCGGAGCAGAGCAGGGTGCAGCGGGGGACCAGGACGGACGCTGGGGAGCGCACCGAGAGACAGACGGCACCCACCGAGAAATAGAGGCGGACGCCGATGACCGGGAAGGCAGGTCATATTGCTTCAAGATGAAAGAGGACACCAGGCCGGTGAGGCGGACTGTCAACAACAGAGGTTTGATGGTCGACTGTGGCGCGACGTCACACATGATAAATGACTTTACAAAGTTCAAAACAGTCGATAAAGGCTTTAAGCCCAAGAGTCACGTGATTGAACTTGCAGACGGGACAAAGGCTACCGGAGTTGCCAAGGCCAGAGGAGAAGCTGAAGTCACCTTAATTGACAGCGAAGGAAGAAAGGTGACAGCACGACTGAAGAGGGCCCTGTATATCCCGACGTCTCCTCAGGACATTTTTTCCGTTAAAGCAGCCTCAAGTAACGGAGCAGAAATCCACTTCAAGGAAGGTGAAAATTGGATGGGGTATAAAAACGAAGGTACCAAGTTTAACATTGAAGTATTTGGGAAACTGTATTATTTGTCTACAGCTAATAATACTGATGATAATGTTGACGGATACAAAGGATGTCATGATATTGAAACGTGGCACAGAATCCTTGGTCATTGTAACTTAGATGATGTTTCAAGACTAGAAGGTGTAGTTGAAGGAATGATGATTAAGGGGAAAAATGACAAATCTAACTTCAACTGTGAAACATGTACACAAGGAAAATTTGTGGAGTCTAGAAATAGACAGGCTGATAGCAAAGCTAAAGGAATACTTGAACTAGTCCATACAGATCTGTGCGGCCCGATCGAGCCTACTGATAAAGATGGGTATAAATACACCATAGCTTTCACAGATGACTATAGCAGTATGACATGGACATATTTCATGAGGTCAAAGAGTGATACAGCTAAGGCTACCGAAAAATTCTTAGCTGACACTGCCTCCTTTGGGCAGGTGAAAACCATTAGGTCTGACAATGGTACCGAGTTCACTGGAGGATGTTTCCAAGATCTGCTGAGAGAAAATAAAATTAGTCACCAAACTAGTGCCCCCTACTCGCCGCATCAGAACGGCACGGCAGAACGAAACTGGAGAACATTATTTGACATGGCACGATGTATGCTGCTAGAAAGTAAGATGCCAAAACAGCTATGGAGGTTTGCGGTGCAGACAGCTGCACAGATACGCAACAGGTGCTATTGTAAGCGATTAAAGCAAACCCCATACAGTGTTTTCACAGGGAAAACACCAAATATTTCCCATATGATGGTTTTTGGCACTGAGTGCTATGCCTATAGACAAGACAAAAAGAAACTGGATCCAAGGTGCGAGAAGGGCATTTTCATAGGATATGATAAATACAGCCCTGCATACAATGTATATTATCCAAAAACAGGAAAAGTGTCAAAGCATAGATAAGTTCATACAGAAGAGCAACAGAGACTGCCAGACACAAACAGGTCCACACAACGATGGAGACAGCTATGAGGATATAGACTCATACGAGCCTGATGTAGTACCAGTTAGGACTGATGAGCAGCCCCAGATTACAGGTACAGGAGGTGAAAGTGGTACACTTTCTAATAACCAGGGGGATAGTGAGGGCAGAAACCGCTACCCAACTAGAGAGAGGAAGACCCCAAAATATCTTGAAGAATACCAGTGTAAAGCAGAATGTACTGACGAGCAAGATGTGGATTATTTTTATAGAGCTGTATTTGGGGTACCAAACACATTCAAAGAGGCCATGAGCTCTAATAAGTCTCAGAAGTGGGCTAACGCAATGGAAGAAGAGATTAACTCTTTAAAAGAGAACGAAACGTTCACATTGACCACACTTCCTAAAGGGAAAACTGTTGTGGGAGGTCGCTGGGTCTTTACGATTAAAGAGAACCATGATGAATCTGAAACATACAAAGCTAGATATGTAGCTAAGGGCTATAGCCAGATAGAGGGGATAGATTATAAAGAGACATTCTCCCCAACTGCTAACATGACGTCAGTGAGAATTCTGATGCAGATGGCGGCACAAGACGACCTAGTGCTCCATCAGATGGACGTGAAAACGGCGTACCTACATGCTCCGATGGACTGTGAGGTGTATATAGAACAGCCGGAGGGATTCATAGTTGAGTCCAACACTGATGATCGTTTGGTTTGTAAGCTGAACAAGTCGTTGTATGGCCTGAAACAATCAGGGCGCAACTGGAACAAACTCCTACATGATCACCTAGTAGAAAACGGATTTATCCAGAATGCGGCCGACAATTGTGTATATGATAAACAATCTGAAAATGAGAAGGTGATCCTGATTATTTGGGTGGACGATTTAATAATTTCAGCCAACAACAACGACTTGATCAGTGAGGTAAAGGAAATGTTGAAAATGAAGTTCAAAATGAAGGATCTAGGGGAGCTTAAACATTTCTTGGGTATTGATTTCACACAGAAAAAGGGAGAAATCAAGATGAGTCAGGCACGACACATTGCAAAGGTGCTACAGAGGTTTGGCATGTCCGACTGTAAACCGAGGTCAACACCCTGTGAGCAAAAGCTAAATTTTGATGAGGAGGGTGAGGTTGTAGATGCCACAGGTTACAGAGAGATAGTTGGCAGTCTGATCTACATAATGACCTCTACCAGACCAGACCTAAGCTGGGTGGTCAGCAAGTTGTCACAACACTTAGCACAGCCAAAACAACAACACTGGGTAACAGCTAAACAGGTGCTACGTTACTTGAAGGGCACAATTGAATATGAGCTATGTTACAAAAGAAGTGACAAAGACCTTAAACTAGAGGGTTATAGTGATGCCGACTGGGCGTCAGACCAAAATGACAGGAGGAGTACTACTGGGTACTGTTTTAGCTTGGTCAAAGAGGGTCCAGTTGTATCCTGGAAGACTAGGAAACAACAAACAGTGGCTTTGTCAACATGCGAGGCGGAGTACATCGCTCTAGCAGCCACTGCCCAAGAGAGCCTATATCTTGTTCAATTACTTCAAGGGATGAATAAGGATAGGCAGCACACACCAGTGAGAATATTCGAAGACAATCAGGGGACGATTGCTCTGTCCAAAAATCCAGTATGTAGGCAACGGAGCAAACATGTTGATATTAAATATCATTTTGTGCGAGCCGCACATATTGATGGTAAAATATCCATTGAATACTGTCCCACAGAAAGCATGATGGCCGACGTGTTGACCAAACCACTGACAAAAGCAAAGTTTGAGAAGTTCAGATGTTATTTGTTTGGGGAAACATAGATAACCCAGAAGTATCAAACAACAATAAAGCTGGGGCTTTCCTGAGTTGTTATTCAAGGAATAATGTTACCGTTATGTTATGTTATGTTATGTTAATTACCGGCATAGGTAATTTATGTTTTAAGGAAGACCTGTTTTTCTTTTCATGTAAGTCTGTAAAGGTGAGCCTGAGTGAGGGTGTTGAACATAATGTGCAGTCTCACATATACAGCAAGTCAGCCACTGTATTATTTACTGCGCTATAAGCAGCTATTTTGGTTGTTGGCCGCTATTTTGTGCAACCTTAGATTTGATTTGGCGAGCGTGGCTTGTGTCCTTTTAAGCAGGCTGACGGCTGCGTCGACTGTTGGGACGGATGTCAGACCATCGTCTATATAGAAGTTGCGTGTTACAAAGTGTCTGACATCTGGATCGGTGCACAGCTCGCTCTCCAGAACCGACTGGTGTAGTCCATATATGGCTACCGATGGGGATGGGCTGTTGCCAAAAACATGCACCTTCATCCTGAACTCCTGAATGTCCTTGGAGAGGTCATTGTCTTGTAACCATAGGAAGCGTAAGAAGTTTCGATCTTCTTCTCTCACGAGGAATGAGTAAAACATCTGTTCGATGTCAGCTGAGAAGGCGACTGCCTCCTTTCTGTAGCGCATGAGTACGCCCAGAAGTGTGTTGTTCATGTCGGGGCCGGTTAACAACACGTCGTTGAGTGACACGCCATCATAGGGTGCACTGGAGTCAAAGACGACTCTGATCTTATTTCGGCTTCTTTGGATGATACACACCAAACATCGGTAAGTACCACCTCTCTTTTTCCTCGCTGAGAGGAGGAGCAAGTTCAGCATGACCATTTTGAAGTATCTTATTCATGAAGACAAGAAAATGTTCTTTCATTTCAGGTTTCTTCTCAAGGTTGCGCTTGAGGGACATGAGACGGCTCAGAGCCTCAGATCTGTTGTTGGGGAGCCGCTTACGTGGGCTCTGGAAAGGTAAGGGAGCTACCCAACTGTTGTTTTCATCTTTTCTCAGATTTTCATTCATTATTTTCAGGAAAGACGCGTCTTGGATTGATGGAGCAACCTGGTTGTCGTCCTTGGTTTGTCTGAAGACGGTGCATCCTATGTGGTCAGTTTCGCAGGTAAGTTTTCCTTTAGGACATGCTGTAGGACAATCATGAATCAGAGTGT
The DNA here is from genome assembly GCA_022114975.2 of Lampris megalopsis. Classification (NCBI taxonomy): domain Eukaryota; kingdom Metazoa; phylum Chordata; class Actinopteri; order Lampriformes; family Lampridae; genus Lampris; species Lampris megalopsis. The sequence continues at coordinate 196,263 of JAJHIY020001157.1, read as the reverse complement.
CACTGTATCTCTCTCTGACGTTGAACACATTGGGACAGGGCTGGAATAAGGTAGGGCGCTCTGTCTCCGATGTAGGTGTGGAACGCACTCACTGTGAGTGGCGTGTGGACAGTGCCCAGACACACGTTGCCGATAACAACCCACCCCAGATCGAGTTTCTGGGCGTAGGGTAGATCATGTGGGCCACTGACTTGCTTGCGGACTTTATGAACTCTGATACTGTCCTGTCCGAGCAGAAGAAGGATTGGGGCGTCCGAGTCAAGCTCTGGGATAAGGTGTGAGATGGACTTTAAGTGAGGATGGTGAAGGGTGACGTTTGGTGTTGGGATCTCATCCCTATTGTTTGGGATCTCGTTGCATTCGATGAGGCTGGGCAATGGAATGCTGATTTTTCCATCGAGAGATTCCACTTTGTATCCGCTGGCTCTCCTTCCGATTGTCTCCTCACTCCAGCGCATGTTCTCAAGGAGTAAGGAGCGCTTGGACTTTGGTCATTGAATATATCAAAGAGCTGTGACCGGGCCAATGATCTATTGCTTTGCTCATCTAGTATTACGTATGCTTTCACTGCTTTGTCTCTGTGCCCGGCCGGATAGACTTTTGCAAGACATATTTTGGAGCAAGAGCGCTCTGCTTGTTCTCCGCCACAGACTTGTGTGCATTCGGAGGTGACGCTGGGTGCTGACTCGACCTGTGTACAGTCAGCGGAGACGTTGGGTGTGGATGTGACATCCTCCCCGCCGTGGTCTGAACCAGGGTCCTTTTCTTTGGTAGAGCGGGCGGGGCCATTGTGGAGCGCTGTGTGATGATAGTCACTTTTGCACTCATTGCATGGAGCTTTAAATTTACAGTTCTTTGCGATGTGCATAGTGCTGGCGCAACATCTGAAGCACACCCTGTTTTCTTTCAAGAATGCTTTACGTTCTTCGATGGGCTTCTCTCTAAAGGCGCGGCATTTCCAGAGAGGGTGTGGTTTTTTGTGTATAAGACATAGTTTGTTACCGCCGTCTGCTTTTGAGGGTCTTTCACTATCGGAGCTGGTTTGAGGGGATACCTCTGTTTTGTGTGCAGACACTTCTCGACGTTTGTTTAGATTCCAGGCTGCTTTCTCTGGTTTCTGTGTCGTGTCTGCAGTGAACTTGAAGCTGGGATCGTTTTTGACACTATCCTGCTGGTGAACAAAGGTCACAAAGTGACTGAATGGTGGAAAGCACCCACCATGTGTATGCTTGTAATAGGCACCGTCGGAGGCCCATTTTTCCTGCAGGCTAAATGGAAGCTTCTGTACTATAGGATTGACACCCCTTGCTGTGTCAAGAAAAGAGAGTCCATGAAGGTGTCCTTCATCCTTCGCTGACTGGAGTTCCATAAGCATATCACTTAATTTTGTTAACTTTGGATAGTCTCTGTTTGTTATCTTGGAAAGCTATCAAGACGTTTAAACAGAGCCTCTTCGAGGGCATCTGCTGAGCCATAACGTTGCTCAAGTCTACCCCATGCCATGGCCAAGCCTGCTTCTGGTTTGTTAATATGTATAGCTCTGATCTGTTCTACATGTTCGGCTGACTCTACCTAGTGTTGGACTGCAGCTCACTCTACCAACTCATCTTCATCTATGTGAGAGCGTAGTCCTGCGTGTTTGTTGATAAAGCAATAGGAGAAGATGTTCGGTCTCAAAACCATCCGTTTTATTTAGCAGTAAATGGATAAAGCATACAGAGCTCTGGGTCTAGATCTTCCTATCCCTGACAAACAACAGATTGTGTCAGTTCACGAAGTCTGACTGTCTCTCCTTTCCCTGACCCAGTCTTTATACTATACAAAGTGTTGACTGAACATGAATGTGTGGTCTTCTTTGTGATTGGTCCGTTCATCTGACTCCATTTCCGCCTCCCTGATATCCGGACTCCAGGTAATCTTCTTCTACATCTGCTGTGACCTCCTTGTTGCAGCTGCCATCGTAAAATCCTGTTCCTATTTCTGAAACCACAAATCACAGCACATCTTGTCTCTACTCCCCCTTGACCACAACACCCTTATTGTTCCCTTTCCTATTCAGAGCCGTTAACCTTATCTAAGGTCAGCGACCCTCACTCCTTCCATGGAGATAGACACACTCTCCTTCTTGGGACATCCTATCCTTTTATTGCCCCCCACTTCTCTTCCTATAATTTACTCTGCATGCCTCTGTCTGCTAACATACTCAGTACTTTTCCACTGCCACTATAGCCCCTCATGTCCTTGTAACAAGCCCTGTTCCTCATGCATATGCTTTCCCAATGATTAATATATCCTTATATCCCTTATTCCAATTAATACATTGTAATCATCATTATTAAACATCACACCATTACATTTATCTACATTAGCCATTTGAGAAGCAGATCCATTTCTTCGCTTGGTGACAAATCTAAACCTACAGTGGCATTTTCAAAAGAGCGCTTCCAAGCTCTGTAGTTTCGTGGCTTGTCATTGAATTGAATTAGGCCTGCTATGACTAGCTCACGACGAGTCACGTATCTGACAAAGTCTTTAATGTCTGACTCACTGTGGCTCAGATGTGGGGGGTTAGACTTAGGATAAGGCACGTTGTCATGGAGACGTGTGAGAGTCTGTGGGGGAGGAGCTATGTGTCTGTAGCCATCCAGGTGTGACTTAGGTGTCTCCTGTTTGAGTGGAAAGTCAATAGCTGGTGTGCTTTGGGCTGGATAGAATGGGATTGACTCTGGGTTCAAATTGTAGAATGGATTACTGTGACTTCTATCTTTGTCCACTTTTGTTGTTTGGATGTCAATCATGACATCATCACCATCATCCAGACATTCTGTGCTCTTTTTTTCTTTGATCAATGAGATATTGTTTAGTGCGTTGTGCAGTCTCAATAGGAGTGGGATCTGGACCTAGTTTGCTGCGTTTGTCACTCTTTGCATCCAAGGCATTTTCTAATGCCTCCGCTTCTGCCTCAGCTGCGGCTATCTCCTTTTTACAACTAAGTAAGTCCATTGATGCTTCTAGCTCTGCCTTTGATGCTTCTAGCCGTGCTTTTTCTAACTTTAATTCCTTTTCTTTTTCAGCGAATGCAAGGCGAGCCTTTGCTCCTTCCGCCTTGGCTCTGGCCTTGGCTACAGCAACGCTGGATGAACTAGATGTTATTGAAGCCTCGGAGCGTGTCTTTAAGGAAGTCTCTTCCATGGCGTCGTTGGGTAGAGGTTACCTGATGAGAAGATCGTCCACTGATTGCGTGTGATGGTGTATGTTGTGTCTGTTAACAGCTTGGACCTCGTGATCTTGCCCGATGAGAAGCTGTTGTTTCACTGTGCTGCCCCCAGATCATAGCTTGGCAGCCAGCTAAACTCAATTCCCTCTATCAAAGACTCTGAAGAAACTTCTTGATTCCACAGGTTTAATGATAGACAGGATCAGGTGAAACTGTATGAATACATAGAATGCAAATTGTAAATACAACTGTAAATACTTGTAAATGAATCTACATGAAATAAACTATTATGAATGACATAGCCTTTCTCCTTTTAACCTATTAACTCTTATTTATGAATTGCAACTTATGACTTTATGAATTGTACATGAATTATGTATATAAACATAGCTATTTATCTGTATCATCCTCCGTTTTTAGTGAACTATGAAATTACCATGAGATGACGTCACGTGAGCTAGCTTGCTAGCAACGAAAGCTACAGCCAGACATGTCTATTTTAACAGTCTGAAACATCAAAATGAAGGGATAATAACGTTTACCAAGAACAATCAGATGCATATCTAAATCAACAACAAGATACATACCAACAATGCAACGTGTAGGTACAAGATGTATGATGATCGACGATGTCTAACAGGACCACGTTATGACTGAACACTTCCCCAACTTTCTACTGAATGAACTGAGCTCCGTCATGGAGGATCATGGGAACGTTTTCCTATTGTACACAGTTCCTACTTTCTGCCACTAGACGGCGCAAATGGACCGACAATGAAAATCTTGAAAGCAAATAATGAAGCATACTCCAGTGGTCGCATAATGAACAGAATGGCACATAATGCAATAAAATAAAATAAATACTGTCTTATAACAGCACAGTTTCTTAAATTTATCTTATCTATTGTAGTGGGAAATGCCTGGGGATGTACTTGGAATGTTGCACTGGGCTCGTGCAGCTAGAGGACCAATCACAGGTTAGCTCGCGCTGTCACAGACGCAACTATATTAGACACCGCGGGAGAGACAAAGGCCAGAACTGTTTAGTAACCATATCGTAGACTGTCACCTTAGCGTGGGATAGAGCAGGGAAACCTAGCGTATCCTGGGCTAGACAGTAGATACGGTGGCTAGCAGTGGTAGTTTTAGCAGCAGACTGCCTCGGTACCTGTAGCTAGCTGACTACCCCCGAGAGCTTCCCCAGAGAGACTGAGAGAGACATTCACCCGGTCACACCGGAGCCAGAGTACAGAGAGAGAGAGAGACACGCACCCCGGAGAGCAGCCATCCATCTCCCGCCCCGCCTAGAGCTCAGCCGCCCTGTTCCATGACCAGCCCTGGTCCCAAGGTGAGCTTGCTAACCCATTAGCACACGGCTAACTAGCTAACTAGCAGGCTAGCCCTAGCATTGGCGCAGCTATCTAGCTAACGGTGGTGAAGCCCGGTTTGTCGCACCTAAAAGTCCCCGCCTCCATCCATAGTTATCCGGGCTATAGAAAAACCGCGACACTATGCTGTACAACATTCAACAATCAACATTCAAAATAATACTGAGTGTATTACATTGGTGAAATAATAGATTCTAAAATATATTCTAAATTAATCCCAAATACTGGAATTATTTAGTTCTACAGCATGTATTTAATATACATGAACAATTTACAAACATTTCACATCAGGATGTATAACATTCACATGCTAACAACACAATGCTACATTATTGCTAGCGTATGGCGATTAGCCGAATAGCCCGATTGCTAGGCTAGTTTACCAAGACACGTGGGATGCGATAACCTCGTTAAACCGGCACTCTTCACAGCCCGTGGTTCGTGCTGTAAAACCGATTCAGTCAATTAGCCACTTGAAAAGTGTTATGTTTTCATCTCTCAATGTTTGTTTTTATTCTCTTACCAAGCTCACACACGTTGCGAAGCAACTATGGCTTGATATTGAAAAAACAAAAAAACAAAACTATGGCTTGACAAGCTGCTCGCAGCGTCCACGCTCTCGTCTCATATGTCCCCGCCCCTCCCTTCTCTATTCACACGGACACGCCCTCTATCCTAGACTCGACCAATCGAGGCAGGGAAGAATGGAGCCGATAGAGGTAACCGATTTTAACGAAGTATAAATCATAACTATAATATGAAATAAAATAAAACATGAACTTAAAACAAATTAATATTTATAACATATAGTTTTTAAATAAGTTTCTTTTTCTTTAACCCATTATTTCTGGCTGATTTACAATAACTTGGGCAACTTGTATAAAGTAATGTCCCCTTCCTTCACCAGACTGTAATAAGCTGGCCTGTAATAAACTGTCCTGCTTCTAGAGCCAGGACCTTCCTCAGAAACCTCAGAAGGGAGTGTCGAAGAGGTGAGAGACAGACAGCAGCAGACAGTCAAGTGAGGAGGAGAGGGCAAGAGAGAGCACAGAAAGCAGCAGTGACGGGATGAGCAGGCAGAAAGTGAGAGAAGCACAGAAGGTGAACAAATAGAAGAAGAGGGTCAGACAGGAGTTAAGCACATGTATTGAAGGAGCATTACTATAACAGACAACAGAAATGTACATATTGTTTTTATTAAGTCATAGTTCCCCTTCCCAAGATCAACTCCTTTTTGCAAAACACACAATGCCCTCTTAACTGATCGTTATAACATTGGTGAGGTAATGTAGTTCAGTAGTAGTTTATGTTCTCTATTTTCCACTCCTATCCTACTTGTAGAGTCAGGACCTTCGACACTCAGTGAGGGAGAAAGCGAGGCAGTGGATGACCCAGATTTGTGGCCAGAAAAAATAACAAGTAAGGACAGGAAGGCAACTGTCAAGAAACTGGCCGCAAGAGTTACACCAAAATTGCCCAAGGACTGTGTGGGAAAGTCATTCCCTGACTACCTGTTGTTTACAAAGGCATCAGAGGACAGAGAGAGAGAGTCAAAAGAGACTGGCTAATATACGGCCAAAGCACTGATGCTGTATATTGCATCACATGTGTCCGTTTTTCATCTGAACAAAAAAAATGCCCATCCCATAGTGCACTAAACAGTCGACATCGGTATGAAATGTCTTGTGTGACGTGGCGTAGTATGTACACTGCTCAAAAAAATAAAGGGAACACATAAGCAATGCAATGTAGCTCCAAGTCAATCACACTTTTGAGATATCAACCTGTCCAGTTAGGAAGCAACACTGATTTGTGAATCAATTTCACCTGTTGGTAAATTGTCTAATTTCCACCAGGTGGAAATTAGACAATTTGCAAGACAACCCCTATAACAGGAATGGATTTGCAGGTGGTGGCCACAGACCATTTGCCTGTCCTCATCTTTTCTGGCCGATCTTTGGTTAGTTTTTCATTTTGCTAGTGCCCTCACCACTAGAGGTGGCATGAGGCGGTATCTGCAACCTACAGAAGTTGCTCAGGTAGTGCAGCTCATCCAGGATGGCACATCAATGCGTGCTGTGGCAAGAGGATTTGATGTGTCTCCCAGCACAGTGTCCAGAGCATGGAGGAGGTACCAGGAGACAGGCCAGTACACCAGGAGACGGGGAGGGGGCCGCAGGAGGACAACAACCCCGCAGCAGGACCGCTATCTGGTCCTTTGTGCAAGGAGGAACAGGAGGAGCACTGCCAGAGCCCTACAAAATGACCTTCAACAGGCCACTAATGTGCAGGTTTCTGCTCAAACAGTGAGAAACAGAATGCATGAGGATGGTATGAGGGCCCGACGTCCACAATTGGGGCCTGTGCTCACAGCCCAACACCGTGCAGCCCGATTGACCTTTGCCAGAGAACATCTTGGTTGGCAGATTCGCCATTGGCGCCCTGTGCTCTTCACAGATGAGAGCAGGTTCACACTGAACACATGTGACAGACGTGAGAGAGTCTGGAGACGCTGTGGAGAACGTTCTGCTGCCTGCAACATCCTCCAGCATGACCGGTTTGGCGGTGGGTCAGTGATGGTCTGGGGAGGCATATCCTTGGAGGGCCGCACAGACCTCTACGTGCTAGCCAGAGGTACCATGACTGCCATTAGGTACCGGGATGAGATCCTAAGACCCATTGTCAGACCATATGCTGGTGCAGTGGGCCCTGGGTTCCTGCTCATGCATGACAATGCTCGTCCTCATGTGGCCAGAGTGTGTCAGCAGTTCCTGTATGTCGAGGGCATTGATGCTATGGACTGGCCTGCACGTTCCCCAGACCTGAATCCAATCGAGCACCTCTGGAACATCATGTCTCGTACCATCCGCCAACGCGATGTCGCACCACAGACTGTCCAGGAGTTGACCGATGCCCTGATCCAGGTCTGGGAGGAGATCCCTCAGGAGACCATCCGTCGTCTCATCAGGAGCATGCCCAGACGTTGTAGGGAGTGCATACAGGCACGTGGAGGCCACACACACTACTGAGCCTCATTTTGAATCGTCTTGAAGAATTTCCACAGAAGTTGGATCAGCCTATGTTCTCATTTTCCACTTTGATTTTGAGTATGATTCTGAATCCAGACCTTAATGGGCTAATGATTTTGATTTCCATTGATCATTCTTAGGTTATTTTGCTCTAAACACATTCCTCTGTCTAATAAATAAAGATTTTCAACTGAAATATTTCATTCATCGAGGTCTATATTGTGTTTTTAGGTGTTCCCTTTATTTTTTTGAGCAGTATATAATAAATTCCCAAACCACGAGACTACTAAGGCACACAGAGAATGCTACTTTAAGTGGAAAGAGTTGCAACACTCCGTAATGGGTGAAAGTAGCACTGACTATCAGTTGAACAAACAGCTACAGTCAGAATAGGAGAAAAACTGAGCTCTCCTGGAGAGAATACTGTCACAGTCCGGCCGAACTAGCCTGCAACATGGCGTGCATGTGCTGCTCCGTGCACTCCAGGCCAGGTTTTCCCTTCTGCCCTGTCTCCTGGTTGATGACATGTGGGACAGCCATCTGTCAGCTCCTGCTCTACCACACCTGCTGCCACTCTCCTCGTCAGCCACGGCGAACAGTGAGTCATCATTTCAGCCATGGCTGGAATGATGACTCACTGTTTGATGCTTTTGTGAATGGTTTATCTGATTCCGTCAAAGACGAATTGGTGTCAAGAGAACTACCCACTAATCTGTCTGGTCTAATGGACTTGGCTGGTAGGATCGATGCCCGCATCAGGCAGAGCATGCGGGAAAAGACCCAACCCCCCCCCCCAGGCTGGGTCTGTTGCCCAATGCCCCACTTCCCGAACCCATGCAGGTGGATCGAGCTCAAGTCACCCCTGAGGAACGCCGACGGGACATGAAGGCATGCTTCTATTGTGGGAAGGTGGGTAATTTTTGCCAGTCACGCCCTTTAAAAGGAGGGGCCCACCAGTGAGATTGGGGAGCCTGGTGGGTACGGTCCAGAATCACTCCCCTATCCAGCGTTCCTATTTGCCAGTTGTGCTTTTTCATGGAAACCAGTCTCATGCTCTTCATGCCCTCATTGACTCAGGTGCAGACAGGAACTTGATATGCTCCGCTACTGCTAAAAACCTTGGAATTCCTCTTGTAGTTCTTGATCAACCCCTCACTTTTCAGACCCTTGATGGCAGCTGTTTGAGCTCGATCACCCAAAGAACAGCTCCTGTCTCACTACGAATTTCAGGTAACCCCTCTGAAGTGATATTCTTCCACGTCATACAGAGGCCCCATGTTCCCATTGTTCTTTGACTCCCCTGGCTGTCCATACATAATCCCAATGTTAACTGGTCAGATCACACCATTTTAGGGTGGAGCCCCTTTTGTTTGTCCTCAAGTCTGCCTTCACGCCTGTCTCTCCCTCCCCAGACATTGAGGAGTTCCCTAACTTATCTTATGTGCCCCAGGAGTATGTGGACCTCAAGCCTGTGTTCAGTAAATCTCGTGCTGTCGCTCTACCCCCTCATAGGCCATATGACTACACCATAGAGCTTCTCCCTGGTACCTCTCCACCTAAGGGCAGACTCTATTCCCTCAGAGAGAGAGAAGTCATGAACAAGTATATTTCAGACTCCCTAGCCGCTGGAATCATCCGGCCATCCTCATCTCCTGCAGGTGCTGGCTTCTTTTTCGTGGGGAAGAAGGATGGATCTCTGCGGCCCTGTATCGATTACAGGGCCTTAAATGACATCACCGTCAAGAATCGGTATCCTTTACCTCTTATGTCAACTGCTTTTGAGTTGCTCCAGGGAGCCTGTTTTTTCACTAAGCTCGACCTTAGAAATGCCTACCATCTTGTGACGATCGGGGGGGGGGATGAATGGAAAACTGCCTTCAACACCCCTACAGGCCACTATGAATATCTTGTGGTCCCATTCGGTTTGACCAATGCTCCAGCTGTGTTCCAAGCCCTGGTCAATGATGTTCTACGAGATTTCTGGAATGTTTTTGCTTTTGTGTATCTTGATGATATTTCAATTTTTTCTCACTCTCTTGAGGCTCACAGACTCCATGTCAGGCAGGTTCTCCAGCAGCTGCTGGAGAACACACTTTTTGTCAAAGCAGAAAAATGTGAATTTCACAAGGACTCTGTATCCTTTTTGGGTTTTATTATCTCTCCCTCCCAGATCGAGATGGACCCCTTGAAACTGAAGGCAGCGTTTGACTGGCCCACCCCTCCCTCGAGGCGGGCACTCCAGCAGTTCCTGGGGTTTGCGAACTTTTACAGGCAGTTTATCAGGGACTACAGTTCCGTGGCTGGCCCGCTCACCACACTCACCTCAACTAAGACCCCTTTCCATTGGAATAAAGGAGCAGAGAGAGCCTTTGCTGATCTCAAGCACAGATTCACCTCCGCCCCGATACTCACCATCCCTGACCCTTCTCGCCAGTTTGTCATTGAAGTTGATGCCTCGGGAGTAGGGGCCATCCTGTCACAGATATCAGCTATTGATAATAAACTGCACCCATGCTCTTACTTCTCTCTCCAGCAGAGAGGAATTATGACATAGGTGACCGGGAGCTGCTGGCAGTCAAACTGGCTCTGGAGGAGTGGAGGCATTGGCTGGAGGGGGCTGACCCTCCTTTTCTTGTGTGGACAGACCACAAGAATCTGGAATACCTCCGGGTGGCTAAATGCTCGACAAGCCAGATGGTCACTCTTTATTTCACGTTTTAATTTTTCTCTCTCATATCGCCCTGTATCTAGAAATGCCAAACCAGATGCCCTCTCAAGGCAATTTTCCTCAGCTGAGGACCCACACCCCCCGGAGACTATCCTCCCTCCTCGACGCCTGGTGGGAGCAGCGCTTCTGAGGATTGAGGCCCTGGTCCAGGAGACCCGGGGTCAGGAACCCAGACCAGGTAATGATCCAGCTAACTGCCTCTTTGTGTCCCTCTCAGTTCGCCCCCAGGTGTTGAAATGGGGCCACAGCTACAGTATCGCCTGCCACCCTGGAGCAACCCGAACCATGGCTTTGATCAAGCAGCACTTTTGGTGGCCATCCATGAAGAGGGCTATCCAGACATTTGTGGCAGCCTGTGATGTCTGCACTAGCAACAAGTCAGGTGGCAGGTCTCCTAAGGCCCCTCCCCGTTCCTCACCGCCCCTGGTCACACATTGCCATGGATTTTGTAACGGGGCTCCCAATGTCGGATGGCAATACATGCATATTGACTGTGGTGGTTCGCTTCTCTAAAGCTGCTCATTTCATCCCCTTACATCAATTACCCTCTGCCAAGCAAACTGCTGAATTGTTGGTACTTCATGTTTTCCGTCTGCATGGTCTCCCCTGTAACATTGTATCTGATCGTGGACCACAGTTCTCTGCTCAGAGCTGGAAGGCCTTCTGCAAACTAATCGGTGCCTCTCCTAGCTTGTCTTCAGGTTTCCATTCCCAGACAAATGGACAGACTAAGCGGGCAAGCCAGAAGCTGGAGGTGGCTCTCAGGTGCATGACATCCCAGGACCCTACATCTTGGAGCAGAGACGCTTCCCTGGGTGGAGTATGCCCACCTCTGCTACTGGCTTCTCCCACTGTTGTCTGGGCTACCAACCTCCCCTCTCAAGAGGAGGAGGTTTCAGTTCCCTCAGCTCAGGCCTTTGTGCGCCGCTGCAAGAGAACCTGGTCTCGGGACAGGACCCAGCTATTGCGTTCGATAGATGGCTTCAAGAAACAGGCGGATCGGCATTGCTCTGCAGCTCCAGTGTACAAGGTAGGCCAGAGTAATGCTGTCTTCATGCGATCTACCTCTCAAGTCCCCATGCCGCAAGCTGAATGCCAGATTCATCGGACCATTCACCATCTCTAGGGTAATCAACCCCTGTTCTGTCCAACTTGCCTTGCCTCTGACCATGCGTCATATTAATCCTACGTTCCATGTTTCTCAAGTTAAACCCCTTGTCTTGAGTCCCCTCCCCCTCCCAGGGTTGTTGCTGGTGGCGAGGTGTTTTCGGTGAGAAGGCTCCTGAAGGCCCGGCGGCAAGACAGGGGATTCCAGTACCTTGTCGACTGGGAGGGCTACGGCCCAGAGGAGCGCTACTGGGTTCCTGCCAGGTTCATTGTGGACCGCACCCTGAGATCGTGGCTGGGACGCCTGGTGGCGTCTGTAGGAGAGGGGGTACTGTCACAGTCCGGCCGAACTAGCCTGCAACATGGCTTTCATGTGCTGCTCCGTGCACTCCAGGCCAGGTTTTCCCTTCTGCCCTGTCCCCTGGTTGATGACATGTGAGACAGCCAACTATCAGCGCCTGCTCTACCACACCTGCTGCCACTCTCCTCATCAGCCATGGCCTTTTAAGCCACGCCAGGAGCTACACTCCTTGCTAGATTGTTGCGTCGCTCAGAGGGAGATCTTGCTCATGCTTACTACTTTTGGACTCCTGATTTTTGATATTGTCTCATTATGATTCACTGACCACCTGCAAAAAATTAGGGACAAAAAGAAAGGCACTAGACTGACTCCTTATCTCAGTTCAGACATACAAACGAATTCATCGAACTATGCGGCAAAAAGGCTTTGAAAACAATCATAAAGGGAAGATTCGATTTATTATTCTGTGATGCCACTCCAGATATATCTCATACTGAACAAAATGTTGTGCTAATATGTTATGCCAACTATAATTAAAAAAACGACAACTGGAGGCTTTGCTCCTCGGCCCGGGCCAGGCACCGGTGAAGTACCGCGGAGGCTTTGCTCCTCGGCCCGGGCCAGGCACCCGTTATATACACAGTGAAATACTCCCCCCAGGTGTCACGGTGGGCGGCTGATTGGCTACCGGGCACCTCGGCTCTTTCTTGAAACGTCATTATTTCCACCCGACGGAAGTTCCTCGTTATAACACCAGCGTTTGATTGTGGACTGTGGACCTCTGCCGTTGGAATATGGACATGTGGACTAAACATTACTTCCGGACACTACAACTGGACTTTTCCACCACTGCCGCGATCGCCATGATATCGGCTTCCTCAAACCAAGTCCATGAAACACGGTGTCTCTTCGGACAACTACGCCACCCACTGAACATAGAAGTGTACTTCGGACTTTTCTTTTTTCAAACCGCAGTCATCTCAAACCCAGAACCTGCTTCTTAAACGGCTTTGACCCTTCAAGGTAATGGTGTGGAGTGTGTGTGTGTTTGCGTGTGCGATTAAGCGTGTGCATACGTGTGTGTGTGTGTGTGTATAGTTGCATGTGCATATGTATGTATGGGTATGTAGATGTGGATGTGCACACATATGCATACATATACTAGGTTATATTTTTCCTGGCGTTTTTGTGCTACTCTGCTCTGTTCCTGTTTGACTTCTAAACCTGTTGGTGTGTGTTTACAGTACCTACATATGCAAGCTCGGCAGTGCTCTCTGTTTTAAGGATAGAGGAACAAGAAGGATAGTGCTTTCATTTAGTTATTCCGGAAGTTAATAAATAGTTTTGCATGCAGCTCATCATAGGTGGGAAGATGAGCATAGGTACAGGGGGGGAGGGCCGGCTCGTATGGGGGGGTATGTTTTTGTTTTGCTTGTTTTTTGTTATTCCCCCCCCTTTTTGTGCCCATTACCTGTTTTTGTATTCGGATTGGCACGTGTCTGTCACTCTTCTTGCTGCAGTACCTTACTGGGTTTGCACGTATGCCTGACGACTTTTCAACTGAACCAAGTCACCGTATCCCATTATCATTTGACCTTCAGAGATTGTTATGACGAATAATCCAAGCAGTTCGGTGAGAGTGACAGGCTCCATCAAAACTATCTCGTGGAACGTAGGGGGCCTGAATGGCCCTGTGAAGCGTGCTAGAGTATTGTAACCGGAATTCGCTACAGTATTTTCTCACCTGGAACATTTAAAAGCAGACATCACATTCTTACAAGAAACCCACTTGCGTACAATAGACCACCAACGACTCAGCAGACCCTGGATAGGCCATATTTTTCACTCTACATTCAACCTTAAAACGAGAGGCGCAGCCATCTTGATTAATAAAAAGTAAATTTTATTCCCTCTAACATTATCTGTGACTCTAACGGGCGATATATTATAGTAACTGGCTCCCTTTATCAAACTCCGGTTGTTCTTGTCTCTTGTGTACGCCCCAAATTGGGATGATGTAGACTTTATGAAGAAATTTATATCGTCGCTTCCCGGTTTACACACTCACAAGCTAATATTTGGAGGAGACCTTAATTGTGTGATGGATCCCAGTCTAGACAGATCTAGCTCGAGAACAGCTACACCGTCCAAGATGTCGCAAGCGCTGGTCACCTTTATGGATCAGTGCGACTGTGTCGACCCATGGAGATTCTCTCATCCAACTGATAGGCACTATTCTTTTCATTCACATGTCCATAGTTCTTACTCCCGTATAGATTATTTTTTTATAGATAAGACGCTTCTTCCTGCAGTAACCTCAGTTGAATACTCCTCTATAGTTAATTCTGACCACTCCTCTGTGATACTGGACTTGAGCCTTGAAAACCATCATAGAGAGAGTCACTTCTGGAGATTGGATTCCACGTTTCTGTCTGACGCTAAATTTTGTAATCTTATCACCCAGTCTATTGACTTCTTTGTGGAGACTAACAAAACTGATGATACCAGTCCATCTTTACTATGGGAAACCCTTAAGGCATTCCTTAGGGGTGAGATAATTTCATATACCGCTCACCATAATAAGGTATGAAAGAGACGATAACGTGAGCTTACAGAGGCAATAGCTGATCTAGACCGCCGATGTTCCATTTCACCATCTCCTGAACTGTTCAAGGAGAGACTTGCTCTCCAAACTGAATCCAATCTTTTGTCCACAAAGGATGCAGAGAATATGCTGCTTAAGGCTCAGGGAACATTGAACGAACATGGGGATAAGGCAGGGTGCCTTCTTGCACATTGGTTGAAGGGAAGGATGGCCTCACAGCAAATTTCTCAAATAACCAATAACTCAGGTTCACTGACATCTAACCCCTCTGAAATTAATGAGACTTTCAGAGCCTATTATTCTGATCTATACGAATCTGAATCACCTGATGATACTGACATGTTAAATTTCTTTAATGGGCTCAATATTACTAAATTAACACCCGAACAACACAAAAACCTGGAGACACCTCTAAATCTAAATGAAATAATGGATGCTATCAAGTCAATGCAAAGTGGGAAATCCCCGGGACTGGACGGCTATCCTGCTGAATTCTATAAGAAGTTTTCCAATCAGTTGGCACCTTTGCTTTTGGAGATGTTCGAGGACTCTCTCCAAAAAGGCACACTACCACCAACACTTACCCAAGCCTCTATTTCACTGATCCTTAAAAAGGACAAAGATCCCAATTTATGCTCTTCTTATCGACCTATTTCGCTTCTTAATGTTGACGAAAAGTTACTTGCTTAAGTCCTTGCAGCTAGAATCAAGACTATTTTGCCCTCTATAATTTCAATTGACCAAACAGGATTTATTAAAAACCGTCACTCCTTCGCAAATGTACGGAGACTTCTTAACGTCATTCACTCCCCAGCCCCTCTGTCTAATCCTGAGGTGGTTATATCTTTCGATGCAGAAAAAGCTTTTGATCGAGTTGAGTGGAGCCATCTGTTCTTCACATTAAAGCAATTTGGGTTCGGAGAGAAATTCACATCCTGGATACACTTACTGTATGCTTCCCCACAGGCCTGCGTATGTACCAACAATCAGCGATCACAATTCTTTCCCCTCTCACGCAGGACACGTCAAGGATACCCAATTTCCCCGCTCCTTTTTGTCATTGTTATTGAACCTCTATCAATTGCTCTTAAGACTGATAAGTTGTTTTCAGGTATCAAAAGAGGTGATGCCGAGCACAAAGTATCCTTGTATGCAGATGACCTACTCCTTTACGTTTCTGATCCAGTAAGTTCCATTCCAGATATTTTAGCCACTCTCCAATCCTTTAGTAACTTCTCTGGGTACAAACTAAATATACAGAAAAGTGAATGCTTTCCTATTAATCAATTGGCCCAGGAAATACCCCAGTCTGATATTCCCTTCAGATTATCTAGCACCAGGCTTAAATACCTAGGAATAAATATTACAACTTCCATCCACTCTCTTTGTGAGGAAAATCTTACGGCTCTAACAGCAAAGGTGAAAACTGATCTGCAGAGATGGAACAGCCTACCCCTCTCCCTAGCAGGTAGAGTACAATCCATTAAAATGAACGTGCTCCCCAGATACTTATTTCAATGCCTACCTATTTTTTTACCTAAACATTTCTTTCGTCAATTGCATTCAATAATTTCAAATTTTATATGGGGGAGGGGGGGGTGTAAAATCCCACGAATTCATAAATCTTTGCTCCAGAGAGGGAGGTTACAGGGGGGACTCGGTATACCACATTTTCAATTAAATTACTAACATGCATAAAATTGCACTCTGGATCTCAGACACTGATGATAATTGGATTCAGTTTGAACCTAACTCTTGTCATTCTTCATCCCTAAAAGCATTGGTGTGTAGCAGTCTTCCATTTAAGCCTAAACAGCACTCCTATACTCCCATGGTAATTACCACTTTGAAAATCTGGCAACAAATTAGGGAACAGTTCAGCTGGGCTTCTCTGCCCCTAGCTACACCTATCTGCAACAATCAACTCTTTCAACCAGCCAAGATTGATTCGAGATTTGCCGTCTGGTGCGGACAAGGCCTATCCTGCCTGGGTGATCTTTATGCTGATGGCCTGTTTGCTAGCTTTGCATAATTACGTTCCACATTCAAACTTGAACATTCTGGTCTGTTCAGGTATTTTCAAATTCGCAACTTTGCCAAATCCAGCACCCCAGCATTTCCACAAGCTCTGCCGGCCTCAGGCATTCACCATCTTCTGGCAGTTACTGACTTGTCAAAAGGCCATATTTCTTTTATATACAATCTTTTATCAGCAACGACTCCCCCTGCTCTGCATAAGATCAAGACAAGCTGGGAGACTGAACTATGTATCACTCTGTCCAATGATTAGTGGGACACTGCAGTACGTGCAATACACTCATCCTCTTCTTGTGCGAGGCTTAGTCTCATTCAATTCAAAGTCCTTCATAGGATCAATTTTAGCAAAGCAAAATTATCAAAGATTTACCCAAACCTCTCTGATGTTTGTGACAGATGCTCTCAAGCACCAGCAGACTTGACTCATATGTTCTGGTCATATCTGAGTTTGACGGAATACTGGAGGTCCTTCTTTAACCTTATATTGAAATTGGAATTGAATCTGGACCCATCGCCTCAAATTGCCATCTTTGGTGTCCCTTAGGAGGGAGTTAAAATGACTGCTAAACAAATTAATGTAATCTCCTTTGCCTCTTTAATTGCCCGTCGCCGTATTCTCCTCCTATGGAAAAATCGCTCACCCCCCTCAAACATGTCCTGGCTACAGGACTTAATGTCATTTCTGAAATTGGCAAAGATCAAATTTGCTGTCCGGGGCTCAGTTGAAAAGTTTTACAAACACTGGCAGCCTCTTATCTCTCACTTTGAAACGATGTGCTCTATCCCATTGGACTAGAGCAGTGGATGTGTGATTTGGTGTAGACAACGGTGTACTGTTCTGAGATATGCATTTGCATGCATATACATATAATGTATATATATAGGTACATTGGGCATGCGTTTATGTTGGTGGGTACGCGTGCAAATATAACAATGTATGGGTGCATACACCTTGGACTGTGCAGGCGGCGTTTGGGGGCAGATTGTCATGTTGATTTGGTGTATTACCAATTGTCCATACCTTTTTTTTGTGTATGTTTTATGTATGTTCAAGTATTTTGAACTTTGTCTTTGCTTATCTAATTCACTCATTTATTATTATTATTTTTGCTGTTGCTGTGGTTGTTTCTGATGTTAGCTGTTAGGGGGGAGACAATGGTTATCAGTGTCTTCTCCTTTTATATACATATATACATATTTTTTCTTTGTATTGTGTGCTTTTGTTGACATGCAGGGGTTGGGTGGGGTGGAAGGGTGGGTGGGAAAAGGAAATGTGAAAAATGGTGACCTGTATTCCCAGTATTGTTTATGGTTTGCTTGTTTTTCACCAATAAATATATATATATATATATATATATATATATATATATATATATATATATAAAAATGTTGTGATTAACTGTTAGGGTTAGAGTTAGTTTCAATAGCGGAAGGCTATTGAAACTACGTTAGCCTACCCATGATCCTCAGCGAGTTTGAAAGTCATGCTGAGTGTCACAAAAAAAATGGAAAATTCGTGTACATGTACACGAATCAGTCGTGACTATTTCACAAACTGCCGCGAGACTGGGCTGGCACTGCTGGCCAGTTCATTGCTGTTATTCAGTGTGGACATTTGTGGTTTCCAGGTGATAAAATATTGTCAGTTAGACATACTAGGTTACACATTTTACTACTGGGTGAATATGTTTTGTTCTTTGAGAGGATTTTCCAGGTGGTTGAATAATTAATGTTTCTGTCCACCAATGAGCAAGTATAAGGACTTAAACATGTGACATTCTGTAAACGGTTGTTTCTGAAGCTACACGTGTGCATTAAACCTCTTTTTGAATGTTCCCTCTTTTAGACCCACGTGTGTCTCTGTTTTGTCGTTGTCATCTCTCGTCACCGTACCTTGGTAGATACCTCCCTTTGTCTAGCATTTTCCCTCGAGGGGGCGTGAGTTGTTTACACAGCAGTTGCAGTTGGGGGGGGGGTCCGGCTGTGATGAAGGTGTCGTTGGTGTGTTGATGATTCTTGTGTTGTGGGACGATATTATTTGTTGAATGTTAGGCACGCAGCTGTAACTAATGTTGATGGTGCTCTTGTTGAATATCTTTCTCAGTTGGTGGTCCGGGGTAAAGCACTTATCCAAAAGTTCAAAAAAGTGTTTACCGATGTTTGTGTCCACGGTGTCACTGTAGGGTGGGTTGTACCAGCTGATGTTTCATCCTCTGCTACGTTTGTTTATGTGCTGGCAGTCAGTGTGTAATGGTGGGTTGTACTTAAGCTTAAAATTGTAACCACTCTTTTGCAATGCATCTTGGTATGGAGGTGAAGCTTCATTGAAGATGGACTCACTAGATGATAATTTTGAGAGTCTTCTATTAATGCTTTCTCGGATGTTCTTCAAGATGGAGGGTGGGTGGTACCTTTCTCTACGGACATACTGCAGCGTGTTTTTGGGCTTCATGTATGGCTTGTATGTGTGCTGTTCCTAAGGTCCATTGAGATGTCCAGAAAGTCCATTTGTTTTTTGTTTGCTTCAATTGTGATTTTTAGCCAATTGTTTGAGAATAATTTGCAATTGTTTTCTTAACATTGATGTCCAGGTCTTGTAGTTGAGATAACAAATATATTTTACTTAGTTCACACGTTTCCGGCTTGTCGAAGCTGCCCATGGTTACATCAAATTTGTTATTACCTTTTTTCTGCCATGGGTTCTTTATGAACAGACTTGTACTGTCTCATAAAGATTTTACTTAACTCACTGGATATCGATACAGATACAGGGAAAAAAAGTTTAATACATTGCAGTACAGGCCTGTTTCGTGTGTCACACACTCATCAGCTGCTAAATATATATATGATATATGAGCCCCGCTAATTAGCTTTCAACCTCTATGCTTCAACATGATAAAGTAGACTCTGGTGGCACGCGTGGATGGAGCATGGGGTGGATGGGAGAGTGGGGGCTAAATGGCAAGGGGGATGGGAGCAGTGCAGATTGCTGGCGTTGTAGGGAAATCTCATTATCCTCGATGGAAGCTGACCCAAACCTGCTTGTACAAAATAGCCTTCATGTGTGTAGGCGTGAAAAACTGTTCCAGATGTTTTATTTTTCTCACTCCCCAAAAGAGCTGACTTTTTGGAGATAAGGGGAATTACTTTCTCGCGTCAGCGTGATGAAAGAGTGAGGGAGGAGGGAGGCGTGAAGATGGTGGGTGGTCAAATAAGATGGTGAGAGAGAGAGATGGGAATGGGAAGATGGATCAGGAAGTGTGTGCTGGATGGAGGGCAGATGAAGGGTGGAAGAGGAAAGCAAAAAGAGACATTACGGCCACATCATTACTGCTGTGGTAAATGAGCAGACAGGGGCAAGGGACAACGAGAAACATAGGGGAGAGAATGATAGAGAGAGTGGACGATAGCAGAGGGGGGTGAGGGAAGACAGTGGGTGCGTGCCAGAGATGTGGATTGACTTTCACTACAACGGATCAGATCTGGGAGCGAAGAGAGATTAATTCGTCGAATTACACACACACACAGACACACACAGACACACACACACACACACACACACACACACATGCAGAGTCAAGTATCATTGTGTTACCATTTTTATGTGGCACGTGATGTTACAAAAATAGAAATAACACCATAATTGATGCTGTGTTGTTTTTAAATGTTGTGTTAAAGTTGTGCGGTTGTTACAGTTGTAATGCTGAATATGGAGTTGCCAAGGAAGAGGAGAAGAGGAAGGTTAAAGAGGAGGTTTATGGATGTGGTGAAGGAGGACATGCAGGTGGCTGGTGTGACAGAGGAAGATGCAGAGGACAGGAAGAGATGGAAACGGATGATCCGCTGTGGCGCCCCCTAACGGGAGCAGCCAAAAGCAGTAGAAGTAGTAGTAGTAGTTACAGTTGCACGGTCTTGATGTGTGATGTTTTAATGTGTTTGATTCACCTTGAGGTCATGTGAAGATTAATGAATCACAAAGTGAAAAGCAACAGTTGTTAAAAAAAATCAGTCTGGCAGAAGATGACCTGAGAAGAGACTCGGTCTAGTAGAAGATCTGAGAAGAGACTCGGTCTGGTAAGAGATGATCTGAGAAGAGACTCGGTCTGGTAAGAGATGATCTGAGAAGAGACTCGGTCTGGTAGAAGATGATCTGAGAAGAGACTCGGTCTGGTAGAAGATGATCTGAGAAGAGACTCGGTCTGGTAGAAGATGATCTGAGAAGAGACTCGGTCTGGTAGAAGATGATCTGAGAAGAGACTCGGTCTGGTAGAAGATGATCTGAGAAGAGACTCGGTCTGGTAGAAGATGATCTGAGAAGAGACTCGGTCTGGCAGAAGATGATCTGAGAAGAGACTCGGTCTGGTAGAAGATGATCTGAGAAGAGACTCAATCTGGTAGAAGATGATCTGAGAACAGACTCGGTCTGGCAGAAGATGATCTGAGAAGAGACTCGGTCTGGTAGAAGATGATCTGAGAAGAGACTCGGTCTGGTAGAAGATGATCTGAGAAGAGACTAGGTCTGGTAGAAGTTGCTCTGAGAAGAGACTCTGTCTGTTGGAAGATGATCCGAGAAGAGACTCAATCTGGTAGAAGATGATCTGAGAAGAGACTCGGTCTGGTAGAGGATGAACTGAGAAGAGACTCGGTCTGGTACGAGATGATCTGAGAAGAGACTCGGTCTGGTAGAAGTTGCTCTGAGAAGAGACTCGGTCTGGTAGAAGATTATCTGAGAAGAGACTCGGTCTGGTAGAAGATGATCTGAGAAGAGAATTGGTCTGGTAGAGGATGAACTGAGAAGAGACTCGGTCTGGTAGAAGATGATCTGAGAAGAGACTCGATCTGGTAGAAGATGATCTGAGAAGAGACTCGGTCTGGTAGAAGATGATCTGAGAAGAGACTGTCTGTCAGAAGATGATCTGAGAAGAGACTATCTGGTAGAAAATGCTCTGAGAAGAGACTCGGTCTGGTAGAGGATGAACTGAGAAGAGACTCGGTCTGGTAGAAGATGATCTGAGAAGAGATTGTCTGGTAGAAGTTGCTCTGAGAAGAGACTCGGTCTGGTAGAGGATGAACTGAGAAGAGACTCGGTCTGGTACGAGATGATCTGAGAAGAGACTCGGTCTGGTAGAAGATGATCTGAGAAGAGACTCGGTCTGGTAGAAGATTATCTGAGAAGAGACTCGGTCTGGTAGAAGATGATCTGAGAAGAGACTCGGTCTGGCAGAAGATGATCTGAGAAGAGACTCGGTCTGGCAGAAGATGATCTGAGAAGAGACTCAGTCTGGTAGAAGATGATCTGAGAAGAGACTCAATCTGGTAGAAGATGATCTGAGAAGAGACTCGGTCTGGTAGAAGATGATCTGAGAAGAGACTCGGTCTGGTAGAAGATGATCTGAGAAGAGACTAGGTCTGGTAGAAGATGATCTGAGATGAGACTCTGTCTGTTGGAAGATGATCTGAGAAGAGACTCAATCTGGTAGAAGATGATCTGAGAAGAGACTCGGTCTGGTAGAGGATGAACTGAGAAGAGACTCGGTCTGGTACGAGATGATCTGAGAAGAGACTCGGTCTGGTAGAAGTTGCTCTGAGAAGAGACTCGGTCTGGTAGAAGATTATCTGAGAAGAGACTCGGTCTGGTAGAAGATGATCTGAGAAGAGACTCGGTCTGGTAGAAGATGATCTGAGAAGAGACTCGGTCTGGTAGAAGATGATCTGAGAAGAGACTCGATCTGGTAGAAGATGATCTGAGAAGAGACTCGGTCTGGTAGAAGATGATCTGAGAAGAGACTCGGTCTGGCAGAAGATGATCTGAGAAGAGACTGTCTGTCAGAAGATGATCTGAGAAGAGACTATCTGGTAGAAAATGATCTGAGAAGAGACTCGGTCTGGTAGAAGATGATCTGAGAAGAGATTGTCTGGTAGAAGTTGCTCTGAGAAGAGACTCGGTCTGGTAGAGGATGAACTGAGAAGAGACTCGGTCTGGTACGAGATGATCTGAGAAGAGACTCGGTCTGGTAGAAGATGATCTGAGAAGAGAATTGGTCTGGTAGAGGATGATCTGAGAAGAGACTCGGTCTGGTAGAAGATGATCTGAGAAGAGACTCGGTCTGGTAGAAGATGATCTGAGAAGAGACTCGGTCTGGTAGAAGATGATCTGAGAAGAGACTCGGTCTGGTAGAAGATGATCTGAGAAGAGACTCGGTCTGGTAGAAGATGATCTGAGAAGAGACTCGGTCTGGTAGAAGATGATCTGAGAAGAGACTCGGTCTGGTAGAAGATGATCTGAGAAGAGACTCGGTCTGGTAGAAGATGATCTGAGAAGAGACTCGGTCTGGTAGAAGATGATCTGAGAAGAGACTCAATCTGGTAGAAGATGATCTGAGAAGAGACTCGGTCTGGCAGAAGATGATCTGAGAAGAGACTCGGTCTGGTAGAAGATGATCTGAGAAGAGACTCGGTCTGGTAGAAGATGATCTGAGATGAGACTCTGTCTGGTGGAAGATGATCCGAGAAGAGACTCTGTCTGTTGGAAGATGATCCGAGAAGAGACTCAATCTGGTAGAAGATGATCTGAGAAGAGACTCGGTCTGGTAGAAGATGATCTGAGAAGAGACTCGGTCTGGTAGAAGATGATCTGAGAAGAGATTGTCTGGTAGAAGTTGCTCTGAGAAGAGACTCGGTCTGGTAGAGGATGAACTGAGAAGAGACTCGGTCTGGTACGAGATGATCTGAGAAGAGACTCGGTCTGGTAGAAGATGATCTGAGAAGAGACTCAGTCTGGTAGAAGATGATCTGAGAAGAGACTCGGTCTGGTAGAAGATGATCTGAGAAGAGACTCGGTCTGGTAGAAGATGATCTGAGAAGAGACTCGGTCTGGTAGAGGATGAACTGAGAAGAGACTCGGTCTGGTACGAGATGATCTGAGAAGAGACTCGGTCTGGTAGAAGTTGCTCTGAGAAGAGACTCGGTCTGGTAGAAGATTATCTGAGAAGAGACTCGGTCTGGTAGAAGATGATCTGAGAAGAGAATCGGTCTGGTAGAGGATGAACTGAGAAGAGACTCGGTCTGGTAGAAGATGATCTGAGAAGAGACTCGATCTGGTAGAAGATGATCTGAGAAGAGACTCGGTCTGGTAGAAGATGATCTGAGAAGAGACTGTCTGTCAGAAGATGATCTGAGAAGAGACTATCTGGTAGAAAATGATCTGAGAAGAGACTCGGTCTGGTAGAAGATGATCTGAGAAGAGACTCGGTCTGGTAGAAGATGATCTGAGAAGAGATTGTCTGGTAGAAGTTGCTCTGAGAAGAGACTCGGTCTGGTAGAGGATGAACTGAGAAGAGACTCGGTCTGGTACGAGATGATCTGAGAAGAGACTCGGTCTGGTAGAAGATGATCTGAGAAGAGACTCGGTCTGGTAGAAGATGATCTGAGAAGAGACTCGGTCTGGTAGAAGATGATCTGAGAAGAGACTCGGTCTGGCAGAAGATGATCTGAGAAGAGACTCGGTCTGGTAGAAGATGATCTGAGAAGAGACTCAATCTGGTAGAAGATGATCTGAGAAGAGACTCGGTCTGGCAGAAGATGATCTGAGAAGAGACTCAGTCTGGTAGAAGATGATCTGAGAAGAGACTCGGTCTGGTAGAAGATGATCTGAGAAGAGACTAGGTCTGGTAGAAGTTGCTCTGAGATGAGACTCTGTCTGTTGGAAGATGATCCGAGAAGAGACTCAATCTGGTAGAAGATGATCTGAGAAGAGACTCGGTCTGGTAGAGGATGAACTGAGAAGAGACTCGGTCTGGTACGAGATGATCTGAGAAGAGACTCGGTCTGGTAGAAGTTGCTCTGAGAAGAGACTCGGTCTGGTAGAAGATTATCTGAGAAGAGACTCGGTCTGGTAGAAGATGATCTGAGAAGAGACTCGGTCTGGTAGAGGATGAACTGAGAAGAGACTCGGTCTGGTAGAAGATGATCTGAGAAGAGACTCGATCTGGTAGAAGATGATCTGAGAAGAGACTCGGTCTGGTAGAAGATGATCTGAGAAGAGACTCGGTCTGGCAGAAGATGATCTGAGAAGAGACTCGGTCTGGGAGAAGATGATCTGAGAAGAGACTATCTGGTAGAAAATGATCTGAGAAGAGACTCGGTCTGGTAGAAGATGATCTGAGAAGAGATTGTCTGGTAGAAGTTGCTCTGAGAAGAGACTCGGTCTGGTAGAGGATGAACTGAGAAGAGACTCGGTCTGGTACGAGATGATCTGAGAAGAGACTCGGTCTGGTAGAAGATGATCTGAGAAGAGACTCGGTCTGGTAGAAGATGATCTGAGAAGAGACTCGGTCTGGTAGAAGATGATCTGAGAAGAGACTCGGTCTGGTAGAAGATGATCTGAGAAGAGACTCGGTCTGGTAGAAGATGATCTGAGAAGAGACTCGGTCTGGCAGAAGATGATCTGAGAAGAGACTGTCTGGTAGAAGATGATCTGAGAAGAGACTATCTGGTAGAAGATGATCTGAGAAGAGACTCGGTCTGATAGAAGATGATCTGAGAAGAGACTCGGTCTGGTAGAAGATGATCTGAGAAGAGACTCGGTCTGGTAGAAGATGATCTGAGAAGAGACTAGGTCTGGTAGAAGATGATCTGAGAAGAGACTAGGTCTGGTAGAAGTTGCTCTGAGAAGAGACTCTGTCTGTTGGAAGATGATCCGAGAAGAGACTCAATCTGGTAGAAGATGATCTGAGAAGAGACTCGGTCTGGTAGAGGATGAACTGAGAAGAGACTCGGTCTGGTACGAGATGATCTGAGAAGAGACTCGGTCTGGTAGAAGTTGCTCTGAGAAGAGACTCGGTCTGGTAGAAGATTATCTGAGAAGAGACTCGGTCTGGTAGAAGATGATCTGAGAAGAGACTTGGTCTGGTAGAGGATGAACTGAGAAGAGACTCGGTCTGGTAGAAGATGATCTGAGAAGAGACTCGGTCTGGTAGAAGATGATCTGAGAAGAGACTCGGTCTGGCAGAAGATGATCTGAGAAGAGACTGTCTGTCAGAAGTTGATCTGAGAAGAGACTATCTGGTAGAAAATGATCTGAGAAGAGACTCGGTCTGGTAGAAGATGATCTGAGAAGAGACTCGGTCTGGTAGAAGATGATCTGAGAAGAGATTGTCTGGTAGAAGTTGCTCTGAGAAGAGACTCGGTCTGGTAGAGGATGAACTGAGAAGAGACTCGGTCTGGTAGAAGATGATCTGAGAAGAGACTCGGTCTGGTAGAAGATGATCTGAGAAGAGACTCGGTCTGGTAGAAGATGATCTGAGAAGAGACTCGGTCTGGTAGAAGATGATCTGAGAAGAGACTCGGTCTGGTAGAGGATGAACTGAGAAGAGACTCGGTCTGGTAGAAGATGATCTGAGAAGAGACTCGGTCTGGTAGAGGATGAACTGAGAAGAGACTCGGTCTGGTACGAGATGATCTGAGAAGAGACTCGGTCTGGTAGAAGATGATCTGAGAAGAGACTCGGTCTGGTAGAAGATGATCTGAGAAGAGACTCGGTCTGGTAGAAGATGATCTGAGAAGAGACTAGGTCTAGTAGTAGTTGCTCTGAGAAGCGACTCGGAAGACCAAGTCTCTTCTCATATAGAAGAGACTTGGTCTGTTAAAAAAATTAAACCCTGCGATTTTGGACTGAGTGCCCAGGTAAATCACGACGTACCATAAAGATATCGGGGCTTTTCATGAAAACTTTCAACTGCATCATGGGATACTATATCTGGCCTCGCCATTTGAGATGAACTTTTGGGACATTCAGATATGGATCGGTTAGATAATCATGACTGAAATCCTCAGACTGGTGTATTTAGCAGTCTGCAGTGCATTCGGATGGACTCAGCCAGCTCTCAAACAGGGACTTGGCGGGCCTTCGTCCCTTCCCTCTGTTCGTCCATGACAGGAGGTAGTCATCTCTCTAATCAGCTTATCACCTGACACAGCAAAGGGTCCCTCGGGGGCGGGGGATGTAAAGAGACTGAATATTTGGGATGTTATACTACAGTCTATATATTCTACCCATAATGGAGTCATTGCACTGGTCAATGAATCAGCCCTTTTGTAATCACAGACTCTGTGAGATAAACATCTAAAAAACATCACTGGGATACTGTGCATTTCCTTGAGGGTGAGTGGGTTTGCTAGAGAGGTTCTAATCATCGTTTAACAAAAGTGAATTATTTTTCAGTCGTGCTTCAGCACAGAGAACCCATTATCATCTAAATGCAGCTAGATCAGACTGAGGTGACGGGCACGTGATGGATGTCGAGGATGACAAGAGCACAGCGAGAAGGCGTGAATGGCCATTCATCGCTGCAGTTCATTTCTGGAGTTGTGTTAGATGTTGTGTTTTTTTCATACCCTTTCCTAAGCATGCATGCATGTGCGTGTACGTGAGCACGTTTAAGTGTGTGTGCACATTTCACATGGAGCAGAACTGCACAATTCTGCTGACAAATACAAAATGAGATTTGGGAGAACGTGAAGGGAAATTAATGATTTGAATGTATGGATCAGTACCCTTTCTCGCAGTGGGCTGGTGAAGATCAGGTGAGGAAGGATTATGAGATGAAAGGAGAAAAAAAACGTGACCATGGAGTGTGAAATATATCCATCATCCAAGCTGCTTATCCTGCACTCAGGGTCACTGGAGCCTATCCCACCCAGCCGGGCGGCAGGCGGGGAGACACCCTGGACAGGCCGCAAGGCCGTCACAGGGCCAACACGCAGACAAACACACACACACACCCACACCCACACCCACACACACACGAATAGGGACAATTTAGTATGGCCAATTCAGCTGACCTTCATGTCTTTGGACTGTGGGACGAAACCAAAGCACCCAGAGAAATCCCACACAGACACGGAGAGAACATGCAAACTCCACACAGAGGACGACCCGGGACGCCCCCCAAGGTTGGATTAACCCGGGGCTCGAACTCCAGTGCAAACTAGGGGTAGCAGTAAAGGCACTAACCTCTAACTAGGTTCGTTGGGGGGTTTGCCTTGACTAACTCACGAGAGGAGTTATGTGTAATTGAACAGTTGACAATTTTATTGCCTCGCAACAGAAAAATATACACAATGCTGACTTTTACATAAAATAATTGAAATAAAACAAAATAGAGCTCTTTAAAGTAAATAAAATAATAAAACAAGAAAGCCTCTTTCAAATCACAACCCTCAATGAGTGTTAGCAGTTTGGGATGAAAGAAAAGTTCAGTTCCTTGTCCTTGAGTGTACGTGTTGGTCCAAAATGTTGTGTCCTGTGCCTTTAAGACATGATGACGTAGGAGGAGAGAGGAGGAGTCTACGTGGAGCTGTGGCTGTTACTAGCGTAACTCAGAGATGTTCAATAAATAACCGTTGATTAAGAGACTACTTTGCTTAATTATTACCACAGTGCACACAACAATAGCTACGCTAGCATTACTCAAAACAAGTGGTATATCATTGGTAAAAACAGAGTAGAGCAATGGGCCCAAACAACTTCCATGTGGAACACCACACTGTACCATTCTTACAGTAGAAAAACTATCATTAAAGTAAACAGTCTGTATTCTGTTTGATAAGTAGCTCCTCATCCAATTAAGGGTCAAATTATTAAATTCATAAGCAGCAAGTTTCATTAAAAGCATATCGTGGTCTATTAAATCAAATGCAGCACTAAAATCAAGTAGCACAGCACCCACAATCCTTTTCTTGTCTATATCCCTCAGCCACGGATCAGTCATCTGCATCAAAGCAGTACTTGTGGAGTGATCCTTTTTGTAGGCATGCTGAAATTCAGAGTTAAGTTTGTTAACAGAAAAGTAAGATAAAACCTGGTCAAACACAACTCTTTCCATAAGCTTGCTTGGCACCGGAAGAATGCTGATAGGATGGCTGTTAGCACCTGTAAACATGTCCTTCTTGTTTTTGGGTTAGGGAATAACTTTTGCATCTTTCCATGCCAATAGATACACACCCATCTGTAAACTTAGGTTCAAAATATGGCATATGGGTAATGCAATAGGGCCAGAAACCATTCCTAAGAGTTTCCCATCCATCTAATCGTGATGGTTTTTCACTATTTACACTACTAAGAAGTGTTTCTACTGTATTCACTTGAACAGCTTGAAAGTCAAATTCACAATCTCTATTTTTCATAAAATGGTCATTAATGAATTGTTTTGAAAGTTTGTTATCTGAAGTTGTTGTTTCATTTTTTAGTTTCTCAGTCTTTCCAACAAAATATTCATTAAACTAGTTGGCAATATCTTGAGGTTTATTAAGGAAGACACCGTCTGACTCTAGGAAGGAGGGTGTATTTTCCTCCGATCTACTCATTAGCTCATTTAAAGTTTTCCACAGTTTCTTTCCATCATGTTTAATTTAATTTATCCTATTTTGATAATACCTTCTTTTCTTTTTTTCTATTTATTTTTGTCTCGTAGTGTCTTAGTGAACAATATGACTTCCAATCCGTTGCATTACCAGACTTAATTTACTCAGTTTTCATGTTATCCCTCTGGGCCATCAAGGCTTTCAGTTCCTCGTCAATCCAAGCTGCTTTTGTTTTCCTTACTGTGAATTTCCTAATGTTTATCAGCCACTTCTAAAAACATATTTGTAAAAAGTTCAAGTGCTGCATCCACATCATGTATTTTACACACATTATTCCATTGCACCCTATTTATGTCCCTAACGAAATCATTCTCACAGAAAGATTTAAAAGATCTTTGAACAACAATTTTAGGTCCAACTTCTGTAACTTTAGCTTTCCTAACAATTGCCACCAAATTGTGATCACTAAAGCCAATTGGAGTTGATATAGCCTTTGAGCAAATTTCTTAAGCATTAGAGAAAATGTGGTCAATACAGGTTGCTGATTTCTGTCCTGCAGTTGTATACAACCGAGTAGGTACATTCACCACCTGAAATAAATTACACACCTTTGCAATATCACTCAGCTTCCTTTTCAATGAACATTTTGCAGAGAGCCAGTCTATATTAAAATCCCCGAGAAAATACATCTATCACAGTCTGTAGCTTTCTGCAACATGTAGCATATATCTTCTGTACTGAGCATTTGCACTTGGTGGTTTATAACAACACCCTAAGAGAAATGGTTTGGTGTGAGGTAAATGTATTTGAATTCATAGGGCCCCAATATGCCCATTTCACGCCGCGGCCATCTTGGATAAAAAAAAAAACAAGTGGTGGGAAATTAGCCACGCCCCCTTCTTACTCAATCGGAAATCAATGCAGCCGGGGCCAGCAGCAGCAAACATGGTTTGGACTACCAACCTGGAGCACCTACCGTCATTTACCACAATATGAAAACTAAGCTGGATCTTTTCTTTTCCGAGTACTTTCTGCCTCTCCTGTGCCAGTGAGGAGAGACGCACACACAGGGCTGTATTCAAAGAAGCTGTTTAATCACAATAAAATAAAAAACAAGATACACTTCATTTTTATACTGTACATTCAATATTTATACATTAGATTGTCCCATCTACAATATTTTCATTCTTTGTCCTTTAACTTTAACAAAACTGTTGGCTCGTTTTAAACTAAAATATGTTGGGTCAACTGTCATTCTGTTGTAGCAATAAACTGGAACTGGCTACCAACTCAAATCATCAGTTGTTTACTAAACTAAGATAGTGATTGCTCATCTCAAGGTGTGGGCTAAAAAATGGGACTGTACTGAAA
Source organism: Lampris megalopsis (assembly GCA_022114975.2). Taxonomy (NCBI): domain Eukaryota; kingdom Metazoa; phylum Chordata; class Actinopteri; order Lampriformes; family Lampridae; genus Lampris; species Lampris megalopsis. The sequence continues at coordinate 166,117 of JAJHIY020001157.1, read as the reverse complement.
TGAAGTTAAATATATTTCAATCTATCTAAGGTTTGTGTGCACTATTTTCTTGTCAGCTGAATTTAACAAAGGTTTAAAACAATGGTCCCTGAAAATGTGTTAGGAGAGCACACACAGTCCACAGTTGGTTGACTGTTCCACTTAGTGAAAGGGGTATGACTCCATCAAAAATGTGGTACCCCTTTATGCGTCTTATTGACCGTTCGACATGTATTCTCAAGCCAGCAATACTCTGTGTGTCTGTGAGCTCATCACAGCTAAACTGTCCACTTGGGCCTAAAAATGCAGGGATGACAAGTTTTACATCTATTTCATCGAGCAGGTCTTTGATAGGGAAGCCCTTATCGGCCATGACCTCATCACCTGACTCTAAGAGGTCCAGAACACCTGACCTCTTAGTTATCTCCTTATCAGAAATACATCCTGAGTATAGATTACTTACCAGGCTAACTGACCCTGAGGGAGTGATCCCAATTAGGGATTTCAGTGTAGTGTTACTTTTATAATGGGGGTATGTCATGGTGTTCAAAACCTTCCAACTAGCTGTCTCGATGCGGATCTCTGTGCAGTCTAGTATCACTCTTGTGTTTGGGTAGAATTCCCTGAATACTGGTGGCATTAGCTCATCTACTGCTGCTCTACCAGGCCATATTGGGAGGGTCCCTAACATAAAGAGCAAATACTTGGCCCACATCGTACAGTTCCTGCTGACTGTGGCCGGCGACACATTGAATCGTACAGATAAATCCAGAGCAAAAAAGCCCTGCCTCACACGGCACAAGAACAGGAAAAACTGATCAATCAGCGATAAATGCTCTGCATGGAAGCCAGACACAGAAATGTGATCTAGGTTATGGCTGTTCCTTTGCATTTGAGTCCATCGCACCATGGACTCTGCAGTAGGCTGTAAAGCTAGGAAGAGCGCTTTGAGGGTGTGGTAATCCTTAAAACCAGTGTAAAACCTGATCAGATTGGGCGCACACTGGAAGCGTTCTAGACCAAAATGCTCACTTTTCAGCTTTTTCTTTTCGTCCTCCAGGAAAGCGATGCGTTTCTTTACTGTGTCAAGCTGGTCTTCCACAGAAAGGGGCTTCACGTCGTAGTCATGATCAGGTAGAGTCGCCCAAACCTCACTGGACACATGAGGATATGTCATACATGTGGGAAGCAATATAAATCAACACATTTTCCTGTTATCAAGATGATGTGTCAGAACAGAGCTACCCACTGAAAGATTAGTGAATATATATATATATATATATATATATATATATATATATATATATATATATATACATATTATACAATGCAGTAATCTACATGTTTGAAAAATTGTATTGTACTGACAGTAACAACTCACCTATCTCCCTCATGTTCCTCTTCATGTTCCTCTTCATCTTCTATTAAGTCACCAATGCGACTACAAACAGGAGCAAACATTTTTCAACGTCAAACTTCTGTCTCCCTTCTAATGTTTTAGTCATAGTGAAACTGGTCACCCCAATATTATTTAACTGGCTGTACATGGTGCAACCTCTGCAGCTCAATGCATACAGTAACGTATGCATCAACGTATCTTAATTTTCACCACCCATGCCTTACGGGTGTGCAGGCATTTGGGGAAGCGGTGAAATGTCAAGGATTTATCTCTTTCCCTTCTTTGATAGGAGTTGCAGGATGGTACACAGCAGTACGATATGTTGCTTCCAGCTGTGTTTTCAATGAAGTAAGAAGGGGGCGCGGCTAAATTCCCACCGCTTGGCTTTTTTTTAATCCAAGATGGCCACGGCGTGAAGTGGGCGTATAGCTGAAGTCAAAAGATCCCCTCTTACCCTGACAGGTATATGGTTCTTGTAAACGTTTGAACTACAAACGTTTGGACTGACACAGATTTACTGTCTGTCGCAAATGTTGAGATTTAGTGGCGTTGTGAACGCAGCCCATAAATGACAAGATGACACAAATGTTCGTTGAAAATGTATTTCCTCTTGTACACAAGCTAACATTAGCTGTTTCCAAACTGTACATGAGCTAACATAAGCTGGTCGTTTGGTTGACTGATACACGGCTAGCTGTACACACATCTTGCTGAACAACAGCGTGCCGAATGACGAGATGCTGACCATGGCTGTGAGACCATACACTGGCTGTACACGTGCAGTACTGAGCTGCGATGAGCTGTGATGAAGCTGTGATGAAGCTGTAATGACCTGTGATGAAGCTGGTTCAACCTGCATGAACATACATACATTTCCATTTAGTTCAATTACCACGTGCACCACGCACTTATAGATTTTTCTTAACATCAAATTAGTAGATAGTTACTCGGCATTTGCAAAAATAAACTAACGTTACTGTCACGTATCTGGAAAGAACCCAAAAGCAGACGGGACAACCAGGTAAGGGAAGAAATCAAGTCTTTATTGAAGTGGCCGATCCCAGGGGTAGAGCAGGAGTTGGCTCAGTGGCAGGTAGACTGGCAGGCAGAAGTCCATGAATGGCTACGTTCCAGCGAAGACTGGTCCACAGTGGAGACTTTTTAAAGGTGAGGGCGATTGCTTTGATGGCCAGCTGGTGTGCCGGGGTGAAGGGGGGGTCAGCAGGTGTCAAGGGCGATTGCTTTGATGGCCAGCTGGTGTGCCAGGGTGAAGGGGGGGTCAGCAGGTGTCAAGGGAGAGAGGGCGATTGCTTTGATGGCCAGCTGGTGTGCCGGGGTGAAAAGGGGGGGTCAGCAGGTGTCAGCTGGTGTGCCGAGGTGAAGGAGGGGTCAGCAGGTGTCACGGGAGACGAGGGAGGGGTCAGCAGGTGTCACGGGAGAGGGGCTGTGACAGTACCCCCCCCTCCGAGGGGCGCCACCGGGCGACCTACCAGGCCCGTCAGGGTGCGTCCTGTGGAAGTCCCGGATGAGGTTCGCGTCCAGGACAAGGCGACGAGGGACCCAACACCTTTCCTCCAGGCCATATCCCTCCCAGTCAACGAGATACTGCAGGCCGCGACCACAGCGACGAGAGTCCAGGAGACGACGAACAGTGTAAGCAGAATGATCGTTGATCATACGATGAGGTGGGGGCGGGGGGGGGCGGGGCGGAGGAACTAGAGGGCTGGTAGAGACAGGTTTGAGGCAGGACACATGGAAGGAAGGGTGAACCCGGAGAGTGCGGGGCAGCTTCAGACGGACCACAGAGGGGTTAATGACTTTGACAATGGGAAAGGGGCCAATATACCTGGGGAACAGTTTTTTAGCGTCCGATTTCAAGGGTAGGTCCTTGGTAGAGAGCCATACCTGGTCACTGGGGGAGTAGTCCGGAGCAGGGGTGCGATGACGATCCGCCAAGCGCTGGTAACGGCCGGAGACCCTGAGCAGTGCAGCACGGGCTCGCTGCCATGTCCGACGGCACCGACGGACATGGGCCTGGACAGATGGAACCGGAATGTCTACCTCTTGAGAAGGAAAAAGGGGAGGCTGATAGCCGTAAAGGCGTTGAAAAGGGGACAACCCAGTAGCAGACGATGGCAAAGTGTTATGGGCATATTCTATCCAGGGAAGTTGTGAGGACCAAGAGGATGGGTTGGCAGACACCAGACAGCGGAGAACCGTCTCCAATGCCTGGTTGGCCCTCTCGGCCTGGCCGTTGGTCTGAGGATGGAACCCCGATGACAGGCTGACGGTGGCACCGATGGCAGAGCAGAAAGCCTTCCAGACAGCAGAAGTGAACTGGGGGCCACGGTCAGACACTGTATCACGGGGAAGACCGTGGACCCGGAAAACCTCCCTGACCAGCAGATCCGCAGTCTCTCGGGCCGAAGGCAGTTTAGACAAGGGCAAAAAGTGAACAAATTTACTGAGGCGATCAACAACAGTCAGTACAACGGTGTTACCGTCGGAGGCGGGCAGACCAGAGACGAAATCCAAGGACAGATGCGACCAGGGACGGTGTGGAACAGGCAGGGGGCGCAGCAGACCGGCACTGGCCCGAGTGGAGGGCTTATTCTGGGCACAAACAGGACAGGCAGAAACAAAAGACCCAGTATCCTCGGTCATGGAAGGCCACCAGAACCGCCTACGGAGGAAGGCTAGGGTATGGGTTACTCCAGGATGGCAGGTAAGTTTGGAAGAGTGAGCCCACTGCAACACACTAGATTTAACAGCATCTGGAACAAACAAGCACCCCGGGGGACCGTTACCTGGGTCAGGCTGAGTCTGGTGTCCTGCCATGACATCCCTTTCCACGTTCCAGGTGACAGCCGCAGCCGCAACCACACAGGTAGAGGGAACGATGGTGTCAGGTTGGAGCTACGGCTCAGACTCCTTCCCATGCACACAAGACAGAGCATCGGGCTTGGCATTCCTGGAGCCAGGGCTTGACACCTGACAGGGGACAGACTGAGGCAGAGCAGACTGGAGGCATATGGCATGACAGACGGGACTCCAACTTGAAATTCTGGCCGATGACCAATCAATATGGGGACTATGCTTAACCAGCCAGGGATGACCAAGTATAATGGGAACAAATGGAGAATTGATAACAAAAAAACTTAACTCCTCTTGATGGTTTCCCGACAACAGGAGGCGCACAAGCTCGGTCTTAGAGGTTATCCGGGCCAGGAGACATCCATCTAGGGCATTAGCTTCAAGAGGCTGGTCCAGACTCACAGTGGCAAGACCTAACTGCTTCACAACACTTGCATCCAAAAAGCTTTCATCAGCTCCAGAGTCAATTAAAGCCAAAAGTTTAGTGGAGTGACCTTTAAAACTGATGGTAGCTTGCAACTGGGTACGTGGACGAGGAGACAGAGGGCAGACAGTTGGACTCGCGAGGATCCTCCCCCTCCCTCGTGAGCCTGCTAGTTTTGACGGACGGTGAGGGCAGGAGGCGAGAAAGGGACCAGGCTGACCACAATACAAGCAGCTGTTCTCGGTGATGCGGCGTTGACGCTCCTCCGGGTTGAGCCGGAAGTGGCCGAGTTGCATCGGCTCCGAAGCTGGGGAAGAGTCACGCCTCGGGCTTTCTCGAAGGACGGCAACCTCAGTCGAGCGAGCTCGGCCCCCAGAGTTTGGAGGTGTGGCCCGTGGTAAGTTGTTGTGACCAGGAAAGCGGCGCGTCCTCTCTCTCCTCCGCTCCCGGAGACGGTTGTCCACACGAATGGCCAGGGTAACAAATTCCTCCAACCCTCCAGGCTCGGGGCAGGAAACCAATTCGTCCTTTATGGATTCGCTGAGACCGTTGGAAAACCCAGCCTGGAGGGACTCGTTGTTCCATCCGCTCTCCGCTGATAGCGTACGGAACTCAACTGAGTAGTTAGCGACGCTGCGGGAACCTTGGCGGAGAGAGATCAGTCTTTTTGAAGCTTCCTTTCCCCGCACGGGATGATCAAAAACCTGGCGAAAAGCAGTGGTGAACTCAGCGTAGGATGAGGAAGTGGAGGCCCGCATCTCCCACACCGCTGTAGCCCAATCCAGGGCGCTTCCCCAGAGAAGACCCATGATGTAAGCGACTTTGGCTCCATCCGTGGAATATGACTGGGGCTGCTGGTTAAACACAATCTCACACTGCATCAAAAAAGGGCAACAAAGTCCAAAATCTCCATCATACTTATCGGGTGGGGCAACCCATGGTTCCTTAGCCGAAGTTGATGGCGCTGGGGGTGGCGGAGCTGGAGGGGCGGATCCCGGGCTAGTGGAGGCACTAAGTTGGGTCTGGATTCCGGAGATCTTTGAGCTGAGCTCATAGAGGGCGTCAGCCATCCCCTGTAGCACCTGGCTGTGCTGGCCGAGGACCGATTCCTGGTTGGCTACAGCCTGGCAGACCGTGGCCAGGTCTGTGGTGGAATGGTCTGCTGGGTCCATAGTGGCTGGAACGTACTGTCACGTATCTGGAAAGAACCCAAAAGCAGACGGGACAACCAGGTAAGGGAAGAAATCAAGTCTTTATTGAAGTGGCCGATCCCAGGGGTAGAGCAGGAGTTGGCTCAGTGGCAGGTAGACTGGCAGGCAGAAGTCCATGAATGGCGACGTTCCAGCGAAGACTGGTCCAAAGTGGAGGCCTTTTAAGGGTGAGGGCGATTGCTTTGATGGCCAGCTGGTGTGCCGGGGTGAAGGGGGGGTCAGCAGGTGTCAAGGGCGATTGCTTTGATGGCCAGCTGGTGTGCCGGGGTGAAGGAGGGGTCAGCAGGTGTCACGGGAGACGAGGGAGGGGTCAGCAGGTGTCACGGGAGAGGGACTGTGACAATTACCGAATACAATTTACAATGCGTCAAATGAAATTCACATCGGTAATAAGAAAACAAACAATATTATCGGCATTTTACATGCGTTGTCATAACAACACAACAGCTACTGCTATTAGCTCAGTCTGGTGATTATACAAGAATCTACCGAGCTCATGTAGCTTTGTACAAACATTCAAACTCGATCTAACATTTGTATACAATACTCGGAATTCACATACAATTACAAAACAGTGTACTTACAACGTTTCCACTTTATCGCATTTAATTAACTCTTGTATTTTTAGGGAGCTCAACTCCACGCAACCACGTGCTTCGTTTCTTTGCACCGTTCTGAATCGCCTGCGCTGCATGATGACGTCATCCGTGCGCCTCATATTACTGAGATTGGTGGCTCAATGGCGCTACCTGCTGCCCAGGCGGGCATACAATTATCCAAACTACTGTACATAACTTACAGTTGTGGATATAGTATATTGCCATACCACCACCATAGCCGTTTCTATCATTTCTAAAAACCTTATCTCCTGACACAGCAATTTCATTTACATCTACCAATGGATCTAAGTGAGTTTCTGAAATGGCAAGTATGTGTAAATTCTCATTTTCAATTAAGGAAGTCGCCTCATGAACTTTATATTTCAGACTGCATATATTAAGATGTGCTATTTTTAAACCCTTCTTTGGTAATTTAAAAGCCATAGTGAATAATTCATCTAATCTTCCATTTGAGAAACAAACATTAGAACGTTCAACTCTTGTAGTTTAGTGGGTCTCAATCCTCCTTCCCTACCTCCTTGGTTTCACAATAATGCAATCATAACTAATAACTGCATAGTCCCCTCTAGCTCTTTTTATACTAATTATAGTGCACCCCTTAAGGAGCGGCATGCCACTGCACCTCTAAATCAATGACTATTAGTAGCACTATATGTCATATGGGTTACACACACACACACACACACACACACACACACACACACATATACTATATATATATATATATATATATATATATATATATATATATATATATATATATGGACAAGGTAACATGTCTGTGAATGTTCTCATTCATCCAGGTCATGGTCATCCAAAGGAATTGAATCAAGTGCAACTGGACTTCGTATATATCCGTGAAAGGTAAATGTGTAAATGAGAGAAGGGCAGGGTATAGTCCCTTGGTTTTAGGACAGAAGGGAAGAATAAACAGGAAAAACGTTGAGAAGTGGTGAAGAAAGAAAAGAGGACAATATATTGTAGCAAATTCGGGGGGCACTCGGGGACCACCGCAGCCAGGACGCGAACCCGGATCTCCCGTACCGCGGGCAACAATGTAACCAGTCAACTAAGGGGTCCGACCCGTTAGCCAAGGGCTACCGAGCCTGTTGATCCATGATCGTTACCATATTATTGGAAGAGGAAACAACAGGAAGGATTTTGTTTCCTGTTGCAATTGGAAACTAGAGCATACAACATTGACTGAAATTAAAAATGCAGTTGCCAAAAAGGTTACATAATTTGTCGCCTCAGTGTGCATGAAATCCACTGACGAGGCGCACTCAGCCACACACACTCAAAAGCCAAAAGAGTGCCATAAAAATTACAGAAACCTTTTGATTGCGTTTATTTTTATACGAAAATATATATACTTAGCCCCACATCTCCGATCATGTCCCGCAAAGATTGTCTTTGCTGTACTTTGGTTATGGCTGGCAGGGCTCATCTAAACAATTCACGTCACACAGTGGATGTGTGAATGCAAGGAGTCATCGTTTCTGATGCAAGGAGTCGTTCAAAAAGCCACATGCAGGCCAGGGCGAGAAGAAGAAGCTTGGATGGCAGCGTTTGCCCTCAGCAGTATGACGGATCTTAGCTCATGTGGCTGCTGTACAGAAAAAAATCCCTTTATTTCCTCTGCATTATTCATCCGCCGCTATGTAGCAACACTTTACGCAGTCTCTCCAGTGCAATGGATATGTTCGCACAGTATGTAGTCACGAGTTCACCGAGAGAGAGAGAGAGAGAGAGACACACACACAGAGAGAGAGACACACAGAGAGAGAGCGAGAGAGAGAGAGAGAGAGAGAGCAAATAGGCAAATGATGGGGAGATAGAAACAGACTGTATCAGGCACTTTTAGAAGAAAAATAACCATGCTGAATGATTCAGACATGATTCAACATTATTTTACACAACATGAACAACAATCCATAATTAGTTGATATATTCAGTACACGGTGCAACATTAGATGTTGCTAATTCATGGAAATTGAAATATGGTGTGTGTGCATGAGAGTGAGAGTGAGTGTGTAGGAGTATATATGCAAATCAGGCATGCAAAGCTACTGATTGGAGGAGTTGGAGCAGCCATCTTATTTTACAGCGTAATGTCTCTAATGAGGTGCAACATCTTCTAATTACTACTGGTTTCTGATACTACCTCCAATGAACTGCTCACTAAGGCCACTCCCACACTGGGGGGCACAATGCTTAGATTGTGTGTGTGTGTGTGTGTGTGTGTTGGAGGATAGACGTATGGGTGTGTGTATGTGCATGTGTTATGTGTTGAGCTTTTATTACAAGTATCATAGACAGCACCAGCAGCTAGTCTATGCCTGCTGTTCCTACCTCGTGTGCTACTCTGAGTGACAGCTCTGGCTCATAATACTATATAATTGTTGGGTGTGCATGAAAATGGGTTGGGTTTGCCTGCAGTTCCTCACCATGGTCATTTTTTTTCCATAAAGGGAGATGCGTGGAAAATGGAGATAACAACTAGATGATGCACTTGCACACACGCACACGCACACGCACACGCACACACACACACACACACACTAATTCTTGAGTCCGCTGTAGCTGACTGTAGCACCAAATTTAAAGGAATAGCTCCACAGTGTGTTTGAATAACTACGAGCTACCACAAACTTCCCAGACTGCACTGCAGTGATTTGCTGGTTCCACCTTATGGGAACTGGTTCTAACAAAGTAATCCTGACAGCTGCAAACACACGTGAGACTGCTGAGGTGTGTGTGTGTGTGTGTGTGTGTGTGTGTACATATATATATCAGGTTTTTCTATCCTAATGGGGATAGAAAAATCTGAAACCACCTACCTTGTGGGGAAATTTTATGGGTCCCCATGGTCTGTTTTAGCCTAGGGTTAAGGTTAGTGTTAGGTTAAGGTTAGGGTTAGGGTTAAAGTTAGGACTTGGGTTTAGGGTTAAGGTTAGTGTTAGGTTAAGGTTAGGGTTAAAGTTAGGACTTGGGTTAGGGTTAGGGTTAGGTTTAGGGTTAGGACTTGGGTTTAGGGTTAGGGTAATGGTAAGGTTAGGCATGTAATTATGATGGTTATGATTAGGGTTAGGGGCTAGGGGATGAATGTAGTTAATGAGGGGTCCCCACAAGTATAGGGAGACATGGTGTGTGTGTGTATGTGTGTGCGTGTGTGTGCGTGCGTGCATGTGTGCGTGTACGTGTGTGCGCGTGTGTGTGTGTTGGGGGATAGAGGTTATGGGTATGTGTGCAAGCAGGCTTGTGCATGGGTTATGTGTTGATCGTATGCCTGCTATACTTGGCTAGTGTACTACTTTGAGTGACAGCTCTGTCTCGTGGGATACTATATAATTGTCGGGTGTGTACTGTGCATAATAATCAAATCAATTTCAAATCAAATCAATTTTATTTGTATAGCCCAATATCACAAATTACAAATTTGCCTCAGTGGGCTTAACAGCAATGCAACATCCTGTCCTTAGACCCTCTCATTGGATAAGGAAAAACTCCCTAAAAAACCCCTTTAACAGGGAGAAAAAATAGGAAGAAACCTCAGGGAGAGCAGCAGAGGAGGGATCTCTCTCCCAAGACGGACAGCGTGCAATTGATGTTGTGTTCACGCAATTTACATAATACAACATTGAAAGAGGATAACAGAATTATAATGGACATGACATTTATGAAGAACATGATGCACAGGATGCCAAGCAGTGTCCACATGCCAACGGAGCAGTCCAGGACCCAAGTCACGCGACCAGCATCATCATGTAATAAGAAAAACTTAGGTGAGGAGAGGAAGGGCAGGCAGCATCCAAATGGCGGTCACCATCACCATGGAGACCTGGGAGGAGAACCGACTGCACGTGCATGCAAGAGACTCACATGACACCATTCACACACAGAGAAAGAGAAAGGAGAAGACATCATTCAGAGAGAGAGAGAAAAGAAATGTTAGAGAAGAGAACAGTTTGCAATAGTCATTAGCCATAACCAATTAAGTCATCAATTCGTCATAATCTATACTCGATAATCTCGTCGGCAGAACAGTGGTTGGTAAATTCATTGAGACAGAAAACCTACCCGCCATCCAGTACAGGTTGTGAAGCACTCAACTTAAAGGCAACTAGTTGTAAACTAAGGCAAAAAGATGAGTTTTAAGTTTGGATTTAAAGGACTCAACAGACTCTGATGGTCTGATGGCAGCAGGCAGGTTATTCCACGACAATGGAGCCCGACAGGAAAAGGCCCTGCTGCCACCAGCTGACCTCTTTTTAACTTTGGGTACACACAGGAGCCCTGTATTTTGAGAACGAAGTGCTCGAGATGGCATGTAAGGTTTAAGGAGATCAGACAGGTAGGATGGGGCAAGCCCATTTAGGATTTTATAAGTCAGCAGAAGCACCTTGTATTCTGATCTAACATGGATAGGAAGCCAATGAAGGGAGGCAAGGATTGGTGTAATATGGTCACATTTCCTAGTTTTAGTTAGGATTCTAGCAGCAGCATTCTGAACCATCTGAAGACTTTTAGTACTAGAATGTGGCAGACCTGAGAACAGAACATTACAGTAATCAAGTCTGGATGAAACAAATGCATGTATTAGAGTCTCTGCGTCAGTCATGGAGAGAAAAGACCGAATTTTAGATATCTTACGTAAGTGAAGAACGGCAGTCTTGGTGATTTCTTTAATGTGCTTATCAAAGGAAAGACTGGGATCAAACGTAACACCAAGATTTTTGGCTGCCACGCTTTGTGAAACCACAGAGTTGTGGATCGTTATCGTTACTTGATCAAATTGGTGTCTGTGTCTAGCAGGGCCAATGACCAGCATCTCGGTTTTATCTGAATTTAAAAGCAGAAAGTTAAGTGACATCCAGTTTTTCACAGTAGCCAAGCAGGCCTCTAAGTTAGGGATTTGAGTATGGTCATCAGCCCTTATAGGCACATACAGCTGAGTATCATCAGCATAGCAATGGAAATTTATTCCGTAACTGCGTATAATTTGGCCAAGAGGTGTAATGTAAAGAGAGAAAAGTAGAGGGCCAAGTACTGAGCCCTGTGGCAAACCATGTTTAATGTCAGAAAATGTTGATATAATATTATTATAGCAGACACAATGCGTTCTTCCAGATAAGTAGGACTTAAGCCAAGAGAGAGCTAAGCCAGAGACACCAAAATTACAATTTAATCTATCTAAACGTATACAGTGATCGATGGTGTCAAAGGCTGCACTGAGGTCCAGTAGTAGAAGCACAGAAGTGGAATCAGAGTCGATAGCCAGTAGAAGATCATTTACCACTCTGGTCAGAGCAGTTTCAGTGGAGTGACAGGGCCTGAAAGCCGACTGAAAAGGTTCATATAGATCGTTTTCTTTTATATGGGTCCAAAGTTGTTGATAAACAACTCTCTCTAGTACTTTAGAGAAGGATGGAAGATTACAGACTGGCCGATAGTTATTAAGAGACCCTGGATCAAGGTGCGGTTTTTTAAGTAGAGGTTTAACCACAGCTGTCTTAAAACTGCTGGGAACAATGCCAGCAGTAAGAGATAAATTAACGATGTCCAGCATTGTAGGTCCCAGAAAAGGCCAGAGGTCTTTAAAAAGTTTTGCTGGTAAGGGATCAAGTAGGCAAGCAGTTGGTTTAGAAGCTGACACAAACTTAGTCAAAGTATCAAGAGAGATAGTCTCAAAAGCTGTAATAACTGGAACTGACAGTGACTCATTGTGTAGATATGAATTTAGTAAGACAGGATCTACAGGAGTAGATGGAGTTGAAGAACTAATTTTCTTTAAGATCTCCTCAACCTTATTGCAGAAAAAATCTAGAAATTCATGGGCTGTGAATGGTGAGCAGCTAATAGACGACTGCTTTTTAGTAAGTTTAGATACAGTGTCAAAGAGAAATCTGGGGTTATGTTTACTAATATTTATTAAGTGAGAGAGATACGATGTTTTTGCAGTAGATAAAGCATGCTTGTATTTCAATAAACACTCGTGCCACGATGAGTAAAACACTTCCAGTTTTGATTTTCGCCATTTACATTCCAGTCTCCTGCAGGTCCGCTTAAGAGCACGTGTCTCATAATTAAACTAGGGTGTAGGCCTCTTTAGTCACCTAGCTCTGGTAGTGAGAGGTGCAACTGAATCCAGGAGACTAGAGAGGGCCACATTTAAGTCACTAGTGAAATTTTCAACAGTCATTTACCACAGTGAAAGGAGCCAAGACTTCAGGCAGCTGCCTGTGTGATACTATATAATTGTCGGGTGTGTACTGTGTATAATAATGTGTGATACTATATAATTGTCGGGTGTGTACTGTGTATAATAATGTGTGATACTATATAATTGTCGGGTGTGTACTGTGTATAATAATGTGTGATACTATATAATTGTCGGGTGTGTACTGTGTATAATAATGTGTGATACTATATAATTGTCGGGTGCGTAGTTTGTATAATAATGTGTGATACTATATAATTGTCGGGTGTGTACTGTGTATAATAATGTGTGATACTGTATAATTGTCGGGTGTGTACTGTGTATAATAATGGGTTGGGTTTGCCTGCTGTTCATCATCATGGTAATTTTTTTCTGTAAAGAGAAATTAGTACAGATGCATGGAAATGGAGATAACAACTAGACCATGGTTACACTTAAGCGCATGCACACACACACAAACACACACACACACACACAAATCCTTGAGTCAACTGTAGCTGACTCATCTCATCTCATCTTCAGCCGCTTTCCGGGGTCGGGTCGCGGTGGCAGCAAGCTAAGAGGGCACTCCAGACGTCCCTCTCCCCAGCAACGCCCTCCAGCTCCTCCTGGGGGATTCCAAGGCGTTCCCAGGCCAGATTGGACATGTAGTCCCTCCAGCGAGTTCTGGGTCGGTAAACCTCCAAAGGAAGGCACCCAGGAGGCATCCTAATCAGATGGCTGAACCATCTCAACTGGCTCCTTTCGATGCGAAGGAGCAGCGGCTCTACTCCAAGCTCCCCCCGGATGTCCGAGCTCCTCACTCTATCTCTAAGGCTGAGCCCAAACACCTTACGGAGGAAACTCATTTCAGCCACTTGTATCTGCGATCTCACCCTTTCGGTCACTACCCAAAGCTCAGGACCATAGGTGAGGATTGGAATGAAGACTGACTGGTAAATTGAGAGCTTTGCCTTCCAGCTCAGCTCCGTCTTCGCCCCAACGGTCCAGTACAACGTCAACATTACTGCTGATGCTGCACCAATCCGCCTGTCAATCTCCCGCTCCATCCTACCCTCACTCGTGAACAAGACCCCGAGATACTTGAACTCCTTCACTTGGGGCAGCAACTCATCCCCAACCTGGAGGGAGTAATCCACCATTTTCCAGTAGAGAACCATGGCCTCAGACTTGGAGGTGCTGACTCTCATCCCGACCATTTCACACTCAGCTGCAAACCGCCCCAGTGCGCGCCGGAGGTCGTGTTCTTATGAAGCCAACAAAACCACATCATCTGTGCAGAGGAGAGATGTAATTCTGAGGTTCCCAAAATGGACACACTCCTCACCTTGGCTGTGCCTTGAGAGCCTGTCCATGAATATCACAAACAGAATCAGAGACAAGGGACAACCTTGGCAGAGTCCAACACCCACCGAAAACGTGTTTGGCTTTGTGCCAAGAATGCGCACACAGCTCTCACTTTGGTTATACAAGGACCGGATGGCTTGTAGCAACTGCCCCAGTACCCCATACTCCTGCAGTACCCCCCACAGAGTGCCCCGGGGTACACGGTCGTAAGCCTTCTTTTTTTTTTTTTTTATAAATTTATTTCTGATTTTTCCCTTTTTTCTCCCAATTTAGTGGCCAATTGATCCCTATTTTAATTCAAACACCCACCCTCGCACTGCATGCGTTCGCCAACTGCGTCTCTCCGGCCGGCAGTCTCGAAGGAAAGCGCCTCCCCACTTTCGTGACAAGGCGAATCCAAGCCGAACCACTGTTTTTCCGACACACACAGAGACGCATTCATATGACGAACACAAGCCGACTCCGCCCCCCTCCCGAAGACAGCGTTGCCAATGATTGCTGCTTCCTCGAGTCCGGCCATAGTCGGATCTGACGAGACCGGGGCGCGAACCCCAGTCCCCAGTGGGCAACTGCACGTCCACAAAACACATGTAGACTGGCTGGTCAAACTCCCATGCCCCCCTCAGGGTAAAGAGTTGGTCCATTGTTCCACAGCCAGGACGGAATCCGCGTTGTTCCTCCTGGATCTGAGGTTCGACAATTGGTCGGAGCCTCCTTTTCAGCACGTAGACTTTCCCAGAGAGGCTGAGCAATGTGATGCCCCGATAATTGGAGCACACCCTCCGGTCCCCTTTTTTAAATATGAGAACCACCACCCCAGTCTGCCACTCCACAGGTACTGTACCCAACCTCCACATGACACTGAAGAGGCGTGTCAACCAAGACAGCCCAACAATGTCCAGAGCCTTCAGCATCTCAGGGCGAATCTCATCCACACCCGGCGCCTTGCCACTGAGGAGCTTTTTAACTACCTCAGAGACCTCTGCAGGGATATGGGTGGGGCTTCCCCTGAGTCTTCAGACTCTACCTCCTCCACTGAGGATGTGTTAGTCGGGTTCAGGAGCTCCTCAAATTGTTCTTTCCATCACTCGACAACATCCCCAGTCCGGGTCAACAGTTCCCCTCCCCAGCTGAACACAGCCTGAACCAAGCCCTGCTTCCCTTTCCTGAGTCGCTGGATGGTTTGCCAGAACTTCCTTGAGGCCAACCGAAAGTCCTCCTCCATAGCTTCGCTGAACTCCTCTCACACCCGAGTTTTTGCTTTCACGACTGCCGAAGCAGCAGCCCTTCTGACCTCCTGGTACCTGTATGCTGCTTCAGGAGACCCCTGGGCCAACCAAGTCTGAAAGGCCTCCTTCTTCAGCCTGACCGCTTCCCTCACCACTGGTGTCCACCAGCGGGTTCTTGGGTTGCCGCCTCGACAGGCACCAATGACCTTTTGACCACAGCTCCTTCCTGCCGCATCTACAATAGAGGCTTTGAACATGGCCCACTCAGACTCCATGTCCCCAGCCTCCCTCGGGATACACGAGAACTTCTTCCGGAGGTGGGAGTTGAAGACCTCACGGACAGGGGCCTTCGCCAGACGTTCCCAGTTCACCCTCACTACACGTTTGGGTTTGCCAGGTCTCTCCGGCAGCCTTCCCCGCCATGTGATCCAACTCACCACCAGGTGGTGATCAGTTGACAGCTCTGCTCCTCTCTTCACCCGAGTGTCCAAAACATACGGCCACAGCTCGAACATGGTGTTTGTTATTGCCAATCCATGACTCGAACAGTAGTCCAATAACAAGGCACCGCTCAGGTTCAGGTTAGGGAGGCCGTTCCTCCCAATCACGCCCCCCCCCCAGGTTTCTCCATCATTGCCCACGTGAGTGTTGAAGTCCCCCAGCAGAACTACAGAGTCCTAAGGCGGAGCTCTACCCAGGACACCACCCTGAGACTCCAAGAAGGCCGGATACACCGAACTGCTATTCGGTGCATAAGCACACACAACAGTCAGAGCCTTTCTCCAGCGACTCGCAGTTGTACAGAGGCAACCCTCTCATTCTGGGGAAACTCCAACACGGCGGTGCTCAACTGGGGACTTGTGAGTATACCCACACCTGCCCAGCGCCTGTCACCAGCCCCTCTCCAGGTGTTTGGTACCAGAGCCCATGCTATGTGTGGAGGTGAGCCTGACTATATCTAGTTGGTACTGCTCCACCTCCCACACCAGCTCAGGCTCCTTCCCTGCCAGAGAGGTGACATTCCACATCCCGAAGACCAATCTGTGATGCCGGAAGTCGGCACGCCCCAAGCCCCACCTTTGCCTGCTGCCCGGCCTGCATTGCACCCTACCCCAATGCTCATCCCTGCGTGTGGTGGGTCCATGGGTTGGTGGCACCATGTTGTTTTTTCAGGCCCGACCGGGCCCCATGGGCCAAGGCCCGGCCACCAGACACTCACCGTCGAGCTTCCCTCCTAGGTCTGGCTCCAGGAGGGGGCCCCGGTTTCCCTTTTCCGGACGAGGTGCTGTAACTCTGCTGGTGTAAATCATTGGGTTTTTTGGGAATTGCTCTTAGTCTGGCCCCTCCCCTTGGGCCAATTTGCCTTGGGAAACCCTACCAGGGGCTATTGTCCCCGACAACACAGCTCCCAGGATCACCGGGACACACAAACCCCTCCACCACGTTAAGGTGATGATTCTCGGAGGAGCTGTGTTGTCTGTTCGATTCTCAGAGGAGCTGTAGCTGACTGTTACACCAAATTTAGAGGAATAGGTCCACAGTGTGTTTGAACAACTGAGCTACCACAAACAAATACTTTCAATGTAATTTCAAACACTATTTGTTTTATTGTTTTGTTTACTCATGTTACAGCCCTTCAAGTCCCCCAGTTTGCTCTTCCAGCGACAAATCCCTCAACAGGCACATTAAGCACACAGCCTGACATGAGTGCTCAACGTTAACCCTGCTGTCCGACTGCAGTGATTTGCTGGTTCCACCTTATGGGACCTGGGTCCAACAAAGCTGTCCTGACAGCTGCAAATGGACTTGAGACTGCTGCAGCTCTGTGTGTGTGTGTGTGTGTGTGTGTGTGTGTGTGCGCGTGTATGCATACATGCGTGTGTGTGTGTGTTGTGGCAACCCCGGTGTCAGCCCAGCTTCTGCACCATGGCCAGCGACCCAGCACAGCCCAGAAACACACCTGTACCCACTTCCCCCCTCAACGAGAGGGAGACTGAGCGACACACCTGGCCCCAATCGGAGGCTGATGAGGAGCCCAAGGATAAAAGGGAGCCAGAGACAGCCGCCAGGGGGAAAAGCGATAGTCATGATGGCTGCCCAGCGTACGAGCCAACAAAGATGGGAGCCAGCCGGCTCAGACGAGGAGTACTACTCTTGCTGAACGTTTTCTCTTTTTGGTTTGAATAAATGCCCACAGCGGGCTCAACTTGCCGACGGTCTCTGTTTCGTTGCTGGGTCGGGTGCTAAGTTCCCCGTGGTTGTCACAGTTGGTGGAGGATGCGGGCAGAGTGAAACCACTACCAGAACACCCGATTCAGTGAAGCAGACCGTGAACAGCCGAAACATGGAGGGAGCAATGCAGTTACTGATCCAAGCCCAAACCAAGCAGCCCGAGGGCATGGCCACTCTCCAGACGATGGTGGCGCAGCTGGGCGCCCGACACACCGCGACGCTGCCCGGAGGGACACCAGCCAGCCGTCTCACCAAACAAACACCGGAGGACGATGTGACGGCGTACCTGGAGGTCTTCGAGCGGGTGGCAACGCGAGAGGGCTGGCCTGAGGCACCATGGGCGAATATCGTCGCCCCGTTCCTCACGGGAGACGCACAGCGAGCGTACCAGGACTTGGACACTGTAAGTTCAGCCGATTATAAAAGTGAACATTCATGGACACAATTTGGCTACTAGGGCCCAATGGGTTTTTTCGTGGGAATATAATGGCACCGAGCCGGTGCGCAGCCAGTTGGATCAATTGCGAAGGCTAACACGTAATTGGTTGACAGAGGGGGGATGGCCCGGCCGTGGTTGACAGGGTCGTACTTGATAAATGTGTGCGCTCCCTGCCGCCAGAGGCCCAAAGGTGGGCCACCCAGAAATCCCCGACCTCAATTGATGAACTAGCTCAAGTGCTGGAAGCATACCAGGTAGCCCAGCAGATGAAGGGCGCGGCCGCCCAAAGCACTCGTCCTAGGGAGGCGCGGCCCGAGAGACAGGCGAGGGGTGGGGAGCGGGGCACGCCAGCCCCGCCCACCGCCGCCCAGAGAAGAACCCGAGTACCATCACCCTGAGAGGACTGGCGCTGCTATTCCTGTGGAGAGAAGGGACATCTCGCTCGCCAGTGCCCCGGCGGAGGCGAAGCCTCCATGCCCACTGCCAGCGCCACAGAACCCCCTTCAGCCGGACGCTGTTTATTCTCCGACTGCCTGACCTCGGGGGGTCCGAAGCGCCCAGCCTACCAGTAAAAGTGGGGTGTCAGGATACGTGCGCTCTTCTCGACACGGGCAGTCACCTGTCCCTGGTCCCACCCGACCTCATCGATGGCACCCCAGGGAAGATGGTGGAAGTGACCTGCATACATGGCGACGCCCGCAGCTACCCGATTCATCACATCGTGATCCAGACCCCAAAGGGTACGTATGCGGTACAGGCGGGGGTGGTCCCAGAGCTGCCGGTTCCCCTCCTCCTGGGCCGAGACTGCCCCCTGCTGGAGAAGTACTGGGGTGAATGCAGCGACAGAGGCCGAGGCCGGCCACGCGTCACCGGGAGGCGCAGGGACCGTCGTCCCGCTGCGTGCGCAACTCTGATGTCCTCCACACACTCGACTGATGAAGGGCCTGGAGGAGAGGATGACGTGGCCCCGCGTGAGCAACAGGCCTCCCTGGAGACCGCAACCGCCAGTGAGCAGGCCCGCCCACCGCCCGCCAGGGACAGCCCTGACACCGCCGCGGCCTCGCCAGCCCCAGCTCAGCAGACAGGCCTGGACCCGGACAGCTCCCCCCTCACCACGCTGTCGGACTTCCCATTTGCTGCGGTGGATGGAGCCGCCTGAGAAGGGCGATTCGCAACGGCACAGCTGGAGGACGAGGTCCTGAGGAATGCCTGGGCGCAGGTGCGAGTCGATGGTGGGAAGCCCCTAGATCCGGTGAGTCCCCTTGTTTATCCTCCCTTCGCCACTCGGCGCAATCTACTATATAGAGTAGTGAAAAGCAATGGGGACGTGGTAGAGCAGCTGGTCGTACCCCGGCCATATGTAACCAAAGTACTGTACATGGCCCACACCCACCTATTAGGGGCGCACCTAGGAATGGAGAAGACCCGGGAGAGAATTGAGGCAAGGTTTTATTGGCCTGAGTTGAAGAAGGAAGTCTGATTATTGTAGAGAATGCCCCGAGTGTCAGAAAAATGCACCCAGGCCTACCGTGCGCAACCCCCTAGTCCCATTGCCGATAATCGAAACCCCATTTGAGCGACTGGCTATGGACATAGTGGGGCCCCTCCCCAAGACCAGCAGATGCCACAGATATCTACTGGTGATGGTGGACTACGCCAGTCGGTATCCTGAAGCCGTGCCACTGCGTGCCGCCTCTTCCAAGTCTGTAACCAGGGAGCTGATGCTGCTGTTTAGCCGGGTGGGGATTGCCAGGGAAATCTTAACAGACCAGGGCTCCTGCTTTATGTCCAGGGTCTTAAAGGATCTCCTCAGTCTCTTACAGGTGAAGCAGCTGAGGACGTCTGTGTACCACCCCCAGACAGACGGGCTGGTGGAGAGATTTAACAAGACCCTCAAGAGTATGTTGAAGAAGGTAATCGACCTTGATGGGAAGAACTGGGACCAGCTCCTGCCACATGTGCTGTTCGTCATCCGGGAGGTACCCCAGGTCTCCACTGGGGTCTGCCCGTTCGAGCTGCTGTATGGGAGGAGACCGAGGGGGCTGCTTGAACTGGCGAAGGAAGTCTGCAAGAGCCGTCCCTCCCCCCACCACTCCGTCATCGAACACGTGGAGGGGATGAAGAAGAGGCTGGCCCAGATCTGGCCGGTGGTGCGGATGCACCTGGAACAGGCCCAGCAAGCCCAGGCCCGGGTGTACAACAGAGGGGCCCAGGTGTGTACCTTCCAGCCAGGTGAGAAGGTACTGGTCCTAATTCTCTCATCTCATGTTACACCCTATAAGATATCGTGAAGTGGGCTTCACGCTAAGGTATTTGACACGGCAGCCCCTGACGTGTAGAGTGTATGCTGTGCTATGAGTCCAACTCAGCATAACCCTCCCTCCCCAGAACTAACAGGACAGTTGAGACGCCCCTACTCCAAGGTAAGTACACAACTCCAAAATACTTATAAACCCTCAGGTAAGTGTTGTAATAAGTCCTAAACTCCAACCACAGTAAAGATGAATCAATAGGCAACAACAGTTTAGCATTAATTGAATGTAATACTATAGGATGATAATAGCAACAACAAAAAAATGCACAAAAAAATAGAGTTTGACTTTCTTTGTATACACAGTATCTCTTGGTATACACAATATCAACAAAACCTCAAATGAGAAACTCACTCTAAATGTTGAGTATCAAAACCAATGAATGTTCAAACATAAACAGTTCAGTACGTTTTTCTAACACAGTCTAGTAATGAATAATAACGAAACTGACACAAATACCAGTCTGATGGATCCTGGGCACACGAGATGAGCCGCCGGAGAGACGCCTGTACGGCAGGGCAAACCACGTGACGTGCGTGCAGTCTACGTGACTCACTGTAGACGTTAGATGGCGCCACCAGCAATGCAACGCGTTCAATGTTCACACTGCTCCTGAAATAACTTTCACTCACGCAGCAAATCTCCCGTCACCAAACTAAACAACACGACTGTCCTCCGAGTCCTCTTCTCAGCATCCAACAGTTCATCCGAACGCACTGAGAACTGACGAGCCACTGCGACCAGTTATCAGCTAGCTAGCTTCACCGACACGTAGACTAACGTTGGTGCTATAGGCTAATCCAGTGCGGTACTAAGCTAGTGCTGGAGAGAGTCCAATCACTAAACACTAATGTCTACTAACGTGTCTAGAATCCTCTTCGTCCCTCATGCGCACTACAACAATGGCGAATGTTGCTCTGAAACTCACGGCACCGACGAAGCACCGACTTCCACGTCCTCAGTCCAGGACCAGGTCAAACACTCCACTGCTAGCCGAGGGAGTTCATGCTAGCTGGTGGTCCCTCGCAGCCTCCAAGCAGGACACCTTCTCCGACGCACCCCAGGCCAGGAAACACGGATTCGCCCCAAAGGATTCTGGTAGACAGTAACACGTCCACTCCACGTACAGAACGCGTCTGTCTCTCTACATTTCGTATTGTTCAGTGATCCACACACAGCCGCAGCGCTCTCGCACACCGCCTCTCTGCCCCCCCCCCCGGTGTGTTAGAGAGCCTCACTCTGATTGGCTACAATGGAGGACGCTTGCCTGACACCAACCCTATATGACTATACTCAGAATAGTTGCATATCCTACACTCTGAAGGAGGAGAGATCTGGAAAAATGCCGACTTGCTGCTGATCGTCCGCCATGACAGCTTTCAGGCGAGTCTTTCTCTTACGTCCCCGCGGCAGTTTGTAGGTGAGGTAAGTAGCATCTCTCTCGTGGCTAATGTAACCGGTTATTTTCTTGCCCGGTGCGGGATTCGATACGGGGTGTACTGCACCACAAGGCGACGTCACTAACCGCTCGGCTAAAGGGTCAGACCCGTTAGCTAGGGGCTAACGTGTCTTATTAGTAGTTTACACTAACTAGCTAGCTTTGCTACGTTCATGAGGCTATCGTTAGCATGCTAACGCCAGATGTGTACATCTGTAATCTTGTAAATTACACAAACCTCCGAGTGGACTGTAAAGAAGCACCTCTTCTACCGGTGACTGGGTGGTTATAGGTGCGGGGAGTAGTCTTGACCACTTCTGACACCATGTAAAGAGGTGACTGAATAACGGAGACAGAGACAGTATCGGAGGCGAACGCTCGAATAACGAGCCCCGGGTACGCTACCCAGCGATCACCACAATTATTATTAAAGTATTGCTGAAAAATCAAAATCTTTATCTCTATCCATCTCCCTCCCTCTCTCTCTCTCTCCCCCATGTGTATGTGTATGTCAAAAGGAGTTGAATCGAGTGCAACTGGACTTGGTATATATCCGTGAAGACGTTTTGCCTCTCATCCAAGAGGCTTCCTCAGTTCGTGCCTTTCTGACTAGACCAAGCTAGTCTGACTGGCTCGTGATGAAACTCAGATATTTATCCTCTTTGGAGTCGTTATCAGAGCTATGTATGTGCGTGGCTCTTTTGTGTTCCAATGTTAAGCAGCGACGGTCATTGGGCTGTTAGTTTCGACTTCGTTAGTGCTCCATTCAGTGGTCATGAGAGTGGTTGTAGCCGTTAGTGACCGACTGTTGTTCTTGGAGGCTAGGCTTCTTGAGTCTGCTGGGTAGAGATGAAAGGACGGCATTGTAAGTGGGAGCTAGGTGGTGTCGCAGACCTCCTCCTCTGTTGAGGGATGGTTTTTCCAGTTTCGCATAGATGGCTTCCTTCACCCCTCTTTCAAACCATCTATCTTCCCTGTCCAAAATGTGTACGTTGCTGTCCTGGAAGGAGTGTGTCTTCTCCTTTAGGTGTAGATAGACTGCTGAGTCTTGTCCTGAGGAGTTTGGCCTTCTGTGTTGGGCCATCCGTTTGTGTAGTGGTTGTTTGGTTTCTCCTATGTATAGGTCAGTGCAGTCCTCATTGCATTGTACAGCATACACCAGATTGCTGTTCCAGGTGTGTGGTACACGGTCTTTGGGATGAACCAGTCTTTGTCGGAGTGTGTTGCTGGGTTTGAAGTATACCGGGATCTGGTGTTTGTTGAAAATTCTCCTGAGTTTCTTGGAGACCCCAGAAACATACGGGATGACTGTGTTATTCCTTCTGTTCCTTTTCTCCTCATCGCTCACTTGGTTGGTCTTTCTGGAACGTGTTGCAGTTTTCACAAAGGTCCAACTGGGGTAGCCGCAGGTTTTTAAAGCTCCCCTCAGGTGTTTGTGTTCTTCTCGTTGGGCCTGAGTGCTGCCGGGCACATTGTCAGCTCTGTGTTGCAAAGTTCTGATGACGCCCAGTTTGTGTTCCAGTGGGTGGTGTGAGTCGAAAAGTAGATATTGGTCTGTGTGTGTAGGTTTCCTGTAAACCCCAACGTGGAGGCTCCTGTCTTCCCCAATGTGGACGTCGCAGTCCAAGAAGGGCATCGTTAGCTCTGATAACGACTCCAAAGAGGAGAAATATCTGAGCCTCATCACCAGCCAGTCAGACTAGCTTGGTCTAGTCAGAAAGGCAGGAACTGAGGAAGCCTCTTGGATGAGAGGTGAAACGTCTTCACGGATATATACCAAGTCGCACTTGATTCAATTCCTTTGGATAACCATGACCTGGATGAATGAGAACATTCACAGACATGTATGTGTATGTGTATTGGTGAGTCTGTGATGTTGTGATGAAACGCTTCGTGATTGTGCGGCTTTCCAGCAATCAATTAAATGCACAATCGATAACGTGCATGAATGGGTCAAACACTAAGGAAGAGGTATTTACCTTAATCCAACAGCAACACGGAGGGATTTTAGAGCAGAATGGTTTCATTGTAAACAAAAGCATTAATATTCATTAGACTGACATCAGTGAAACACTGCCATCTTACCCAGGCAAATATAAATTAGTTAAAAGGGGTTTTCAGGGCTGCACACAGAGTATTTGGTTTTTCGAGCTCAAATGGATTAATATGAGATCATCAATCTCAGTGTGTGCTGCAGTCAGGAATATGGCTCGTGGCTTAAGTGAGTACATAGATGAACAAACATGCCACACACACACACACACACACACACACACACGCGTCAAGAGTTAGTGAGGTTTTCCAAAATTTAGTATTTGGCAGCACAAAGAAAGTTCAACACTTGACTTCAACTTTGCCCATATGTTCCTACCACTGAGCCTCTGCCCCACTAAACTACCATTCCTCTCTCTGTTTATTAATCTCCTAATCAATCCATTCATTCTCAATGTCATTCATCCATTGGTTCGTTGGTCCATATATTAATTCAGTCAACCATTCAGTACTGTGATTGCTCGAACCCATTTATGGCTCTAGCCATGACAATGAATAAACCAACCCGTCTACCGTACTATATATCCCTCAGTCTCCTCATCTCATCATTCAGTTTACCTGATTTCCTATTTATCAAATAGCACTTGCCCACCTTGTTAGGTGGATAAAAATCACGCTGATCTAAATTTCCTGTGGTAAATAGTACAGAACAGATTGAAGTTACATAAAACACTGTCTTTTTACTTTCAGTTGTGCCCCACTTGAGTTGATAGTTTACTCACTTAAACACATTGATTATACTAGCCCCTCTGCCCCATCACTGCTCCTTTATCTTTCACACCACCACTCCATCTCTCTGCCCCTCATCCATGTCTCCGCTTTTATTCTCACTTCATCTCACACATGCAGGAAAAGCAAGTGCAGATGATCTGATTTGCAGCTTTGAGCCAACTCGCCTCTAGTTTCAGTGCCGTAATGGACACAAGCGTGCTAAACACACACTTTAGCACGCTTGTCTCCAATACGACACTGAAACTAAAGGCGAGTTGGCTCACAGCTGCAAACCACACACACACGTGTGTGTGTGTGTGTGTGTGTGTGTGTGTGGGAGAGATAGACTGTTTTATACTAACCCCCAAGAGTGGAGCTCGGTAAGTTAAGGTCTAGAAGGACATTGGACTAACAAGCAATGTGACTAGACATGCAATGTCTAGTCTAGGAAATAAATGGGCTGCAGGCAGGCAGGCAGAGGCTACCTACTGCTCTCCTGTTTTATGAGGACTGATTGATTCATTTGGCCTATGATATATTTGATGTCCACAGAAAAATAGAAGCCTTCATTTGCAGAGATGTAAATACCTGCGAGGAAATATCTGGGGGGAAATGTCAGGATAGCCAATGCAACTTCAAGCATTCATTCATCCTTGTGCATCTTTGACGTTCTCTTATTTTGTAAGTTATATGAAAATGACAGTGGCAATCCCAGTAGTTAAAAGACTTTTCTGATGGTCGGGATAAGTGAATGTCAGCTTTCATCGCAAACGTGGGGCTAGTGATTAACTTTCATTTACTGGCGCTCTTCCGCAACTTCCCTGGTCACATTATGACGGTTTAGGGAGTTGCAATTAGCAGCGTGAAATGAGCGACCCCCTGTGTTAGAAATGAGGAACTACATGAACTGTAACGCGAAGCGCTGTTTTTGTCCCTCACGACACTCCGTTGGGTGGCGAATATCATGGCGACCGCCTTGTTGGTAAGTTTACCCTTCAGATTCCGTTGAAAGGACTGAGGCTTTGTCGCAGTGTGTTTGGATAATAACGGCTGACTGTGCTGTAGCGCGTAAATTAGCATCTGCGCACCGCTACTCGCGTCACACGCTGTGCTTTGCTGTCGCAGTCACCTTCCGAAAACGAGCAGAAAGTAACCCTAACCCGTCCGCTAGCAACACCGTTGCTCCTGCTGGCAGGCTGGCGGGGAACCGTGTGTCGGGGGCAGCAAACAAACCAAGAGCTGGAAGTGCAGCAGGTTTGTCAAGAAGACAGGATGTAAACTTCCGCTCAAAGCTTTGAGCTGAACCGTGCTGCAGTGTCATAGAGTTTAGCACCAGAGGCCCGGCTGCCTTTATTTCTGTAACCCACATCTACCGTTCGGGTTCGCTGACCGCTCCAACACGGCAGATAGCGTCCATAGCAGGAGAAGAACGGTCAAATAAGACGCGGTCCTACGGACATCACACAGCATTGCTGGTGGGCAGAGCACGCATGCTTATTGTCTACGACACCTCAGTTATATCTGGCTGACCCTCCTCACGGATTTGCTTAAACACCACGGCATCGTTTTCCTTTCTCACTTGCTGGCCATGCTCGCTCGCTCTCTCTCCCCCCCCCCCCTCTCTGTCTCTCTCACTCACTCTCCCATTTCTCTCTCCCCCCTCTCTCTTCCTCTCTCTTTCTCACCCCCCCTCTCTGTCTCTCTCACTCACTCTCCCATTTCTCTCTCCCCCCTCTCTCTTCCTCTCTCTTTCTCACCCCCCCTCTCTGTCTCTCTCACTCACTCCCCCATTTCTCTCTTCCTCTCTCTCTCCCACTCTCTCTCTCTCCCCCCCCTCTCTCTTGCCCTCTCTCTTCCGCTCTCTCTCTGTCTCACTCACTCCCCCATTTCTCTCTCTCTCTCTCTCTCTCTCTCTCTCTCCCTCTCTCTCTCTGTCTCACTCACTCCCCCATTTCTCTCTCTCTCTCTCTCCCTCCCACTCTCTCTCTCTCTGCCTCTCACTCCTTCTCTCTTCCTCTCTCTCCCCCCTCTCTCTCTTGCCCTCTCTCTCTGTCTCACTCACTCCCCCATTTCTTTCTCTCTCTCCCCCTCTCTCTCTTGCCCTCTCTCTGTCTCACTCACTCCCCCATTTCTTTTCCTCTCTTTCTCCCTCTCTCGCTCTCTCTCTCTCTCTCTCTCCCCCCCCCATCTCGCTCTTTCCCTCTCTTTGTCATGCTCTCCCTGTCCCTCGCTCTTTGTCATTCTCTCTCTCCCTCTCTCTCGCTCCCCCATCTCTCCTGTCTCTCTCTCTTTCAATTCAATTCAATTCAATGATGCTTTATTGGCATGACTGCATTAATTACAATGTTGCCAAAGCAAAACAGGTCAACAGAGAACTAAAAAAAACAAACAAATAAACAAAAAAGGAATACATAGATCTGGCAAATGTTCTCTCTCTCTCTCTCTCTCTTGCTTGCTCAGTTGATGTCAGACCTGCTTGGAGGGGTTTATACAAACCACCATTAACAAAGAAGGTTGCTGACTTACAGTGGAGACTTGTGCATGGGATAGTAGCAGTTAATGCTTTTCTTTCTGTTATTGGTCAGGGTGTGAGTGATAAATGTCTTTTTTGCTCTTACAAAGAAACTGTTTTCCACTGTTAGCTGGAGTGCGTGCGCCTGGTACCATTGTTCATGTTGTTGGAGAGTTTATTCAGCAAGGTAGGGGAGGTTTTCGCCAAGCACGTGTTCATTTTGGGGTTTAAGTATAAACAAACTGTAAAAGAAAAATGTCAACTGATTAACTTTATCCTGGGACAAGCAGAAATGTCTCTATATGTAAGCAGAAGGAGGAAGATGGACAACTCAGTAGACACTGATGTAAAGCTGCTGTTTACTAGCATGGTGAAAGCCAGGATGATGGCTGACTTCACTTCTCACACAGGAGTGAAAGATACCTAGCAGCTCAGTGTGGTCTGGGCTCATGGGGACGTGTTGTGTTGTCTGGGTTCATTGGGATGTGTTGCGTTGTCTGGGCTCATGGGGACGTGTTGCGTTGTCTGGGCTCATGGGGACGTGTTGCGTTGTCTGGGCTCATGGGGATGTGTTGTGTTGTCTGGGCTCATGGGGATGTGTTGTGTTGTCTGGGCTCATGGGGATGTGTTGTGTTGTGTGGGCTCATGGGGATGTGTTGTGTTGTCTGGGCTCATGGGGACGTGTTGTGTTGTCTAGGCTCATGGGGATGTGTTGTGCTCAGTAAAACACAACTAACTTGTTTTTTTCTGGAGAATTGATGTGATTTACTTTTATTTTTAAATATCTATTTATTTGCTTGTGGTCTGAATATGTTTTTTTTAAATAAAAGTTACTTTTTAAAAATAAAAAAAATCTGTCTCTCTCTCTCGCGAGAATACATAGATCTGGCAGACGTTCTCTCTCTTTTGAGTGCTACTCTCCCACGTGCGCGCTCTCTCTCTCATTGTTGAATGATTTTTTTAGGGGGGATTGTTAAAAGATGTGTGTTGACTGTTTATAATTTGACAAATATTGTTTATGTTGTCAAAAAGATTTCAAGTCTGTTTTCTGATAACTTTTTTGTTAAATAAAGACTTGTTTTAAAAAATTTTAAAAATTCAAATTCTCTCTCTCTCTCCCTCCCCTCGGTCACTGCTCAGCCCTTGCGGCGAGGCGGGAAGCAGGCATCTCACCTCTTTTTTGCCAGACAAACATGGAATTCCAGCCCGGTGATGCCACCCTCTCTGCCCAAAAGGCTTCTCATCTTCCTCGCACAACATTTTCACGACGTTCAGGAGCTCCTCATTTGGACTTCTAAGTTTAAGAGCAGCCAATTAAGAAAGAAGAATGCGTAAGTCCAAGAATACTATACAACATGGGATGTCCCAAAGCTGCTGATGCCCTTCTACTGATATATGTATGTGTTTGATGTTGGGTCTAAGCCAGTCTAAAATGGGATGCGAGACAAATTTACCAATGTTAGAATATCATATTCAAGAGAAAATGAACTTTAAACCATTTTTATGCTACTATTTTTAAAGCATAAAGTATTATGTTTTCCTGTCCTCTATTGGTTAATGGTAAAAACTCTAAAGATAATCTGGCTACCCTGACCATGATGTAATACTAAAGAGCTTTAGGTACCTTAAATGCTTAGTCCTTAGGCAGATGAACAACTTTATAATTTGTTTGAATACCAGTTCCCTAGTAGTGTAGGCACTCTATTGTACTTATTCATGTTTTTAAAAATAAATAGTTGACAGACACGGGCTGAAAACAGTGTAGTCTGGCACTCTGAGGTTCACAGTAAGAAGGTTGACCATGACAAGGATGATCAGTCTTAAATGTAGAAAATGGAGTGCATCTTCTAATGGTATAGAACAGCTACAAATAACAATATGGCATCAAACTTGTGGACTGGTGTCATATTGGTAACTTAAAGGGATAGATTGGCTTCGTACCCGATATTGCACATTACTTAGAGTTTACTCATCTGATTGACAAAGAGGTGAAGGAGCGTCCCAAACAAAATTTGTGAGCTATTTGAAACCACTAGTCAACACGGCTTCCTTTTTCCTCCACAGTTATTTTGGTTACACTCAGAGGTATTATGGAGACATGATAGCATCAGCCTACTATGTCTTGAGCCTGAAGGGAGGATTTAGGTGAGTGCCTCGTTCACATAGATGGCTGCCTCCTCATCAGTGAACCCCTTGGTCTTCTTTTAGTCTGTGGTTTGATTAGAATCTGTATTAATGCAGTTCATCTTTGAGGAGTACATTGTTTGTTATTGCTTTTCATGGGTTGAAATCATCCAGTTAACTGGTATATGCTTCTTACTCTCAATTGTGGTTTTAGGTATGCTGGCCAGTCGGAGTGGTTTCGCACAGACAAGAGGGGCAAGTTCAACTGGGACTTCCTGAACCACAAAGACTTGCCCCTAGAGGAAGTAGACATGAGCCACACAATCATCAACCACATTGGGCTGGATAACCTGGGTAATAATAATAATAATAATAATACATTTTATTTGTGGGCGCCTTTCAGAACACTCAAGGACACCTTACAGAACACAGTAAAACACAGGCAGCACTGTATCAGACAGTATAACATTAAAACAAAGCAGGGTAGACAATAAAAAGTTAACACAACAGATAAGTATAAAATCATCATCTGCACAAAACTCGGTGCAGTGTGGATCAGACTGAATATGCCAGTTTGAAGAGGTGCATTTTGAGATGGGATGTGAAGGTTGAAAGAGAGTCACTGTTGTGAATGTCTTGTGGGAGAGAGTTCCATAGGCAGGGGGCAGAATGACTGAAGGCTCTAGTCCCCATGGTAGTCCAGCTCTAGACCCCATGGTAGTCAAGGCGGGGGGCAGAATGACTGAAGGCTCTAGACCCCGTGGTAGTCAAGCGGGCCGATGGTGTACTGAGATGGAGAGCAGAAGAGGATCTGAGCCTGTGGGAGGCGTGTGGCTATTAAGGAGTTCAGAAAGACATGAAGGAGCTGGGTTATTAAGAGTCTTAAAGGTGAGGAGCGGGATCTTGAAGTCAATACAGTATTTAACACGGAGTCAGTGGAGTTGCTGAAGAACAGGAGTGATATGATCTATGGAAGGAGTTCTGGTAATGATACGGGCAGCTGAATTCTGGACCAATTGAAGCTATGAAGACACTTAGGGGAAGACCAAAGAGGATAGAATTACAGTAGTCAATACAGGATGTAACCAGGGTGTGAGTGAGTATGGCTGTGCTTTTAGGTGTAAGTGACGGCCAAAGACGATTAATATTGCGTAGGTGGAAGTATGCAGACTGAGTAACATTGTTAATGTGAGCTTCAAAAGATAATATGCTGTCCAGGATGACACCCAGACTCTTAACCTGAGGCAATGGGAGAACTATAGAATTGTCAATAGTAAGAGGAAAAACTATCAGTTTTGGCCAAAGTAGATTTAGTGCCAACTAGGAGGACCTGTTTTATCACTATTAAGTTTGAGGAAGTGATATGAAAAGCAGGATTTAATAGTTCACGGGTATGAACTCTAGTTATTTCATTGGTCATTTTCCCCCTGTCTTTCTCCTATTCCATCTGTTTTCCAACTTCTGCACATGTATTCAGTCTCAGACTGTCTCTGTCTCATTCTGTCTCTGTCTCATTCTCTGGCATGCAAGTATAAATGTAGTTAAATGATTTTCAACGTGATAGTTCACTGACTTAACACTTCGTGTTTACCTAATCCTTCCTCAGTGGGGCAGCCATTTTTGCGTACTCTGTCAGTACGGGGATGTTCTGAGGTAGACGACTGGTTCCTTGCTAGACTCCATGAGTTCCAGGACACCTTGGAGGAACTGGACATATCGCATTGTCCCCGCATCACCATTGGCGGGCTGGCCGCGCTAAGAAATCTCAAGTAATTAGTCCCACACTCAAAGCACTGGTTAATCAGCATTGGCAGAAAAACACTTGTTCTGTTAATATCTGCCTTTTGTGCATTTGTCTGTGTATGTGTGTGTATCTGATTTCCAGGAAACTGCGCCATCTAGATGTGTCGTCCCTCCCAAGGATTGCAAATCCTGGACTGGTCGTCATCCTGTTGGAAGAAATGCTTCCACACTGCCAAATCGCTGCAAATGGCTATGACCACAGCCTAACACAAGAGGGATGAGAGGGGCAGAGGTAGTGTACAGAGAGAAGCATGGATGGAAATCAAGAGAAGCAAGCATATATCGCACAGAGCTCTACTGTCAGATCAACTGCTACTGAATCAGCTTTGACTTGGGAGAGAGTCATGTCAATTTTATTTGTACAGCCCAATATCACTAATTACAAATGCTCCTCAAGGGACTTTACAGCAACACAACATCCTGTCCTTAGACCCTCGCATCGGATAAGGAACAACTCCGTAAAAAAGAGAATGGTGATGAAGCCAGCTGATGTGAAGAGGAAACTGATCAAACAGAAAAAGGAAATGTAGACTTAAAAGGTAAAGGTTGTAGACTGGGCATGGGCTTGTTAACAATTCAGGGTTGGTGGTGGGAGGACATGTCCTCAAATATTTTAGCACTCCTGCTGGTACATCCACATTCTAGACCCAAAGTAGGACCTCAACACAGGGTTAAAACTGGAAGTTTGCTACAGTCAACCACAACTAAGGGACATTGAGGAGAAAAAGAGTGTGACTTTTAAAGCAGAGAAACGTGTACAAAAAGTTAAGTATATCACAACTGTAAACACTGAAAGGAATTCATACTCACTTTACGTTCTGTACAGTGTAAAGTTCTATTAAGTACATGGCTCTAAATAGGTTAGTTAATCACCAAGTGATAGACTCAATCTTGCTCTAATGTGAATATAATTGTATTTGAAATTTTGTTGAATAAAGGTTGCATAATTTAAAATGTGCAATTATGATAAAATGATCTCTGTAGACTGAATTGATCGATTGTAATGTGTTGCAGACACAAAACAAAACAAAACATGGTCATACGTTATGATTTTAAAGCACCTCTGGAAGCCTATTAACTTGGCGAAGTAAAGCCTGTAATCCAATGAGGAGAGAAGAGCTGGGCCCCGGAAAGGGTGAAATACATTCTAGCATTGGTCAAAACGGTATGAAGATGAAGAACGCACCGCTGCTTTGTACTTAACGATACTTTTTTTTCTTTTACAAATTTGTGCTCGCCACTTGTGACGTAACTTCCTGTAAGTGGTCAGCTACTTTAAAGCGCTGTAGAATTCTAATGCTAATCCATATTGGTTAAAGTACCAGTATGCTTGCCTATCTTGAAATAGAATTAAATAACTAGTAGTTTCGCTACTTGATATGCAGAATAGTAATGAGTTGTGTGAAACATCAGGTAAATGCAAGGGAAATATATATTATTAAGTAGGAACCATGGAAACTGGGGCACAACAAACACGGACGTAATTCATGACGGACAACAACAATCTGAGCCCACCGAGTTGATTCTCTCCATCTGACAGCACGGAAAGGCGGCGAGTCACACACACGCCGCAGCGGGAAAGCTGGTTGAAACCGCATTAAACGGATAAATGTCTGATGCAGCAGGTGCAGCGTTTGTCTTGAAAGTTGTGCGCATGTCAAACATTCTGGGTGCCACTCGGACAACCTGAGCTAGCGGCAGCTTTAAAGCTAGCTGTCAGCTTAGCTTAGCCATTTAGCTAATGTTGTTTTTCGGTGAAATTAATTAATTGTGGAGGGATGCACTAACACTCATTTTATCTTGTTCTTGTAGAAATTTCAAGAAAGGAAGAAGAGGAGGACACTAACCCTGAACCAGAAGTAAGCAAAAGTTACAGTGATATTTGTATTTTAAATTATATTACTGCCACTGCTGGTCGAGCAGGGAAATGTGCTTTTTTTTTATTCAGGCCGGGTAGCTCCCACTTACTGGTTAATATAAGTATGGCGGAGACGTGCCTGTCATGGTTTAATATGACAGCTGTTGGCAGGAAACAGTGCATTGTGATATGCTTTGCAGTGTGCTTTAAGATTTCCACAGTGGGTGCACTGAGCACAGGTGCGTTACCAATAAAGTCATTATAGTTCAACGGAGGACATCGATTTCCCCTTCTCTGTAGGAACCATCTGACGACAGTAGTGAAGAAGAGGCCTCTGGAGACAGAGAGAGTATGTGAAAACATACTTCATCAACACTGCATTTTCCATAGTCATAAATAAAAGTTGCAAATAACCGTTGTAGTTACAAATATTGCCTTCAACTTGTGCCATACCTCATTTAATATTTCTTCAAGAAATGCTCTCAATAATTGTTCCACAATACTAAACGTATTGATCTTGCCCTTTGTTCATCTCAGTGGACTTCCTGCGTAACCTTTTCTCTAGTACCCTGGGCCTAGGCTCAGCAGAGAAAGTTCTTGACGAGTTAACCTTGGAAGGCATAGCTCGGTACATACAGAGTGGCAAATGTAAGTGTGTTTCTAGTTCTTAATGCATCTATTTACCTTATCTATTGAGGTTCTGATAGGATTACAGTTGATTGATTTCATTTTTATCCGTAAAAGCATAGCATGAATACCCTTGTTATTAATGCGAATATAATGATGGGTTGTTGGATGCTATGCTATACAGGCAAAAACATTATCTGCATGGTGGGTGCAGGGATATCCACATGTGAGTATCTCTACATTACTAGTATCGCTTAAAAAGTGAATATAAGTGTTTGAATATTAAATTTTTTTAAAAATGTATCTTATCTCTGTACCCCATTTCCATTCACAGCGGCTGGTATTCCTGACTTCCGCTCCCCAGGGACCGGTCTCTATGCCAACCTGCAGAAATACAACCTTCCCTACCCAGAGGCCATCTTCCAGATAGACTACTTCAAGGTTTGTCAAGAGTAGCTGGAGAAATTTGGAGTACTGTGTAGTGTTGCATAAACTGAGGAACAGAACTAGATTATGTCTAGACATGTTGGGTAGCTATGATATACTATAGTATCATACATGTCACACATTCATTCATCTGGAATAATAAAAGACCCAGAGTGAGATATTCAACATTATAGCTGTCGGGGGAGAGGGGCAGCATGGCTCAGGTTATACTACCTGTCAGCTTAGCTGAGGCCTCGTGTGTTGGTGTAACCCAGCCTATGAGGATAAGTGGAGGGACATTGAACTATCTTTAACAAACATACCTATACAGTCAGTACTGGCCTACCCCATCAGACTTAAGGAAGTACTCCAGTTCAAAATGAATGGGTTGCTTTTTCAGTGAAAATATGATCAGAAGTGGTAAAGAAATTTCAGCTCCACAAAGAGCTCAAACTGCTGAGCTGGCCAGCATACGATCCACACTTCCACCCAGCATCATAAGATCATACGTATAGACAATGGGCCAAGCGAGGCTTCACCTCCTTTTGTCAAATAATAACAAATGGAAATCTTAATAATTTTGAAGATATACACCAGTCTTATGAGCTGGGCAAAGAGGATTTTTACCGGTATCTACAGATCCGCCACTTCTTTCTAAAGGAAATAAGGAGCCCTGATTTTGTTGAGCCCTCAAGAATAACTCAGATATTTATTGATGCTTATAATTTAAAAAATACTAAAGGCATCATAGGCAAACTATACAAGGGCTTCACCTCAATGAATAAAAATTCAACCAATTTCTTAAGGCAGTGCTGGGAAAAGGAAGCTAACGTAGTAAGAGTGGCTTCAAGTATGGGAAACCTAGTCTACTTCCACTAAACTCCTTGTTTTGGAGAGATTTCTGCTTGAAAATTTGGATCCGTTTTTTATTACCCCCAACTAGAAATCCAAATTATGTGGGTCTCAGCACTCCTCTCTGGAGGGATTGTGGATCAGTTTTGACGGACCATAGACATATTTTTTGGTCTTGTCCATATGTTGAGCCTTTTTGGAAAGGGATGAACCATTTAATCTCTAGAGACTCTGAACCTAAAATCTGATTTCTCTTTCACTTTTTTGTACTTTGGAAATATTCATAAAGGTCTCAGTAAAAGCGATATATATCTTTTGAAGATTTTTATGGCCTCATGTAAAAAAAAAATCACAAAATGCTGGCTCCAGAGGGACCCTCCCACCACTGCCTTCCTTATAAATATTATTAACTCTATCCACTCAATAGAGAGACTGACTTTCACACTCCGACTTCAAAAGGAGAAAGGGGATACATACTGGAAAAAATGGGATTGCTATAATCACCTAGACATTAAAGTTTTCTTTCTTTTTTGTCTGAACCTTCATAAATGCATTATGAACTGTACCTGTGCCTCTTTTTTTCCACTGACTGTTGTTATGTCCCAAACCTCGTCTGTTCTGTGTTCATACAAAAACTAAAAATAAAAGTATCAAAAAAAAAAATACACGTCACACCTTCAATTGAACATGTTCAGGTCTTATGTTCGTTAAAGGTACATTAGTAGTCTCAACTTTTGTCATGCTTGAGTGTATCTGTCCAACTTACTCCAATTCCTGTCTTGCAGAAACATCCGGAGCCATTCTTTGCTTTGGCCAGGGAACTTTACCCTGGCCAGTTTAAGGTACTGCCGTTTCCTGCTTTTTGTTAGGCTAGCAGTCTGTATTTGACCTTTCCCTGTTATGACTGGTTTTTTATTTGAGCCAAATTTTTTTCTTTTAACAATTACGATTAGATTGTTATTTTCACTATTTATATACAGCTTGACTTCTTGTTCGGCAAAGAACATAAAAACAAAGAGTGCATCTGAATTAAAAACACAGGTACTAAATTGATATTGGATGCTTTTCTTATAGATAAAACAATTTTGGCAATAAAAAATTTTTACACAAAGTTTATCATGTAATACGAAGAACGGTGATATGGTCTTAGACTGTTTATAATTATCAAAATCATTGGTAATTGTTGTTTTGTCAGCCAACAGTGTGTCACTACTTCATGAAGCTGCTAAAGGACAAAGGGCTTCTGAGACGTTGCTACTCACAGGTTAGAAAAACAATCATTATCTTCACTTCAGATCACTTAAACTGCTCACCCATGAAGAAACACACACACAGATCATGTAACGTTGAATAGCAACAACAATAGCTTACTAAAGGCACATGCTCATTTTCTTATACATTCATTTAGAATATCGACACCCTGGAGCGTGTGGCCGGTCTCCAAGGAGAAGACTTGATTGAAGCCCATGGCACATTCTACACCTCCCACTGTGTCAGCTTTTGTTGTCGCAAAGAATACACCCTAGAATGGATGAAAGGTATTTTGTGTGTGTGTGCGTGTGCGTGCGTGCGTGCGTGCGTGCGTGCATGCGCACACATGGGTTTGCCTGGTTGTGCGTACTTCTTCAGTGTGGACTTCTCTAACACTGTCTGTGTACTGCAGAAAAGATCTTCTCTGATGACATTCCGAGTTGTGACAAGTGTAACAGTCTGGTCAAGCCAGGTCAGTTTTGTTCAGCTGATTAAAATATCTTTTGTTGTCAGGTCTGCTGCACTACTACAACTCATATTTCTCAATTCATATCTGGATTTTGTCCCGTATTTCTCTCTTTTTCTTCTTATATGCAAATATGATTATTCAGAAAATACAACACAGTTATGTTTCAAATTGCTATGGCATACTTTATTCCTTTTTTTGTCCTCTCCCTATCCAGACATTGTCTTTTTTGGAGAGAATCTACCTGTCCGTTTTTTCACTTCAATGAAGATGGTGAGAAAGTGGTGTGGATGAGAGGCGGTATGACGCCTATACAATAGTAGGTAGCTTTCACTTTTTAACGATCTCGCTCTCTCCCCTCCCTCTTTCCCTCCCTCCCTCTCAGGACTTTCCTCGATGTGATCTTCTCATCGTCATGGGGACGTCCCTGCAGGTCCAGCCATTTGCTGGTCTGGTTGGCAGGTAGTACATACATGACCTCATATGGCTATAATCTTTCGTTGGATTGTTGTGTGTTGGATTACTCTAGCTACAACAGAGCCGGTAGAGTTACTGCCTTGGTATGTGCCCACAAGTGCCCAAACATTTCCAGGTGAAGTTTTTGTTTTGTTTTTTTTGTCTCAGTGTTCTTCAGGACACTGTTGTTTGTGTTTCTCACTACCTTTTTCCCTTTCTGTGTGTTTTGTGTGTTTTTGGAGTTCAGGGTTTCAAAAAGCTGTCCCAGATTGCTCATCAACATGGAAAAGGCAGGACAGGTGAACTTCTACTCTTTTGCCAGCCCATTACCCCTTTGTCTTCTCTCTTCTCCTCCCTTCCTCTCTCTTTTCCTCTCTCTCTCTCTCTCTCTCTCCCTCATAGATGCGCTCTCTCTCGTACATCTTTTATTCAGTTTTATTTGCATTTTGGATCAGGAAGGATTATTGTATGAGGAAGTCGAGAGTTGCAGAGAAGTATGTAGGAATGGTGCAGGATATGTATGAGGGCAGTGTGACAGTGGTGAGGTGTGTGGTTGGAATGACAGATGGGTTCAAGGTGGAGGTGGGATTACATCAAGGATCGGCTCTGAGCCCTTTCCTGTTTGCAATGCTGATGGACGAGATCAGGCAGGAGTCTCCATGGACGATGATGTTCATGGATGACATTGTGATCTGTAGTGAGAGTAGGGAGCAGGTTGAGGAGAGCCTGGAGAGGTGGAGGTATGCACTGGAGAGAAGAGGAATGAAGGTCAGTAGGAGCAAGGTGGAATACCTATGCGTGAATGAGAGGGAGGAAAGTGGAATGGTGAGGATGCAAGGAGTGGAGGTGACAAAGGCGTATGAGTTTAAATACTTGGGGGGGGGGTCAACTGTCCAAAGTAATGGGGAGTGCAGGTGAGAGGTGAAGAAGAGTGCAGGCAGGGTGGAGTGGGTGGAGAAGAATGTCAGGAGTGATTTGTGACAGAAGGGTACCAGCAAGAGTTAAAGCGAAGGTTTACAAGATGGTTGTGAGACCAGCTATGTTATATGGTGTGGAAACAGTGGCACTGATGAATAGACAGGAGGTGGAGCTGGAGATAGCAGAGTTGAAGATGATAAGATTTCCACTGGGAGTGATGAAGAAGGACAGGATTAGGAATGAGTATATTAGAGGGACCGCTCAGGTTGGAAGGTTTGGAGACAAAGCAAGAGAGATGAGATTGAGATGGTTTGGACGTGTGGAGGGGAGATGCTGGGTATATTGGGAGAAGGATACTGAATATGGAGCTGCCAGGGAAGAGGAGAAGAGGAAGGCCAAAGAGGAGGTTTATGGATGTGGTGAGGGAGGACATGCAGGTGGCTGGTGTGACAGAGGAAGATGCAGAGGACAGGAAGAGATGGAAACGGATGATCCACTGTGGCGCCCCCTAATGGGAGCAGCCGAAAGTAGTAGTAGTAGTAGTAGTAGTAGTAGTAATTTGCATTTTGGATCAGAATCAACTTTATCGGTCAAGTGTGTTCATGCATACGAAGAACTTGACTCCGGTTTATCGCAGCTTCTAGTACTTGCATATATCACTTACACACACACCAAAAATAAAAATAAAAACAAAGGAAATAAATGGAATAATAAATAAAATACTGGAGGTATGTATGTATGTATGTATGTACAACAGGTATGTCACTACTATACAGTTTTGTTATGATTGAATAATGAATAACATGCTTATTGCTTATATGTTATATTACATACTAATAACTTTATAACTTATGCTTATATATAATTTTATATACTTCTATTGTGTTATCTACTAAAAATATATACTATATATTTATCTATTATCTATTATATACTTATGTTATAATTATAACAACAGCAGTGTCAGCAGCATGTTTGTGTATTTCTTTCTGTAGGCTGATCCGCTTTTAGGGATGTTAGGCTTTGGAGGAGGGATGGACTTTGACTCGGATAAGGCTTACCGGTGAGTGATGCTGCCCAGTCAACTCCTTGTCCCCACACATTCACTCACAACTGCCATTCTTATATAGCGATGATGATAATGGTCATGATGATGAATCTGACATGGTGGTATTTCTCTCACCCTTTCCAGAGATGTAGCCCACATCAGTACATGTGATGACGGCTGTACGGCTCTAGCCGACCTGTTGGGATGGAAGGTAAGAAAAAATCTTCACATACTACGTTGCTATCGTGAAATTGCATTTTCACAAAGATGGTAACAGCAACAGTAAGACACAAAGTAGGAACTGCAGAAATAGGCAGAATTGTACTGTATGTGTAACCGTATACAATGTCATGAATTGTTCCTCAGGTTTCACCTCTAGACAGACAGATAGACAGACAGACAGATAGATAGCGAGACAGATAGATAGATAGACAGACAGATAGATGATAGACAGATAGATGAAGGGCCATACAAGCCATAACATATTCTGGCTCTCTCATACGTACATATGTGTATGTGCGTGAGAGTGGAAATATATGTATGTGAAAGGAGAATGTGTGTATGTGAGAGGGCCAGAATATATTATGGCTTGTACAGCCCCTCGGATGGATGGATGGATGGATGGATAGATAGATAGACTGATAGATCGATAGATAGATAGATAGATAGATAGATAGATAGATAGATAGATAGATGACTTTATCAATAATCCCCGCAGGGAAATTAAAACATCATAGCAGTCAGATACATTGTTTTCATTTACATTTTATACAGTGAGACATACACTGATGAGCCAAAACATTGTGACTGCCTGCCTAATATGCTGTTGGTCCTTCGTGTGCTGCCAGAACAGCGCCGACCCACTGAGGAATGGATGCCATAAGACCCGTGAAGGTGTCCTGTGGTATTAGTCAGGTGGCTTAGCAAAATGATGGGGACACGGCAGACAAAAGCACCAAATTTTTTCCACATGCTCTCCATCACCATAGCTTTCAATTTTTGATGGGAGCCACTTCATCAAGATGGCGGATGGTGGCCATCTTGGATTTCAAGATAAGTGCCAATATCTCAGTTTCCAAGCCACTTAGAAGGTCAATCCTGATGTCAAAATATACATTTTTTTTAAATTTATTTCTAGTTTTTCCCCTTATCCCACCCGATTAACCCAATGGCATAAGGCCGGAACTCTTGTTGAATAACTCCCCTGGCTCATGTTTCCACAGGAAGGAGATAGGCATAACACCAGCTTCCTTCAAACTTGTGTCGGCTGCTCTTGCTATTTTACACGCTGAAGCCTCGCATGGATTGCATCACCTTCAAGTCGCGAAGGAGGCGTAGGGAGAATGCTTTCAGTTGCTTGGCTGCAGGCGCCCGGGTAGGCCAGAGGGGTCGCTGGAGAACGACAAGTCCCCTAACACTACACCGATCTACACCCACTATCCCTCGGGTAAGGATGGCCTAATGAATGCCTTACCCTGTGGACGCTCTGGCCGTGACCGGTTACGGCGAGTCTGGGATACGAACCTCCCAGCCACATGACGAGCGGATTGCAAGAACGGCGGTTTATTCCGCTCGGCCACCAGAGCAGCCAAAATATACATTTTCTGGGTCAACAAATGTATTAAAGCTATTGAGAATATCAATAGGTGACTATTTTTTCTGATATTAGATAATTTAGTTCATTCTGGTAATATATCTACACAATTATGTACATTATGCACAACATATTTTTGTAACACACAGCGTGAGCATTCCAGTAGACAATAAGGTAAGTAAAGTTCACGCAGGCCTTCAACTACATGGCAGCGAATCTGCACTCTCCCGTGACCATAGATGCCCAACACTTCCGACTTCTGGGGCGCTACACAGTTGTCCTTTACAACAAGACGAGTGATTTGGAATCTGTCAATGAAGCACGGAGAGAGTTGTTCTGCCAGAAGAACAAAATTATGGAACACATTCCACCAAAGCAAGATTCACTGCTGCAGCACGTGAAGCTAGTTGCTTACCAGTCTGGGATCTGGGCGACATCTGAACTGGCCCAGCAGCCGGCACCCAGTCCAGAAGGATGGGGATGGACACTGGATGGAGACAGCCAGGTCTGGCTTCCTGTGTGGAGCATTCTACCGATGGCGTCAAAAGCCTGCAATGAACTAGTCAAGTGCAGTTGTCAAAGCACAAGTGGTTGTGGTGCAAGGTGCTCATGCAAGAAGGCACACTGGAATTGCACAGATCTTTGCAGTTGTAAATGTGACATAATTTGAATATACTTTATCTTAGAATATTATAAGTTCAATTCATGCATGTTGTCAGTTTTTCAGTGTACATGTATATTACTTATATTAATGTATGTCTGACCGTTTAGGAACTGAGTTGAAAATTATGCAAATACATTGTCAGAATGAACATATTTATTTGATCTTGGCACAAATAATCATCTAGTGATATTCTCAATAGTTTTAATGCCTTCATTGACCCAGAAAATGTATATTTTGACACCAAGATTGATCTTCTAAGTGGCTTGGAAGCTGAGATATTGGCACTTAAAGATTTTACATGGCGGGCCGCCATCCGCCATCTTGATGAAGTGGCTCCCATCAAAAATGGAAAGCTATGGTGATGGAGAGCATGTGGAAAAAATTTGGTGCTTTTGTCCGGCGTGTCCCCATCCTTCTCAAATCTGGTCCTAAGCCGCCTGACTATATCTGTCACCAAAACATTAGCAGCAGATCCTTCAAGTCCTGTAAATTGCAAGGTGGGGCCTCCATGGATCAGACTTGTTTGTCCAGCACATCCCACAGATGCTCAATCGGATTGAGATCTGGAGAATTTGGAGACCAGGGCAACACATTGAACACTTTATAATGTTCCTCAAGTCATTTCCAAACAATGTGTGCAGTGTGGCAGGGCGCATTATCCTGCTGAAAGAGGCCACTGCCATCAGGGAATACCATTGCCGTGAAGGGGTGTACCTGGTCTGCAACAATGTTTAGGTTGGTGGCATGTGTCAAATTGAGGTCCACATGAATTGCTGGACCCAGGGTTTCCCAGCAGAACATTGCC
Organism: Lampris megalopsis; assembly: GCA_022114975.2. Classification (NCBI taxonomy): domain Eukaryota; kingdom Metazoa; phylum Chordata; class Actinopteri; order Lampriformes; family Lampridae; genus Lampris; species Lampris megalopsis. The sequence goes on along the minus strand of JAJHIY020001157.1, from coordinate 124,226 downwards.
CAGAGCATCACACTCCCTCCACCGGCTCGTCGTCTCCCCACAGAGCATCCTGGTGCCATCACTTCCCCGGGTAAATGGCGAACACGTAAACGGCTGTCCACGTGATCTAAAAGAAAATGGGACTCATCGGACCAGGCAAACTTCTTTCATTGCTCCAATGTTCAGTTCTGATGCTCACATGCCCAATTTATGTGCTTTCAACGGTGGACAGGGTCATTGTGGGCACTCCAACCGTCTGTGGCTGCACAGCTCCATATGCAGCAGGGTGCAATGCACTGTGTGTTGTGACACATTTCTCCTGTAATCATCATTAAAATTTTCTGTGACTTGTGCCACAGTAGATCTTCTCTTGATTCAGACCAGACGGGATAGCCTTCATCGCCCTCATGCATTGATGAGCCTTGGGCACCCAACACCCTGTTGGCGGTTTATGGTTTGTCCCTCCTCAGACCACTGTCAGTAGATAACTCACCACTACTGACTGGGAGCACCCCACAAGCCTTGCTGTTTCAGAGATGCGCTGACCCAGTCGTCTTGCCATAACAGTTTGGCCCTTGTCCAAGTTGCTCAGGTCTTTACTCCTGCCCATTTCTCCTGCAACCAACATGTTGACTACAAGAACTGATTGTTCACTTGTCATCTAATCTACCCAGACCTTGACGTGTGCCTGTGTTTGGAGATGATCAACCTTGTTCGGTTGACCTGTGAATGGTCATAATGTTTTGGCTCGTCAGTGTATGTGATGTGTTGCTTATACGTAAGGCTAAGTTAAGACTAAAATTGACAACATTTTTCAAAATTTGGTATTTTTTATGGATCCTTACAGGTAAACATTTAAAGTCAATAAACCGTTAAGCACAAGCCTAAGTGTAAATGGATGTAACAAGTGCACATAGGACTAAGCTCATTATTGAGCTAGGATATTGGGCTATACAAATAAAATTGACTTGACTTGACTCATTAGTTTGGTTTCAAAGCATTTCCCACAGTTTGGTGCCTTATTTGTGGTGGCACCAAACCTGATACCATTTACACTTGTTAGTAGCAAAAGTTTGGAAAATCCATTTGCAATTTGCCTGTTTGCAAAAACAGTGGACACTGACTAGACTACATACAATTTCAAGCATGAGTTGTTGATTGATTTCATCTCTTCCTCCTTCATTTCTTTCCTTGATTTTCCTTCAGGTGGAGCTGGAAGAGATGGTGCAGAGGGAGCACGCAAGGATCGACAGCCAGGACAAGAAAGTCGAGGCCAAAGAGAGCAAAGGAGCTGAAGGGAGGGCAAGCTCTGCATCCGTGGTACCAGAAACTAAGAAAGAAGAGTAACCAGATAGAAAGATCAATTTTTTGCCATGGCAATCGATGACATAACATTTTGGAGTTGTCTTTTAAAAAGAGATAAGGATACTGGGGGGTATTATCTTCAATTGATGAAGCATCAAAAATAATTGTGTAATATATATATATATATATATATATATATATATTAGACAATTCTTTATATATATGTGTGTGTGTGTGTGTGTGTGTGTGTGTGTGTGTGTGTGTGTGTGTGTGTGTGTATATATATATATATATATATATATATATATATATATATATATATATATATATTATGTGTGTGTATATGTATATATAGATGAGAGAGGAATGTCATCTCTATATGGACGTTGTCCCATCTAAGGACTTGTTATCCTACTGAACAAACCCAGTAGACTTCTGGCATCTCTCTGTGGTTTTGCCTTGGTTCATGTCAGTTAGGTGCACTTTACTAACTAATAATTTTACTTTCTTATGATCATTAAATGAACTCGCATCTTTCTGTGTTATACATTTTATCTCTTCTCGAGGCAGGTAATTCTATGCATAGGCAGATTTTAGTGCAAAGAACTGCGATATTGTTCATGTTTGCTTACTGTGCAGCCACACAGCTAAATTATGAGTGACCGTCTGTCATGATTCTGGTGCTTGTAAGGTTGCAGATCTTACGATGGCTGGGTGGTGTTTATCCTCATACAAACCCCAGTTGGAAAAATTGACTGTGTTTACATGGACGCAGTTCCCAGATCCAAGTTTTTTTTTGCTAAATAACACAATAGTGCAATGTACAATTAAGTTATTGATTGAAATTTTGTGAAAAAACTTTACTTTGATTACACTTTATATGCGACTAAGGATAATTCTGGTAATGATGATTAATGTTGAATGCCCCGTTCCCCCATCAAACCTGAGGACAGATTTAGGATTGGAACACCCCAAAAGTACTGAGAACCCTTCTTGTATTTGCTTATTTTTCTGTGTAAACAGTAGCTTTGCCAACACCAGATGAGTGTCGTTTGTCCAGCTCTTATGAGTGCCGGAAAGCTTTGTGAGAACACCTTTTGAGAGAAATAGTGTGAATGAGGTGTAAACAAAGTTTAAATAATCCAACTAACCATCTTCCACCATCAAAAAGACATGCATGTTCGGGTTACTACTCCTGCCTGTGCCCCTGACCAAGGCGATGGAAAGAAGAAGTGGAGTTGGTCCCCGGGCGCTGTAGCTGCCCACTGCTGCTACACAATAGGATGGTTACATGCAGAAGACAAATTCATTGTGACCTGTGCAATGACAGGAATGAAGTGACTTTCTAACATCAGAATACGCCACATATTTTGATCTTAATACATTCACTGTGGTTGACACCTTGATAGGACTGTAAATATAATACCAAAATAATAATTATAATGTACACAATTTTTATTATCATTGAATTTTGGTTAATATTGTATTTCCTCCATAATCCTGAATTCCTGTTCTCATATCTGTGATGTCTGTCAGTATACTATTTTTAAGTTTATTAATCTTGTGATAGTTTTCTTGTTTTATTTATCCATTGTTGTGGAACAAACTCTGTAAGTCAGCAAAATATCAGGAACATCCATGAAAGGCTGGCTAGCTAAATCCAGGTGAAGGCTCTGAGCTCGTATTGATTTAACCTTTAAAGCCACTTAATTCATGAAGCAAAGAAAAAAAAAATACAAAGGGGTAGATAAAAAAGAAAAAAATAATCCAAAACAAAATTAGAAACTGTTCCTAATATGTTGCACACTTTGCCTGTTTTTATAGTTGAGGCATACCCAGCAGCATATTCATGTTTGGCTATCAGTGGCGACGTCTTTGCCAGAATGATGCTGTACTTTTCCACCACAAGTCCGTGAAGCGGTTTGGAGACCAGGTCCTGGGCTGTACACTTTGCTTCATCTGTGCTTGGGACATGGGTTAAGTTAGGGTTTAATTATTGTGATGGTGCTCTCAGGAAATGGGTTTTCACTGTGTGCATGACTGTATCTAACAGGAAGTAAAATAGTGACGGCTGTGAGTTTAGTTGCCAAGGAGATGTCAACCAGTCAGGCATAATTCTATTGAAAACTTTACTTTGGAAAGCAAAGCTATAGCCAACCTGCATTTAAAGTAAATAAATAAATAAGTAATCCTGTGCACTCATGAAACCTGGCCCTTCTTCTTCTTTCAATCAGTACCTGAAACCTTGTTTGTGAACTCATTTCCAAGTTCGGCTGATGCAAGCTTGAACGTTTCCAGCAAAATGAGATCCCTTGGTCAAAAACCAATAAAGAGGAACATGCACACACGCAAACGTAAAGTTGCAGTACACTAGTGCCTTCAAGGCCACCATCTCCTCTCCCTAACTGTGAAGTGGTATCACGTGAAGGAGCAGAAGAGGCTCTGCTGCAGGGGGTAAGACAGAGAAGCAGGGGAGAGGCGCTGCACTTTGTTCTACAGGCTGTGGAGAGCATCTTCATAGGTTGTGTGAGGATGCTCAGAGCTAGGTTAACCACATGTAGAATTGGTGAGGCGGGGGGGGGGGGGTGAGAAAAGCCTTCACATGCAAACGTCAGTAAGAGCAAATGACAAATTGCCATTCAAAACTCGTCTATTTTTGCACCCTGCTTTCTGAGATAGTGTCACAGAACATGTGCATTACAATCATGAACTTCTACATTTTGTGCTCAGGACATTTGTGACCTTCCGCCTTTTTTGCTCGAGTCATTTTAGTTCTTAAGCAAGATTCACAGCCGGTATACAACGGAAGGGTTCAAGAAAGGAGAGCGATTGCGACATGTGGAGAAGTGCGTGAGTAGTGGCGGGGGGAGAAGGAAACTCGCAGTAGCTACCTGTATCTGCCAACCAGATGTAAGTATTACTCTTTTGCAGACTCAGTGGGGTTTTTGATGCCTTATTTTTCTTTCTCATTTTTTGTCCAAATGAAAAAACCTTAAATTATTAGTCACAGATTACTAAATTTCACATGAAAATACGAAATGCTGAGTAAAAATTTTGAGAAGCAACATTTTAACCTGAACTATGCCATGTGAACACGTCGGGAGCAGTGATGCTGTCTTTTTTAAACTATTGTCAGTTTGTAGTGCACGCGGCTAGGCCTATTATGCGCTCTGCATACATGCACAGATGTTTGCATTCATGTGTTGAAATGACTGTTATTTGTGGCACTTGAGGGCTGTAAGTAGTGCAGTCAATGGGATGACAGCCATCCCATGGTGCAGCAGTGAAAGAAGCCAGTCCCTCCTATCCTTCCTGAAGCGACTGAGGGCCTGTCAGGAGGCTTGGTGCCCCGGAGTACCCTGGGATAAAGAAGAAGCCCACAGTGCACTTTTGGGAAAGCCTGCTGGAGTAAGCACCCCCGCCTCTGTTTTCTGTCTCATTTCTCTGTCTTTTTCTTGTGTAGAGGAGCGGTGGCCAGGTGGACACCTTGTTTCTATCAATTTTGACCTTTCTGTCTCTGTCAGGATTATCTTATTTTTTCATCCTTCCTTTGCCTTCCTCCAATTCATTAGGGCCTACCCAAAAAGCACCCTGTAGTTGAGTTTTCAGTTCATTTGACCCAGCCACTTAACTGGTACCCTAGCTTCCTCCAAAATGAAAGGAAGTGGCTCTGGATGTAGCCATAGCTAACTTTTCAGTCTTACTTCTGTGGTCCATTCACTTGACAAAACATACATGAGAGTGGTCTGTTCACGCAGCACGAGACCATGTCCGACGTGGATGAAATCCTAGCCTTAAATGAAATGGTGAGGGACAACTTCGGTGTTGGGGTTTTTGGACTCCACAGTGACGTGCGCATGGCGTGTGTAAAAGGATGTTCCTCGAAGGAAGTTGCTCTGTTTATGGTCATTGAATAAAAACGGCCCAGACTGAGCAGAAGAGGAGAGTGAATGCAGAAGTGGTTAGATAAGAGGGTGTGTGTAGCAGGGAGACCATTGCAGATGGATACGGTCCACTGTCAAAAGAATATGAGTAGCTGCAGGTCAGACGAAAACTGAAAGTCATAGATCAGTATGTCTTAGTAGTTGGAAGTGTATTCAGAATTGTTTATGGCTTGAAGGACATGTAGGTACATATTTAGACAGACAGCGTTATGTCTCTAGAAATACATACGTATATCTTTGCCCGCAGCAAGTCGCTGACATGTAAGTATGGGGTCATGGGACATGAGTGGACTGTTTGATGAAGACCTCAGAGCTTCATAAAAGCGTCTATATAGATGACAACACTGTAAGAAAAGTAATCCTATGGTATTATGTATATAGTCCTGCTTGTGCTTATAAATTGAAATAATGAACAAGTAGATCTGATCAAAGTTTTGAGACTTGTGATATATGCCATATCTATATTTCCCTGCAGCCATGCTACGGGTGCATGTTTTAAAGTTTGACTTGATGACTTCCAGTAAACATGCCTCTCACACATCTATTTCTGTCAACAGAGCCATTTCCTCTGTGTGAAGTATTAACGTGTTTGTGCTTGACAGCAGAGCCAAGTTCCTTTATAGGTACTGATGTGCCTTGTTATGAGTTGATGTACTTGTCATCAAAATCATCTCACTTTATAGAACTACCTAATAGCTTATTTCCACTCTAGTCCTCCAATGGTTAGGCTTACTCACTGTTTCCAGAAGGGGCAGCACAGTTCTCCTGCCCCCCTCTCTCACTCTGACTTCTACCCTCTCATTCTCCATTTGTCTTTTTCCATTTACAATTAGTCGTTGCTTGAAGTACAGCACATAAGTAGCACCTATCTACCTACATACTACCCACCTACCTACCTACCTACTACCTACATACTATCTACCTACCTACCTACCTACCTACCTACCTACCTACCTACCTACCTACCTACCTACCTACCTACCTACCTGGCTGTCTACTACCTACCTACCTACCTACCTACCTACCTACCTACCTACCTACCTACCTACCTACCTACCTACCTACCTACCTATCTATCTACCTATATACTATCTACCTACATACCATCTACTGAAATACTACCTACCTACCTACCTACTTACCTACCTACCTACCTACCTACCTACCTACCTACATATACTATCTACCGACATATTACCTACCTACCTACCTACATATACTATCTACCGACATACTACCTACCTACCTACATACATACATACTACCTACCTACCTACCTACCTACCTACCTACCTACCTACCTACCTACCTACCTGCCTACCTAGCTAGCTAGCTGTCTACCTACATGCCTACCTACCTACCTATCTATCTATCTATCTATCTATCTATCTATCTATCTATCTATCTATCTATCTATCTATCTATCTATCTATCTATCTATATACTATCTATCTACCTACAAACTACCTACCTACGTACTATCTACTGACATACTACCTACCTACCTACTATCTACCTACCTACATACCTACCTACATGCATACTATCTATCTACATACTACTTACCTATTTACCTAGCTAGCTAGCTATCTAGATACATTTCTACTTGCCCACCATCTCACCTACCTAGGTATGGAAAACGGCTCTCTGTAGGCTGTCAGTCTCTTAGTGAAAAAACTTGATCTAAAAAAAAAAGTTTCCCTGCGAAACAGCTTCTGTATCACTTCATACACTGAGGTGGGTTTTTTTCTGTCTGTTTGTGTGTATGTCTGTCTCTCTTCAGAGTTTCTTGGTTTTGAGGGATCCCAAGACGTCTCAGCCAGCTCTACTGTGTGTATCTACAGGAGAAAAGAATGAAGGAGTTGAGGATTACCATATAAAATGCACCAGCACAGGTAGGGACACACCACATGTGAAACACACTAACATTTCACTCACTGCACATACTGCCTTGTATCTTGCATATATCTCCTTCAGAAAGTGTGTGAGAGAGAGAGAGAGAGAGAGAGAGAGAGAGAGTGTGAGAGGGCGAGAGAGAGAGAGAGAGAGAGAGAGAGAGAGAGAGGGAGGGCGAGAGAGAGAGCGATAGAGAGGGTGAGAAAGTCCGTTTTCTTCTCGTTTCACTTTTTGTATTTGGTTGGTGGTGTGGTGTCTTTTTTTTTTTACCTTTTGTCTGCATTTCCCCAGTCTTTTTCTTGTTCGGCGTGCATCATCCATTGTTTCTAATGCTGGCAAATTCTCAGAGTGTAATATAACTGTCTTTGTGATGCGAGGATTAATCGATGAACAGGAAAACCTCACTTGGTTGGCAGAGGAAAGTAGGGCAGTTTAGGGCAGTTGGGCCACTAGGGTTATCAAATTAGCGTGTCTCCTTGATGTTCTTCCTACCTCATTAGTAAGGCTCATTAGTACATTCTGGTAACCGCAATGCCAACTCCCCCTTAGCACTGGTCAGACCTACACACCTCCACCTTTATATACCTTACATTGCAGACAAATGCATCCTGGCCAAAGGCCACAAGGGTGGCTGAACCCTCTGGTTTAAAGTGCCCTGTGGCACAAAAACTGCTTTGTGTGTAATGAAAGACTTAAATAATTCTACAACTTTATCAAAAGAAGACATAATAAAGCTGTCGGCGGCAGCCACACCAACATGTACTTGGCTATGCCGAATGACAGAAGCTAAGCAGGTATGGGCTTGGCTAGTGTGGTGATATAACGCCATGTATATACACTGGAACTACACTAGGTGTTATGTACTACCCGGACTGTTATTATGGTTACACCACTACCATGTATGGTTATTACGTCTGCCTATTGAGCCACGATTAAACCTGAGTTCTATAACCCGGTGTGGTCATTGATCCTCGACCAATACTACCCCAAGTATTACTTCAGCTAGTACAGCACGCCATACAGTCCTCTCCACATTCTGGATTTTCAAAGTGTAATAACTTTGTCCAAAAATAAATAAATAAATAAATAAAAATACAGACCTGCCGCTCACTGAATTCTCCTAAAATTACATATATTTGCATTTAAAATGAGTAGATCAACTGCACGAAAAAAAGGTATGATAAAATCTACCTAAAACGAACATGAGCGGTTGTAATTTGCGTGTGATCGTGCATGTCATACCAGTATTTATGACGTGTGTTGGTCACGTCGTTTCCTTCGTTAAGTTCATTGCTCTGTCCTAGAAACACACTAGCATTCCCCAGAGCAGAGAAATAGTCTAAACTTGATTTCTGATTATTGCCAACATGTCTGGTTACAGACGCCATTACAGACACACCATGACTACCACCAAGGCACTGCAGTATTTAAAGGCGTTGGACAGCAGCCATTTTAAATTGTTTGAAAAATAGTATTGAAGTTGTTAAAATGTTAATTTTGGTGTCAGTTAGTTTCTTAACAGACATACTAACATATGTAATACATTAATATCTCAATTGGATATTTATCTTGACAGAATATAGAGTTTAAAAACCGTGGTGGTCAAAATGACCGCCTATGGTCATTCTAGTAGTTTTTAAGTTCCGGTCGTTGTTTGGGACTGTTTCAATAGTTATTTTCAGTTCTTTTTACATGTCACGTTTTATAGGCCTTGTTACGTTTGTTAGATTAGCAATATGTGTTTTCCGTTTTGTTTTTCAGGTAATATTTTCACTTTTTCAATTTTGGTATACAAGTTCGACCATGTCTCTGAAGTGTAAATTGTTTAAAAATAGTATTATAGTTGTTAAAATGTTCATTTTGGTGTCAGTCGTTTCCTAACAGACATACTAACATATGCAATGCATTGATATCTCAATTGCGTATTTATCTTGACAGAATATAGAGTTTAAAAACCAGCGGTCATTTTGACCAACCATGGTCGTTTTAGGTAGGAGTGAAATCCCGGTCATGCCATTGTTCACCCATTGCTGAAGAAACCTAATTTAGATCCCCTGTCCTTAAGTAACTAAATACTAATCTCCAAGTTGTCTTTTTTATCTAAGGTTCTGGAGAGAGTAATTTCATCTCAATTGATGTCCTTTATGAACCCTCATAGTGTTTTTAACAGTTTCCAGTCTGGTTTTACAGCACTTCATAGTACCAAGACAGCTCTTGTTAAGGTCGCTAATGACCTACTGCTGACTAGACAGAGGTGACTGCTCCATTTTAGTTCTTTTAGACTTAAGTGCTGCCTTTGACACAGTCGATCACAACATCTTACATCGCTTAGAGACTTGGGTTGGCATCAAGGGCTCGACTCTTAGTTTATTACACTCTTACCTCACCAACAGAACTTTTTCTGTTGTTCTGGGTAAATCTACCTCCTCAGTGGCTCAGTTGAGTTGTGGTGTCCTTCAAGGCTCAGTTCTTGGATCCCTTCTCTTTTGTATATACATGCTGCCCCTTGGCCAGGTTGTTCAAAATCATGAAGTGCTTTACCTTTTTTATGCTGATGATACTCAGTCATACATGGTATTAAAACCCACAGATCCTAGCGCCCTAGCAAATCTTACAATTTGCCTCTCTGACATTAAATCCTGGATGTCTGCACATTTTCTCAAATTTAATGATGATAAGTCCGAGGTCACTCTATTCAGCCCCGAATAGTCCATCAGCCCTTTTGTTACTAATCTTGGTGATCTGTCAGGTAGTATTAAGCAGGCTGCTAGGAATCTTGGGGTAATATTCTATGCTAACTTCAGTTTTGATAATCAAATCAAACTTGTTGTTCAGTCATGCTTTTTCCAGCTCAAGCTAATCTCCAAAATTAGGTAATTTTTATCAATTGCTGACCTGCAAAAAGTTGTGCATGCTTTTATCTACTCTCGGCTTGACTATTGACTTTATGTTGGTATCAGCAAGGGCTCCCTCTACCATGTGCAGCTGGTACAAAAAGCCGCTGCTTGGCTCATCAGGACAAAGAGGCATGACCATATCACTGCTGTGCTTGCTTCCCAACATTGGCTCCCTGTTATATTTCAAATTGATTTTAAAATTTTATTGCTCACTTTTAAGGCTTTAAATGGTCTTGTGCCTACATACATTTCTGATTTATTGACCTGGTATACACACCCTCTCGACCATTAAGATCCACAGATGGAGCCCTGCTGGTTATTCCCAGGTCTTGGTTAGTTACAAAGGGTGATCGGACTTTTGCTGTTAGAGCCCCACACTAGGGAATTCTCTTCCTGTCGAACTAAGTCGAAACAAGTCTCTAATGCGTTTAAATCTTGTCTTGAGGCTTCTCTTTTTATGAAAGCTTTTACAAATGTTTGATATTTGTTTTTATTTATTTATACTGTTTTTATTTTTATGCTTACTTATTTGGGCTTACTCTTCTTTTTTGCCTTGTCTGGTTTTATTTCTTCGTACAGCATTTTTTAAACACTGTTTTAGAAAAGTACTTTAAAAATAAAGTTGTGATTATTATTATTATTATTACTTGGATGGAAGACCTCCTGGGAAAACTGAGTTGCTGTTGGAAGTAGTGTTGGTGGGCCAGTAGGAGGCAGTCTTCCCTCTGGCCCTAATAAGAAAAAAATCCCAAATGCCCCAGTGCAGTGACGGGGACACTGTGCCGTAGGAGATGCTGTCCTTCGGGGGAGACGTTAAACCAAGGTCGTGACTCACTGTGGTCATTAAAGATCCCATGGCACTTATCACAAAGAGTAGGGGGTTTCCTGGTGTCTTGGCAAAATTCCCAATCTGGCTCTTTCATCTGGCCACCTAATCATCCTCCCATGTAATTGGCTCAATGGTTCCTCCCTCTCCACTTCAAGCTGACGTGTGCTGAGCGTTCTGGCGCAAAATGGCTGTCATGCATCACTCAGGTGGTGCTGCACATTGGTGGGGATTGAGATGAGGCTCCCCCCTTCAATGTGGAGCACTTTGGGTGTCTAGATGAAGTGCAATAAAATGTAATCCATCATCATTGTTTTTCTTTGAAAGTCAAGTCTCCATATTTTGACTTCTTTTTTCAAGATGCTGGATATGTTTCTCTCTCTCTCTCTCTCTCTCTCTCTCTCTCTCTCTCTCTCTCTCTCTCTGTCTCTCTCTTGCTCTCTCTCTCTCTCTCTCTCACACACACACACACACACACACACACACACATACACATATAGTACCAGTCAAAAGTTTGGACACAGCTGAATGATTCTTGAAGTCAGTGCATATTTCAGAATGTCTTTCCAAAACAATTTTAAAATAAAACAATTTTAAATGCCCCCCACCCCAACATGGCTTCATTTAGTTCTTGAGTGAAATTAGTGAAAATAAAGAAAAACCCTATTATGGACAGGTCAAGTCAAGTCACGTCAATTTTATTTGTATAGCCCAGTATCATAAATTACAGCTTTGCCAACCATTTGTTGGGTGCTGTGTATCTTGGCCATATGTCCAAGCTCCCTCATAACGTCTTGTCTCTGCCGCTCTCTCTGTTCCAGACATCCAGCTCTGCCAGTCTCAGCTAGGTTTCTGTGACTTGTCTCAGCTCGTGCTCTTCTACTCTCTGACAAGGCGAGTAAGTTCTCATTTCCATGTGGATGTCCATCGGTTTGTGTGGTTTATCACATGCAAACCCAGCCAGACGGTGAAAGACAGTCTGGTAGCGAGGATAAAGATGCAGCGATGACCGTGTAATCCCATGTGGCCGAACAGATGTCACGTGGCTTTAACACTTTACGGGTTACAGCTTTGTTCCCTGTTCCAGGAAACGCTCATGAAGAAAGGCATGCACTTCACATACTGCCATGCACTTTGGATAGACGCACCTGAATAATCAGCAAATGCTAAAAATTCCTTTTCCCCGCAAAGGATCCAACAACCCTCCAACATGTTCAGCAGCAGCACGGAAGTCCCCGTGTGGAAAAAGAAGTCATGGTCTTCTCACGTATTTAATAATGGGGAGAAGAAATGTCTCTGTTGTGTCAGTTGCATGTCATCAAAAGTTCATTCTAAGGGAGCGTCCGGGTGGCATGGCACTCTTGTTCTGTTGCCTACCAACACGGGGGTCGCCGGTTTGAATCCCCATGTTGCCTCCGCCTTGTTCGGATGTCCCTCCAGACACAATTGGCCGTGTCTGTGGGTGGGAAGCCGGACGTGGGTATGTGTCCTGGTCGCTGCACTCCATGTGTATGGGAGGAGGCATGTGGTAGTCTGCAGCCCTCCCCAGATTGACTGAGGGGGTGCAGCAGCGACTGGGACAACTCGGAAAAGAGTGGGGTAATTGGCTGGATATAATTGGGGAGAAAAGGGGGGGAAAATGTTTCATTCTAATGTAAGAAGATATACTCACAATTCTGAGTTGATTGCAAAAGAGTTCCTCAGAAACACGTTTTGGTAACTTTGTAAATACCCGATCTCAGTGGCGAGATGTGTTGTACTGACGTGTGTTCAAAGTGGGGACAGTTTGTGAGACTGTGGTCTCGGGGGTCACCTGGACATCTGACCAACTCACTTTTAACCCACGCTGTCAAACAAATGCGAAGTTGTTTTTATCCTTGTCTTTCTCTCTCTCAGGGATGTGTTGGCCGCTTGTCTGTCCATTCCTTCGTGGATCTACAGTGTAACAGAACAGACACAGGCCCGTCTCTCTCAGCTGGAGCCCAGTAAATCTTTTCTTTTCTTAACAATCCCTCTGCTCATATCACATGCCAGAAGCTGTGTTGTATGGGATGTCAGTGGAAAGGTGTTTTAAGCACTCAGTGGGTCAGTGAGTTGGCCAGTAATTTTTTTTTACCTTGCAAACGTTTGGATGTTGGGGACCAGCTGACTTGTTGAACCCATATTTGGTAATCATTGCTTAGGCTTATATTTGACACACAACTATTTTATTTTAATCTTTCTTATGTAGAATCCTGGCTCTACACACTCCCTGATCTGCAAACAGAGTGCCTGACCCACAAAGCCCCAAACACTGTCATGTGCACAATACAGGTATGGAGCTGTGTGTGTGTGGGTGCATGTGTGTGTGGCTTGCTCATGTTGATGTTAATGCATGTGTGTTTGTGTAACTGTGCTTGCATGTGACTGCACAGGTTATAGAATTATATGTCTGATATATTGTAGACAGTGCATGTCGGAAGCAACTAATTTTGTCATATATTTAGAAATCAAACCCACGGTTACTGCCAGTGTCCCAACACCTTACCAAACAGTGAACACAGTGGCTGTGTTTTGCAATGACACTTGTGTGTGGGTTCCACTTTGCTTCATACTCAGAAAAGTAATAATGTTGCGCTTCCTTAAATCTTTCACTGGGTGTGTGTGTGTGTGTGTGTGTGTGTGTGTGTGTGTGTGTGTGTGTGTGTGTGTGTGTGTGTGCGTGTGCGTGCGTGTGTGTGTGCTTGTTATCTCAGCTTACATCAGGCAGCAGAGCCCTTTGTTTCATCAACCCCCTTTACCTCCATGAGCAAGGCGATGACTGGCTGACAAACCAGCCACCTGCTCCTCCGTGCCCTTCACAGCTGACCAGTAAAAGACAGGAGAGACGCCTTAGTTCCACGAGGCCATGGGAAGGGGTGGGGCTAAAGAACAGACGAGCCATCTCACTGGACCAGGAAAGTTATACTGCTAGCCCTGACATTTCAAGTAAGGAAGTTGTAATCATTATGACATGGTTTAACTCAGCCAGATGGACCGTGGATCAGAGAGTGTCTGTATCTCAGGCACGGTAGCTGTTAACAGCCAAAAAGAAAGGAAAAAAAGAATCAACAGTTTACAGTTTTACCAGCCCTTTTTCATGGAACCGTTGGGCCTCTATGGCCAGTCAGGTCTTGGTTGTGAATGTGGTCGGGGTTTCACTACAAGCAGACAGAAATAGTTTAGAGCCGTGCTACAAACTGCCCCCTTAACCCTAGACCTCGTTTTGGAGTGATGCTTGAGTTTGAGTGCAAGTGAAGTACCAGTGAGGGCCACTAGGGGGAGAAGTGCTGGGGAGGGAGGGGATATAAATTCCCCACCTTTTGTGTCGATATGGTATGTCAGTTCCTACAGTGCATAAAGGACTGCATGTTATACTTGCATAAAGAGGAACAGACCAACACATATGGGCAGAAATGAGTGCAACACCACCGGCCTACCAAAAAAAGTAACTAAGGTTATAATGTCTGACATGACACACACTGACACATATTTGATACCTTGTATTGTATTTTCTTTATGTTTTTGTTTCATTTTTCAGAGCATAGAACATTTTCTCCAAATTCTAAACGCAATATGGCAGCAACAAAAAAAAAGCTTGTTCATGTTTGTGGTTAATTGATTCATCAGCTGCCATTCTGTAAAAATGGTTGTTGCAGGTGAACTCGCCTGTGCCCTATGACTCACTTTTAAACCTGCACCTTAGTTTCTGCCATCACTTGGAGGGCTAAACAGCCGCTTACTCGTTCAGTTTGGCCTCTCTGTGAGCGCTACCACACACAAACTCCTACTCAACAATCATATTCTTATTGATCTGCTGTGTACATATGTTAAAGCTCAGTATAGATTCAAGTAGTGGTTTGAGTGTGTACAAATGATCTTTTTCATAGCGTTCACAGTCTGTGTTTGCCTTATCAAGGTCAAATCAGAGCCCAGTCAGCCGATTCAACAAGTTTCCCCCCTACCCCAACACCAGCTGCCATAGCAGAGGTGGTCCTGAGGCAACCCAGCCTAGGTACTTCCTCCAATCCCCGCTCGAGAGCAGGGAGCCAGGCGAGCGTACCTGCAACCACCTCCTCTACCCCCTCAGTATCTGGGACACTAGCTAGCTCAGTCTCCGAGCTGCAGTATTTCAGCAGTCCCGTGCCCCAGTCTCCTCACAGAGTGTCCTGGATTGAGGACGGGGTCTGGCTGGCCCCTCCCAGGCCCCCCCAGGAGCCCAATCTGACAGAACTGGACTCACTGTCAATCAGCAGTGTCGAGGAGGAGCAGGAGACGCCATCCGCAGGCTCCACCCACAACCAACTATCCGCACAACGGTTGGCTGACAAGGTCAAGCACCGCCTGTCAGCAGTGGGGCAGGTGATAGGCGGGCTGGTTTGTCAGGAGAAAAGACTGACCAACCGGGTGGTGGAGCTGAGCCAGCGGAAGGACGGGACATTTGCGGAGGCGGTTCGAGAATTCATGGAGGCAACACTGAGGGAAGGGCTTGACCCCAGTGAGGTCACAGGGACAGAGTTCTTACAGAAAGTGAGGTCATCGCTGTCAGAGCTGAGAGACACCCTGCTGGACTATCCAGAGATCCAGGCGCTGTTGGACAGCATGACTGACACATCTGACTCGGAGATAGGTGAGACAACAAACTCACAGAGGTTATCTGGTCTCTGCTATGTAGAAGATAGAATTTGGCCCCTTTAAAGCTCAGTTTCAGTCAAAAAACATCAGCTGTAATTCTGCCCTTACACACTGAATTCACACAATTTACAGATTTTTTTTTGATTTTTTTTTTTAAATTTTAACTAAATACAGCTGTTATTTCTCTTTGCTGACTTATCCACTTTTCATTCCTGGTCCATTCTCCTGCAGATTCCATGGTGGAGCTGTCCCTGCACAAGGTGGCTCTGAAGCCTATTTCCACCCAACTCTACTCCTCCATCCACGTCGCCCGTAGCCACAATGGCACCCTGCTGCATCTTCAGAGCAACCAGCGAGTGCTGGAGGGACGAGGGGTGGAAGAGCTGGGTGGGTCAGCGGGAGCAGGAGTGCCTGACCCCCCCACCCTGGAGCACATACAACAGAGGTGGGGCCGTATGCATTCTGCCTACTCCCCAAGCAAGAAGGTCCAGATCCTGCTCAAGGTCTGCAAGAGCATCTACCACAGCATGAATGCCAATACTAGCCCAGGTAGGCGGGAGTTAAGTGTATGGTGTTTATGTAGAGCTCGCTATTGGGCGGGTCTGTTATTGTGCCTGTCTGCCGCTTTTTCCTGTTTACCTTCCTGCTGGCCTTGTTTTTGGAAGTCTATTAAGTTGTTGGATATACAGATATGACAAATTAAAGGAAGGGGACTCTGTTAAGCTGTGGGGGGCATTTTCCTGGCATGGTGTGTCCCCTTAGAGGGAAGGGTCACTGCAAATCAATACAAAGCTATTCTGAGTGATCACCTTTATCCTATGATGAGACATTTCGATCCTGATGGGAGTGGTCTCTTCCAGGATGACAATGCCTCCATCCACAGGACACGAGGGGTCACTGAACAGTTTGATGAGGATGAAAATGATGTAAATCATATGCTATGGCCCTCACACTCACCAGATCTCAACCCAATTAAACACCTAGAATGGTGTCCATCCCTCCAGTAGAGTTCAGAGATTTGTAGAATCTATGACAAGGAGCACTGAAACTGTTCTGGGGGCTGCCATATGTCATCCATCTGTAAATGTCAAGTCACGTTTATTCGAAGGTCCGCACTCTTACTCCCTAATACACAATTTATTTGGACATCCGCAAAGTGACGTTCTCGAAACGTCATTTTGTGGATGTCCAAATAAATTTTGGACATCTTTGTTTTTGGTCCAGCACCTGATTTAAAGTTTTTGTGCTGTGTGCATTCTATTTCTTTTGATAAGTCACATTTTTTCCCATTTTCTCCTAACATACTTTATACTTTCCTCTCATCTCCTCTAGGTGTGGTGTTTGGAGCAGATGATTTCTTGCCCTGTCTGACATGGGTGCTGCTCCGTAGTGACTTGGTCACCTTACAGCTGGACACTGACTACATGATGGAGCTGCTGGACCCCACACAGCTACAGGGAGAGGGTGAGGCAAACGCACACACACCAACACAGAACTCCTCAAACAGAGACAAAGACACTCCACTGTGCTCACACGTGTCACCATATAATCTCTCTCTTGCTCTCTCTCTCATCTTGTCTCTCTGTGTTCCTCCATCCCAACAGGTGGTTACTACTTGACAACTCTATACAGTTCTCTCTATTATATCAGCAGCTTCCAGCCACGATTGGCTGCCCGCCAACTCAGCATAGAAGCCCAGCAGTCTATCAACCGATGGCATCGCAGGCGCACACTATACTGCAACCAGTCACGGCGCACCAAGCATCGCCAGACCATTCGCCGGCAGGCCTACAAGGATAAGAGGAACAGCAGAAGCTCTGAGGTAGCGGCAGGAGGGGACCAGGAAGGCAAAAGTGGGGGAGAAAGTGACTCCATGAAAATGGCTGCCACAAGTGATGATGCTGACTCGCAGCAGCAGACAGTACCCAACACGGAGGCCATTGAGAAAATCAGAGAGGAGACGAAGAAAAGGCAGGGAGCTGAGGACGAATCAAAATTGTTAGCTTCATCATTGCAGCACCCACCTCTGGGACAGAAGAAACTATTGCTTGAAGATGATGATCCGCAGTCAGTTAGTAGAGCAAGTGAGGAGGCCGCTGCTGCGAAGGAGGGGGAGAAGGAAGAGAGATAGGAAAGGACAGTGGAGAACACTGAGGAAGAAAGAAAAAGGAAGGGTGCTGAGGGTGAGACGCAGCAGGCCCCTGTCCACGGGAGGGCCCATTATCTTCATACTCCATGGACCAAGTAGTTAGAGGCAGGGGAGTAGTGAGCGAGCTTGCCAGCTGTTACAAGTTGTCATGTAGTCAGACACCCCTGGATCTTCAACCGACACACCGGGATTAGGCTTCTCTCTCTCTCTCGCTTTCTCTATCCCCCCCCCTTCTATCCCTGTAGAGACCATCAGCAAACACGCTGATCAATGTCATAAAGCTGATTCAGGAGCGATGTTGACGTAGGGTTTGGTAGCCACGCAAGTGGCTTTTCTGAAATGCAGTAGAAAGTCTTTCATATGGTATGTTGATTAATTTATATTTATGTATTTGTATTGGTGAATGTAACAAATAACGTTCCATCAGACAAAATTAATAAAGCACAGACAAATGAAAAACACTGATGTGGCTCACTTGTAGTGAAAACTGAACAAAGACAACATGCTTTTTGAACATGTCTGGTATTTTTGTGCTCTGGGTTTAAAGGTCGGCCCTTGCCATTCTTTGTAAACTACATTGGTACTGGTCCTGTAGGAACTGTTCGTGCTTCACCTTACACAGTAAATCCCCCTCGTCCTTAACAACTTGTGGACTACTGTTACTCCCTTGTGTGCAACCAAAAACCTGTTAAGGCAAGACCCAGAGAAGACGAAATCGAAACAACAAGTTCTCATAATATGTAATTAAACTCTTGCAGTAATCTCAATACCAACTCTTCTGTTTGTTTCCCTTAAAGCTGTTAGATTTGTCACGGGTGAAATGGTATGTGTTTTCCCTCTTTTGACCACAAGGGCGCAGCATTGCACGCCTTGAGAGGGCATTGGGGACTTTACATAGTTTCATTGACGGTAATGTGTAGCTGCAGATGGTGCAGCGGTGCTATAACGTACTCGGAGTGTGTAGGCACGTGACGTGTTATGAACAGCATGTGATGACATTGGCAGAATGCAGAAATGTTACTGCAACTTCCAAATCAAGATTCATAACATGAGCACTTCATATGGCTTGATTAGATCATACCCCCGCTGGTCGTCTTTTAGGTATTCTCATACAAATTAAGTACACACAATAACATGCGCCCCCCCCCCACACACACACACATGAACATACAAACATACAAAGACTTAATCAGTGCATATGCATTTGCTACATACACTTGTAAATTCTGAATACAGGCGGCCTCTTATGAAGATGTCTGGGCTCGGCACAAGCACACATAAATACTCACAGCTTCACACATCTCCACATATGGAACCGTCTCATTGCTGAATTCTAAATGACCAAGCCAATCAAATTTGCCTAATGAGACATCTGGCATTGTGCCTGCATATGGATGCCAAGCCCAGAAACAGCTGGACCTTCATACACTCACGCATGTTCTCAGGCTTGCTCTCTGTCTCTGTCTCTCTGTCTCTCTCCCTCTGTCTCTCCCTCTCTCTGTCTCTCTGTCTCTGTCTCTCTCTGTCTCTCCCTCTCTCTGTCTCTGTCTCTCTCCCTCTGTCTCTCCCTCTCTCTGTCTCTCTCTCACACACACACACTTATCTTTGCGAGGACCCCTCATTGACTACATTCATTCCCTAGCCCTTAAGCCTAACCTTAACCGTCAGAACTGTGTCTAATCCTTACCCTGACCTTAACCTAACTCTAAATCTAACCTTCACCTTAAACCCAAGTCCCAATCCTAAAACAGACCCTTAAAGAAGTGAGGTCTGGCCAAAATGTCCTCGCTTTGCAAAAATTTCCTCAATGTGATGGTTAAACCTCAAATTGGTCCTCACAGAGATAGAAGTACAAGAACACACACACATACATTCTCTCTCTCTCTCTTCCTACATTATCGTCAGATTTGAGGAAAAGACAGAGAAGAAATACCATCCAACGTTACACGTGTGTTATGCATACACACACACACACACACACACACACACACACACACATGCATTGTGCATTAGCATCGTCAGATCTGGGGAGAGTCACCTCCGAGTCTCTTCCATACAGTTTTCATGTGTGATATATTATGCATACATGAGTCTGTGCAGCACACTCATGGCGGCCATAAATTAGATATATGGCGGCAGTGGCGAGGTGTTAGAGGGGGCAGAGGAGGAGAGGAGAGGAGTAGAGAGGAGAGATGAGAAGAGAGGAGAAGAGGAGTGACGAGACACAGATGGCTATGGCCTGAGGCACTTTGAGTTGGGCACTGCTGTGCTGCTAAACATGGAGGCTCCGACTTGCCTCGTTTGAATCCACTTCATTTCTAGTCCGTTCTCCACTTGTGTCAATATACTGCACTGAAGGTTCATAACATCCGCTCTGCCACGAGAAACGAGAGGGGATGTTTTACTCACAAACACACTGCAATTACACTTTTCATTTGTCTTGAGTCTGCAGAATCTGAGTTTACCCGACCCCGACTGACAGTCTGTACAGTGGTGTGTCCTCATCAAGACTTGTTCTAATACGCTGTGGGGCAGTGAACAAACATCTTGTCAAAAATGTCTTGTTTTTTCAGATTTGATCTTACTGAGTTCTCAGACTGCCACTGGGGGTGTCTGACTCGGGGTATTCTGCTGCTGTCACCAATCAGGTCAGTCGCCGGGGAAATGTGGGAGACACTGAAGGGCTTTTCTCTCCCTGTTTCTGCCTTGTCCTTATCTGTCTGTTGTCCCCTTTCAGCAGCTGTCACCCTCCGACAGCTTGGCTCTGTCAGTGGACTGTTATTAGGCCGTTCACCCCCCCCCCCAGTACAACGTTCTCCTATTCTCTCTCTCTTAACCGCTGCTTTCTGTCTCCCACCACGCTTTGTTCCTCTCTCTCTCGCTTTCTCACTCTCTCTCTCTCTCTCTCTCTCTCTCTCTCTCTCTCTCTCTCTCTCTCTCTCTCTCTCTCTCCCTCTCCCTCGCTCTGTCCTTACTCTCTCTCTTACTCTCTCCCTCTACCTCGCTCTCTCCTTTCTCTCTCTCTCTCTCTCTCTCTCTCCCTCTCCCTCGCTCTCTCCTTTCTCTCTCTCTCTTTCTCTCTCCCTCTCCCTCGCTCTGTCCTTACTCTCTCTCTTACTCTCTCCCTCTACCTCGCTCTCTCCTTTCTCTCTCTCTCTCTTGCTCTCTCTCTCTCAAATTCAAATTCAAATGTGCTTTTATTAGCATGACAAATATACATTTGTATTGCAAAGCATTTTCACATAAAGGACAATAAGAATGCACGAATACACAACATCAACACATGCAATACAACAACTTACACAGCTACGTCATGGCAACAAGATCCTGTGTGGGTGGATGTGTGTGAATTTGTCTGCACGTTACCACATCAATCTTGGTGTGGTAACGTGCAGACTCTCTCTCACTCTGCCTCCAACTTTTCTCTCACTCTCTTTTCCTCCCTTTATTTCTCTCCACCTTCCTCTGTGCTTTCCCTCACCCTGCAGCACTTCCATGCCTCCCCCCACTTGTCTGAACTCTGACAGGTGTGTAATTGAATGATTAATGACCACAAGAACAACTCCCCCCAACACACACACATACACACACATTTTGTGTTAAGATGAAATTGTACATATTTATGCACACGCAGACATGTACTGACACACACAGGCATACATGTGTTCACATTACACACATGTATCCATTTTGTTTCAATACCCTGGCAGTCGCATGTTGAAATTCAAACTGGGGGGGGGTCAAAAAGTGATGGAGATGTTGTTGAGCAATGTGCTGCACTTTGTATGTCTGACAGCAATAAAAAATGTGAATATGGTCGAATTCTACAGTTTGTGAGCTTACCTGAAACTTCATCAATCCTGCAAAATATTTTAATTTTTCATTAGAAATGTTTAATTGGTGTTTTTCTTATTTGTGGTGATTTCCAAAATATCATATGTAGTTGTGCAGAAAGCATACAATCCCCCTCCTTATGTCTACTAGGCACGCATCCTCTTTTGACCTACACACACACACACACACACACACGCACACATGCACACACAAACAAAATACAAATACATTTCAAAGTCCCCCACCTGCCCCCTTTCCTGCCCCCCTTTCCTGCCCCAAAGTCCAGTCAGTTTTCATACAACACCAGTTTACTGTGTTGGAGTCTGTCAGCCAAGAACAGCCATCTGAAGCAACCACAAGAACAGCCATCTGAAGCAACCACAAGAACGGCCATCTGAAGCAACCATACGAACGGCCATCTGAAGCAACCACAAGAACGGCCATCTGAAGCAACCATACGAACGGCCATCTGAAGCAACCTTACAAACGGCCATCTGAAGTAACCATAAGAACGGCCATCTGAAGCAACCACAAGAACAGCCATCTGAAGCAACCACAAGAACAGCCATCTGAAGCAACCACAAGAACGGCCATCTGAAGCAACCACAAGAACGGCCATCTGAAGCCACCATATGAACGGCCATCTGAAGAACGGCCATCTGAAGCAACCATAAAAATGGCCATCGGAAGCAACCATAAATGACGGCCACCAGAAGCAGCCACAAGAACGGCCATCTGAAGCAACCACAAGAATGGCCATCTGAAGCAACCACAAGAACGGCCATCTGAAGCAACCACAAGAACGGCCATCTGAAGAACGGCCATCTGAAGCAACCATAAGAATTCGCCATCCTGAGCAACCATAAGAACGGCCATCTGAAGCAACCACAAGAACGGCCATCTGAAGCAACCACAAGAACAGCCATCTGAAGCAACCACAAGAACAGTCATCTGAAGCAACCATACGAACGGCCATCTGAAGCGGCCATACGAAGCAGCCATACGAAGGGCCATCTGAAGCCACCATAAGAACGGCCATTTGAAGCAACCATAAACTGAATATATGGACAACTGTACAACTGACTGCTGTTGTCTGATGCATGAGTTATTTCTATACCATGATCAACCTGTGTGGTCTTTCTTTCACATCAAGGGATCCTTGTCCGGGGACTTACTTCTGCAGAACCCCAAATGTAGAAGTCTCTATTTTGAGGTCGTTGAACAGGAAAAGACAGCTGTCCTTTAAAGAAATGTAATATCTATACTTTACAAATGCAGTGAGTTTTTATACGTGTCAACTCTGTGTTATTCCAGCGGAGGGCAGAATTTGTTATGTGATGAGGATGAAATTGAATTCCAAATGAACCGTTAAATGACTTGCGTGTTTCAAGGAGGCGCCATAAACATTTACAGAGCCTAGGCTAGGGAACGCTTGCTGTGAGACACGCTATGAATGCATAATACTTAACTTTGTGTAGGAGTGTTGTGCATGTATGTAGAATCTCTTGCATGTCCATGTCCTGCTATGGGCTCATAAGTGTGCCTCGGGAAAGACCACATGAAGAAGAAGAAGTGTGACGGTGAAAGAGAGGATTAGAGAGGGACCCACCCAAACAGACAGACAAAGCAAAAGGATTGTGGCGAGGGAGAAAGAGAAATTAAAAGTGGAGAGACCTGAATGCCTGCGAGATCAGCCATTTCCTGTTGACCTCTGCCCGATCTCCGACACCTGACCCCCGTCCTTCTCCAGGCCCAGTGGGGGCAGAGTGAGAGGATATTATGGGTTGATGATGTGTTCTGTGTGTAGCGGGTAGACGTTGAAGACGGGGCTGTGAATTCATATGTGAGGGCAGAGTGGTATGCAGGATGGTGGGGAAGTGAAGGTTATGGAAGAGGTTTGTGCATCAGGTGACGAGCGAGTAAAAGCCAAATAGAGGATATTGGAGGTTGCTGGGGTTAGGGTGGGGTAAGTTTATGCTGATGTTTAAGCTTTGCTGCATCTCTCTCAGTACAATGAGTCAATAACACAAGTGGGGCAGTGGTTGGTTTTAATAGGACCATGGATAGACATTATGGATCCTCTCTGCAACAACTGACAACACTGTAACAGTGTTGGATATAAAGCACGGGTCCCTCTTCTCGAGTGCCAAGGGTCCAAGAGAAGCTATGTGGGCTGATTTACACCACGTCCACGCTAATCGGAGAAACTGGGAAACCGTTTTTCCAGTTTTCCAACTGAAGCTGTTTTCATGTCAAAAACAGGTTGGGGGCGTCCGGCTAGCATGGCGGTCTATTCCATTACCTACCAACACAGGGATCGCTGATTCGAATCCCAGCGTTACCTCCAGCTTGGTCAGGTGTTCCTAGACACAATTGGCCATGTCTAAACACTTAAGTCTCTTCTGTTGGGCATAAAAATCATACATCAGCTTTCTTTAAAAAGTTCACTTTCCCTGTCGACTCGTCAGCGTGAGACTGGTGTTTTCAAATCCGTCGACTCTGGACAGCGTTTTGGAAAAGACAGGTTTTTGGTGGTTGAAAATGCCGAAAAAGCCACACAAAAAAAAGACGTGTTTTCACATGTTAGTCTGGAAACGGCCTTACCCTCACGCCTGCATTCCTTCCCAGAGGAGGCAGACCACAACGGGAGACATGTTAGCGCTAGCATCTCAGCAGCGACGGTGAAGATGCCCGAGTTTTGGCAGCGCAGTCCCCGGCCGGCCATGGTTTCAGCACATTGAAGGCCAGTTCGAGCTGGGAGGAATAACGCGGGACGGTACGAGGTGTTTCCATGCGGTGGCGGCGTTGGATGCCCGGACGACGGCCCGAGCCATGGAGCTACTGGAATCCCCCGGCTGTGGGAAAATACGGCGCACTCAAGGCTTCCTTTTGCAGCTCTTCGAGCTGTCGGAGATGGAGAAGGCGGGTCGCCTGTTGTCACTCAACGGACTCGGCGATAGAGAAACCTTCTGAGCTGCTGGAGAAGATGTTGGCCGTTTTGGACTCGGCGGACCCCTCCTTCATTTTCACCCATATTTTTCTGCGGCAGCTCCCAGCGCCTGTGAGCACAGCGCTAGCCAGCTCCCCCCTCTCTTCCACCAAAGACTACCGCGCTCTTGGTGCGGAAGCGGACAGGATTTTCCTCGCCAACCGGCAGCAGTTCGTTCATGCCATGCTCCCCACCCAGACCTCGCCCCCGCCGCTGGAGGACGCAGCGGTGGCTGCCCGCCGCCAGCGTGACAGCGGGCTGTGTTATTACCACAACAGGTTTGGTGCCAGGGCCAAGCAGTGTCGCCCGCCATGCAGCTTCAGTGTCCAGGGAAACGCCAGGGCCGGCGCTCAATAGCAACTATGAGCGCCAGCGAGAACAGCAGGCTGTATCAAGGACGCCTTATCTGGCCGGCGGCTGCTGGTCGATTCGGGCGCTCAGCCTAGCATCCTGCCTGCATCGGCCACGGACACCATGGCCGGCGGTCAAGGCCCCCGGATGAATGCCGTGAACGGCACGCCCATACGTACCTACGGCACCAGGTATGTGGAGGTGTGTTTCGGCGGGCGGCGTTTCGGCTGGGACTTCGTTATGGCCGCGGTGTCGGTTCCCCTCCTGGGCGCGGACTTCCTGTGTGCCTTCAGGCTGCTGGTGGATGTGACAATCTGCCGCTTGTTCGATGCTGTCTCTTTCGCTACATACCCGTGCACACTGGGAGGTGCAGGGACGCTCGGCCTGTCAAACATGCTCGCCGCCGGAGACGCATATCAACGACTGCTCGCAGAGTTCCCTGACCTCACCACACCCAACGTTCTCCTCAGCGGTGGCTAAGCACGGCGTGGAGCACCATATTGCCACCGACGGCCCCCCGGTCTACGCACGTGCTCGGCGCCTCGACTCTGCTAAGCTCGCGATCGCCAGGGACGAGTTTGCCACCATGGAACGCCTCGGCATTGTGCGCCGCTCGGACAGCCCGTGGGCCTCCCCCCTGCACATGGTTTCTAAGGCTGACGGCGGTTGGCGTCCCTGCGGCGATTTTCCTCGCCTGAACAACGCCACAACCCCTGACCGGTACCCCGTCCCGCACATACAGGATTTCTCCGCCCACCTGGCGGGGGCCACCATCTTTTCCAAAGTAGATTTGGTGCGGGGCTACCACCAGGTACCGGTCCACCCCCGGGACGTGCCCAAGACAGCGGTCATCACGCCATTTGAACTCTTCGAGTTCCTGCGGATGCCCTTTGGTCTCAAGGGGGCAGCGCAGACGTTCCAGCGGCTGATGGGCTCTGTGCTACGGGATATGCCGTTCTTGTTTGTTTACTTGGTTGACATTCTCGTGGCCAGCGCATCCGCGGAGGAGCACCTAACGCAGCTCCGGCAGTTGTTTGAGCGGCTCAGTGCACATGGACCCATAGTCAACCCAGCAAAGTGCCAGTTTGGCCTGTCGTCCATCGACTTCCTCGGCCACCGCATCTCCCCGCAAGGAGCCGTTCCGCTTCCTGCCAGAGTGGACGCCGTTGCCAGTTTTCCACGCCCCCGCACTGTGAAGTCCCTGCAGGAGTTCTTGGGCATGGTGAACTTTTATAATAGGTTTATTCCTGTTGGACTGCAGCTCATTCTACCAACTCATTTTCATTTATGTGAGAGCGTAGTCCTGCGTGTTTGTTGATAAAGCAATAGGAGAAGATGTTCGGTCTCAAACCATCCGTTTTATTTAGCAGTAAATTGATAAAGCACACAGAGCTCTGGGTCTAGATCTTCCTATCCCTGACAAGCAACAGAGTGTGTCAGTTCACGAAGTCTGACTGACTATCCTTTCCCTGACCCAGTCTTTATACTATACAAAGTGTTGACTAAACATGAAGGTGTGGTCTTCTTTGTGATTGGTCCCTTGATCTGACTCCATTTCCGCCTTGATGATATCCAGACTCCAAGTGATCTTCTGCAGCTGCTGTCGTAGTTCCTGTTTCTGAAACCACAGAGCACAGCACATCCTGTATCTACTCCCCCCAAGGCCACAGCACCCTTGTTGTTCCTCTTTACTATTCAGACATTATTGCAGCCGCTTCCTTCTAACAATTAGTGCCCCTCACTCTTTTACCTTCTATGGAGATAGACACAATCTTCCTCTTGGGACATCTTATCCTGTTATTGTCACCCACTTCTCTTCCTATAGCTTATTCTGCATTTCTCTGTCTGCTGACATACTCAATACTTTTCCACTGCCACTATAGCCCCTCATGTTCTTGTAACAAACCTTGTTCCTTATGCATATGATTTCCCAATGATTAATCTATCCTTATATCCCTTATTCCAATCAATACGTTGTAATCATCATTATTAAACATCACACCATTGCATTTATCTACAAGTCCCCCTTTTGGTCTCATGAAAATGAGACCAACCAACCAATCGGATTCAAACATCACATTCAGCCTCTGTGTCACTGCCCAGTTCTTCACACCCTCCTTCCTCCATCAGAGCCTCCGTCTCGACTTGAGCCATCTGACAGGGTGATGGGGGACTCTTCTTTTCGATGGCAGTGACGATCAACCTTTCAAACAGAGATCTGATACAGGGGATACAACAGCATCCACACAACACAAGTGCAGTCATCATGCCTACCAGGGACAGAAACACAGACACTATTACACCTTTCCACTTCCCAAACCACTGTTCAAAAATTCCTCCCAGTGGGTTGTCTATACCTGAGTGTTCATGCATCTCCTCCGACAGGGTCCTAAGTCCTTTTAGGGCTCTAGTTACCGAGCCATCTGGAGTGAGTTACTAGACTTCCGCACAGGTATAAATCATATCTTCTCCACATCGCCTGGCGTTTCCCACAATTAATAACATGGCATAAGTCAAATTGAAATGTCACGTTTGTTCTCAGTGTGTAGTCTACGTCTATACCTCCATATGTTTTAATGCAGTAATCTGGTTGGCTCTGGCCTTCCCTCTTTGTTCTGTTGTGGTGTTGGTTTTGATCTGTGTGTCTGTCTCTGATGGATGATTCCCATATCAATATTGGAGTAACTATTACTATAGAAATGATCCCGCATACTCCCAACCACCACCATTTGGCTTGGTGGGGTTTTCCCGTTCCTTCAAACATCTTAATCAACATATATCAAAAATTCTTAGCAAGCAAAACCTTTTGTGTTCTGGTTATCAGTTCCTTGTATCCTAGAAAAACCTTTTCTAGGAGAGCTTTTGACCTTCTGTAGTAACATCAGAACATTCTTTCCGCACCTGGCGAAATTCTTCATTCCAATCTTGAGTATATTGTGGCTTGCCTGAGTATATGCAAAGCCGGTTACTATAAATCTTATCCAAAAGTGATAGCTATAATAACTGTCGCCACAGATAGTGGCTCGTGTCTTTACACTTATTCAGGGTCAACTGTGGTGTTTCTTATCTGTTCCAGTGTCCTAGCGGGTGAATCTGCTGCTGCACACTGGCTCCAGTGGTACCAGCTGTCTCCTTTGCCCTGTAGTCGGACCGCATGTGATGTCCTCTCAACCACCTTGTAGGGCCCTGTTCACTTTGGCTCTGACCACTTCCTCTTGATCACCTTCAGCAGAACCCAGTCCGTGGTGGGCGGTGTCTGACCCTCTAGGTTCCCCTCTGCTGCTGCAACCTGTTTTGAGAAAGCTGACACCAAAGCTGTTAGTTGGTCATAGTAAGGTTTGTACTTCAGCGGATCTCTTTCCTTTTCCGTGGTTGGGATTCCAGCTCCTGGTCCCGGGAACTGCTGCCCTGTTGCCAACTCATATGGAGTGTAACCTGTGATGGGGTTTACTGAGCTCCTAATTGACATTAGAGCTAGGGGTAGGGCATCCACCCAACTCATTTTTGTTTGAGCACACACTTTTCCTATTTTTCCTTTAAAGGACTGATTCATTCTCTCCACCTATCCCTGTGATTGGGGGTGATACACTGTTCCAAACGCATGTTTCAGTCCTAGGGCCGTGTCTACTGCCTGCAGGTCTTTGTTCTTAAACTATGTGCCATTATCTGACCTGATTCTTTTTGGAAACCCATGCATTGGTATATATTGGTTGATTAGGAATTTGATTACCGTTTTGGCATCTTCCTTTTTAGCAGGCACTGCTTCTGGCCAGCCAGTGTATGCATCCACGGTGACCAAGAGGTACCTATACCCATTTACTCTTTCCAACATGTCAGTGTAAACAATTATGATTTCTTGATCTGGCATTTTTGGCAAAGGAAATTTTCCCTCGTGTGGCTTCACTGTAGCCCGGATGTTGTATTCTGTACATATTTTACATTCCCTGATATAGTTCACAATCATTGCGGGCAAAAATGGATGCCACCAATGGGTCAGATGTCTCTGCATCTGTGCCTTTCCGCAATGTGTTAGCCCGTGTGCCTCCTGTAACACGGAAGCCATCCACCCTCGGGGTAACACAGGTCGGCCGTCCGGCGACCTCCACACTCCTTCGGATTCCGTTGCCCCTCTCTCTTTCCAAACTGTGAACTCTTGAGGAGAGGCTTTCTGTTGTTCCTTTATTAACATATTTACATCGCAGGCAGGTAGTAAATCATACACCGTTTTTCCCACCTGCATCATCATGTATTGGGCTGTGTAACCTGCTGCCCTTTTAGCTGCAGAGTCTGCCTCCTGATTTCCTTTTGCTATCATTGTTTCAGTTTTGTCGTGACCTCTGCACTTTATTACTGCTACCTCTGTTGGTTTCATTAGGGCTTCTACCAGTCTCTTGATGTCTTTCTCATGTTTGATTGGGGTTTTTGCTGCTGTCAAAAATCCTGCTCTGATCCACTGACTGAGCTCCACCTGTATTGCTCCTACCACGTATGCCGAGTCTGTGTAGATGTTTACTTATTTCCCTTCTGCCCATTCTAATGCTGCTATCATTCCATGTAATTCAGCTAGCTGCGCTGATTCTTTTCCTATTACCTGTCACTACCTCCTCAAACCCTTCATCTGTTTGTCTTACCACTGCATATGCTGTATTTTGTCCTCGGCACATGAGTTCTGTGCCGTGCCTGGACAGATAGCTAACACGAACGAGGGACAAAGCTTTCCACTGGAGTAGTTTAATCACTCGTTGCAATTTTGTAAAACCGAAACACACAAAGCACAATGTGAACACATTAAAATAAGAATATTAAACAATTGTGACCTCAATTAACATGTTTCTTTTACAGGTACCCTCACCAGGGTCAACATTCACAAGGGTAAGTACAATCCAAATTTCAACATAACGAACTTTTCCTATGTAACAATAAACTATAGCTCTATTAATAGAGAACTTCCTTCCAATTTCAAATAATGATGGGTAAGTATATGGTAGGTAAACTACAGAGCACACTAAACAGAACAATGAATGTGATGCACAGCTATCAGCAAGTAACGTCAGGCTACCATGCACAAGGCTAGGCTAACGGTATATAGCTAACACACACACACACACAACAACAACCGACGTAACGTTAAACACTCATAGAAACCCATGACTTAACTTTTCCCATAACACACATTCATTTCTAACTTAAACACGAAATAGCGCCATACTTACTGATAGATCTACTCTACGGGACACAAAAAACAACTGTAGAGCACATCCATTAACGTTAGTTTTCTGTTTTCAGGCGAACTCATACTGAAAGGAGATGCCGTTATGACAACATGGGCTGGCACCGCGTCACTTCCTTGCAGGAGCAATAACCCTTCGGCCAGTAGGTGGCACTATAGTTTCAAAATACTAATAACAGAAATGACAGCACACTCCCCACTTGGTATCTAAATACCACTTTTACACCTTTTCTTTTCGTATGAGTAAAACCACATCACTGATCGGCCTAAGGTACTCCTTTACTATCCCTTGGCTAACAGTCGTCACTGAGACCTTACTCTGGTGGGAGTGGAGCATCCCACTCATACTGCTCTGAGGAAAGGTCTCTTACTAAGGCCTTGCCTTGCACTGTTATGGGTGAGGCAAACCCAAGGGGATCATACAGACTATTTATGGTGGACAGTGTGCCTCTACGAGTGAATGGTTTAACATCTTGGGATACTCTGAAGGTGAAACTCTCTCTGGAGTTCCCAGCTTAAACCCAGACTCCGTTGGAGGGGCAAGGGGTCTGCTCCCAAGTCAAGATCCTTAAAGTCATTTGCTCGTTCTTCCTCAAGAAAGGCTTCCATGACCTTTGTGCTATTTGAAGCGATCTTATGAAGTCTCAAGTTGGATTCAGCCAGGAGCGTCTTAGTGCGCTGCAAGAGATCGATAGCTTCACCTTCCCTTGACACAGAGATCAATCCATCATCAACATAAAAATTCCTCAAGACGAACTCCTTTGCATCTATTCCATGTTCCTCTTGGCCATGTTCTGCCGACCTCCTCAGGCCATACGTTGCTACAGCTGGTGATGGGCTATTCCCAAAGACGTGCACGGTCATCCAATAGTCAATGATTTCTTTCTCTGGATCATTGTCTTGGTGCCACAGGAAACAGAGGAAATTGCGATGGTCCTCCCTAACTTTAAAGCCATAGAACATCTGTTCTACATCGGCGGTGACGGCAATCTGTTCTCTTCTGAACCTCAGTAGGACTCCCACAAGAGTGTTGTTGAGGTTGGGTCCGCTGAGAAGCATGTTGTTCAAGGACGTTCCCTTATATTCAGCGCTGGAATCGAAAACCACTCTTATTTTACCTGGTTTCTGGGGGTGGTAAACACCAAAGGTAGGTAAGTACCAACACTCTTGCTCTGGCTGCAGGGAAGGAGCTGGCTCTGCCTGGTGGTTGTCAATGACCTTCTGCATAAAGTCAAAGAAATGGCCTTTCATTTCAGGTCTCCTTCTAAACGAGCGTTGGAGAGAGGTAAGCTGCTGGGATGCCTGTTGTCTATTATTCGGAAGAGGCTTGCGAGGTGAACGAAAAGGCAGCGGTGCTACCCAATGGTTTTCATTGTCCAGGTACACTTCGTTTTCCATGATTCTGAGAAAGTTGTTATCATCTAGTAGGCTTGCAACGGTTTTCGGTTTAAAACCGAACCGTACGGTCCGCCCTGTACGGTTCAATCCGCCCTTATGGACCGTGGGTTTTCGGTTTTGCAGTTAAAATGTGCGTGAATAGTTGACAGGCGTTTCTTACTGCCGGAGAATGGATTTTTCACTGTGTGCCTGTGTGCAGGCAGGCTGAGACAGCCCGCTGCATAAAACCCCGCCCCACGAGTAAATATCCAATCACGGTTAGCCCCCCACCCCCCAGCCCCCATGTAACTGGAGCCGAATGTCGAGTTGAAAAGACGGCGGTAGCTCGCAGAAGCAGAAAAAAAAAGTCATGGCGAGTGGAGGAGTAGAGAGAGAAAAGTTTGAAGAAGCACCGTCTTCATACAAATCTGCGGTGTGGGGACATTTCGGGTTTGCTGTTGAATACAACGATGAAGGAGACAAAACAGTGGACAGAAATAACACTGTGTGCTGCAAGCATTGCTTGACCCATGTCCTGTACGCAAGTAGAAACACTTCCAATATGAGCCAGCATCTCCGCCGTCACCACCCAGATGTCTCGCTCTCTGGAAGCAGGACAGACGCACAGGTAACCGCACCAGTGAACAAAACAACCATCTATCGGAGATGCTTTCCAACAAACCTATAGCACCAACTCAGAAAAACACAAAAAAATAACATGTGCAGCGGGGGTGTTCATTGCTAAAGACATGCAGCCCTTTTCGGTGGTTGGAGATGTGGGCTTTCGTCAGCTAATGCATACGCTCGATCCGCGCTACGTTATTCTCTCCCGAACTTATTTCACCAACAATGTAATTCGAAACCGAACCGAACCGAAACCGTGACCCAAAACCGAGGTACGAACCGAACCGTGGGCTAACTGGACCATTGCACCCCTAATCTACTGACAGGGCTGGTTTGTCATCATCAGGCGTTTTCTGGAATACATGTTCACCTCGATCATCCAGTCTTGGCTCTGGAAAAACCTCCTGAGTGTGAGGATGAGTTAGAAGGCTTTGCTTGGCTGGAGTATCAAGTCTCTCCTTGACGTGGATAATGTTGGTGCACGGCTTAAGAAAGGAAGAGCGTCCATTTTGAAGGACATGTGTTTTGTAGACGTTGACTCTCTCAGTCTTGTGTGCACCATCTAAACACAGCTCCCCAACTATGACCCAGCCAAGGTCAAGGCGTTGGGCAAAGGGAGCGTTGTGCGGCCCATTTAGCTGTTCACGTACCTTATGCAAGCTCAAAATGTCTCTACCTAGCAGGAGGACGATAGGAGCGCTGGTGTCGAGAGGAGGGATCTTATCAGCTACAGGGTCGAGGTGAGGGAAATAGTGAGCAAACTCAGGTGTTGGTATCGCTGATCTGTCATCAGGTAAGTTGTTGCATTCTAACAGCATAGGGAGGGTAACCTTGGTTTCCCCGTCGAGTGATTGTATAACAACACTGCTAGCCTTCCTCCCTGCTGTCTCAACTGTACCTGAGCACGTTTTCAGGGTGTAAGGGGATGCATTACCTTTAATGTCTAGGAGATCAAAGAATTCCGATTTCACCAGGGACCGGTTGCTTTGGTCATCAATCACTGCATAAACTCTGCGGGATTTGTTCGGACGATCGGCATGGTATACTTTGACTAAGCAGATTTTAGAACAAGATCTGGGTTTAGTGTCTCCACCACATATTTCAGTGCAAATGGAAGTGACTACAGGGGATGCAGCTTCTTCACCCTCCCCACTATGCTCATCCTCAGATGTCTGTTCGGTCTGCTTACTAACTGACCAAGGGGTCGGACCAGGATGCATTGCTGAAATGTGTTTGTCGCTTTCACATTCTTTACATTGAAGCGTTGCCTGGCAATCTTTTGCTATGTGTTTGGTGCTGTCACAACAGCGAAAGCAGATAGAGTTATCTTTTAAGTATGTTTTCCTTTCATCGATGTGTTTCCATCGGAAACAACGGCATTTTGACAGCGGGTGTGGTTTTTTATGTAACGGGCATTGCTTGTTTGGCTCATCCCTGACTGAAGCCTTGCTATTTTGTGAGCCTGTAGCAGAGGCTGTGACCTCTGTTTTCCTAACTGACACAGCTGTTTTGCTGGCCCATTTCAATGCTCTTTCTCTCTGAGCATAGTTTGCAGTAGTAGAAAGACTTAATGCAAAACTGGGGTCGTTTCTAGCTTTAGCCTGCGAGCATACGAAGTCCACAAAAAAGCTAAATGGTGGGAAGGGAACATGATTGTCTTCCTTATACTTAGATCCTTGACTGATCCAGCATTCCCTCAAAAAGACAGGGAGCTTTTCGACTATTGGGATGACACCCCTTGCTGTGTCGAGATAGGCGAGCCCTGGTAGAAGTCCCCCTGATTTGGCTGCATCTAGCTCTCTTAACAAGTCTCCTAGTTCTCTAAGCTGGAGAGTGTCTTTGTTAGAGATGGCGGGGAAAGACTCTAATCTCTTTAGTAAAGCATCTTCTATTACCTCTGGGCTCCCATAAGCCTCTTCTAATCGCTCCCATATCATTAAAACTCCTGCTCTTGGGTTTGTTACATGCACTGACCTTATTCTCTTGGCTTGAGCTGATGACTCAGGCCCGAGCCACTTGACAAGGAGATTGAGCTCTTCCTGGTCATTCAGATTCAGGTGCTTTGTGGCTGACAGGAAAGATGATTTCCATGCCCAGAAATTCTCTGGACCATCATCAAAGGTGAGGAGCCCAGAGCTCACCATCTCTTTCCCTATAAAATACCGGGCAAGGTCAGGAGTTTGGGGCACAGGTGAGTATTTATCCAGGGCCTGAACAGACCTATGCTGAGCTGCAGGTGAGTGTTCACCATAGTGGGCCTGGACAGGGGGGTACTGAGATGTGAGTAAGAACTTGCTATGCTGGCCCTGATCAGGAGGAAGCTGAGAGGCAGGCAGGTGCTTGCCACATTGGATCTGAACAGGGGCGTGCTGAACCACAGGTAAGTATTTGTGATGCTGCGCCTGTACAGAGGTAATCTTGGGCTGAGCTGAGGGTACATACTTATTGTACTGGCTTCTATCAGGAAGAGGCTGAGCTGCAGGTAAGTATTGTTTATACTGAACCTGTACAGAGGTGGGCTGAGCTGAATCTATATATTCCTGCTTTGTGACAAGTACATTTGAGGCAGCAAGAGCTAGGTTGCGCTCATCTTCTCTGGGTTTATGATCGACTATGCCTTCACAAATGTTTTGCATTGTATTAACAACACTGTCAATAAGTGGTGGGGGTGGGGCTTTTAATATTTACCCTGCACGACTGGCTGCAACGACATAACATTGTAAAGCTCCTGTTGAGCATTTTGTTCAAACGACTGAGTGTTTATATAGTCTCTGGTGCGTTGTAATGGGCCATCTTGTGTTAAGTCTTGTAACTCACCATGAGAGTCTTTTACCCAAAACTCAGCTGCGGCTGCCTCTTCATAAACAGCTGCCTCTTTTAATGCTGCTGTGGCTTCCTTCTGCTGCCTTAAAACATGAAGATCTGCTTCGATCTTTGCCTTTTGCGTCATCATTGCTGCCTCCTCCTCTGCATAGGATACCTTTATCTTAGCTGCCTCTGCTTTGGCTTTAGCCCTTGTGGCAGCAGCACTGTGGTATGACCGTGACGTTGAAGAGGATTTGCGAGAGCTCGAGACTGACGCTCGAGACCTTGTATGCAGGCTCATCTGAGATGGACGTTCATCAGTAGTCGAGGCTTGAGTTGACCTACGAGTTGCTTCTGAGGGAGGAAACCCCGCCTGCAGGTCCGGTGGAAGTTCACTAGCATTGCCGGGAACCTGAGACGCCAGCTGTGGTTGAGAGAGGCGTTCCTTGTTGTTGCTGCGGGCCCTGGAGTCCATCTGTAGGTGAGCCTGGTGTTCGTCGTTTTTGTTGCTGAGGGCCCCAGATTCCGTGTGCGGGTGAGACAGGACGTCATCGTTGTTGGGGTTCAGGGGCTCCGTCTGCAGTTGAGACTGGCGTTGACCGTTGCTTCACCGTTGCTGCTCAAGGTGGCTCATCTTCACAGCATTACGTGATGGAATGCAGAGTGCTGATTACAGTTATTTTGCAGTCTTCTCCCGCTGGGTGGTTATCATTTTACTATTCTGTCATCGGCACATGAGATCTGTGCAGTGCCTAGACAGATAGCTAACACGAACGAGGGACAAAGCTTTCCACTGGAGTAGTTTAATCACTCATTGCAATTTTGTAAAACTGAAACACACAAAGCACAATATGAACACATTAAAATAAGAATATTAAACAATTGTGACCTCAATTAACATGTTTCTTTTACAGGTACCCTCACCAGGGTCAACATTCACAAGGGTAAGTACAATCCAAATTTCAACATAACGAACTTTTCCTATGTAACAATAAACTATAGCTCTATTAATAGAGAACTTCCTTCCAGTTTCAAATAATGTTGGGTAAGTATATGGTAGGTAAACTACAGAGCACACTAAACAGAACAATGAATGTGATGCACAGCTATCAGCAAGTAACGTCAGGCTACCATGCACAAGGCTAGGCTAACGGTATATAGCTAACACACACACACACACAACAACAACCGACGTAACGTTAAACACTCATAGAAACCCATGACTTAACTTTTCCCATAACACACATTCATTTCTAACTTAAACATGAAATAGTGCCATACTTACTGATAGATCTACTCTACGGGACACAAAAAACAACTGTAGAGCACATCCATTAACGTTAGTTTTCTGTTTTCAGGCGAACTCATACTGAAAGGAGATGCCGTTATGACAACATGGGCTGGCACCGCATCACTTCCTTGCAGGAGCAATAACCCTTCCGCCAGTAGGTGGCACTATAGTTTCAAAATACTAATAACAGAAATGACAGGAGTCAGCACATGCTGCCTTCAGTCCCTCAGTGGGATGTCTGTAGCAACAGCCATCTGTGAACAGCACTTCCTCTGGGTCAGCTAAGGGTTTTACCCTTAAATCTGCTCTGACCTTAACATCTCTCTGTACTCTTCACACACATGTGGCTCACCTTCCCCCATGTTATCTGCCATGTTGAGTCCCTCGTGTGTGAACTTTATGTGTGGTGCATTGAGGATTTTTTCCAACCTTGTCTGTCTTAATGATGTCATGGTGAATGCTGCTGAGTTCACATAGACCACTATGCTGTGTGTTGTCAGGACTGTTAGAGCATGTCCCATGACTATGTGTGCTACTTTTTGCAGACTTTTTTCTACCCCTGCTGCATGTCTTGTGCATGGTGGATGTCTATTTTCTGTTGGATCGAGTTTCACACTTGCATCCATCATCACCTGCCTACCGCCCCCTTTTTTCTGAAAAAGAACACCATTTACTGTATGTGATTTTTCTGAAACATCCAGATAAAATGGCTCTTTGTAGTCAGGCACTGCAAAATCAGCAGCGTTTGTGAGAGCCTGTTTGAGGGGAATGAAGTTGTTCTCTGCTTCAGTGGTCCATTGTAAGCATGCGGGCAAATTTCTCATCCTCTGCTCATTGACCATGGCCCTTAAGGGGTGCATGAGTTCCCCATATGATGCTATGAACTGTCTGCTGTAGCCCGTCAACCCCAGGAATGAGAGCATGTCTTTCACTGTCATGCTTGTGGCGTCAGAATGATCAGCCTTCTCTCTGCCATGAAATCTCTCTATTTGTCTATGTTCTAACAGCACTTTGACAGCCGTCTTGTGCATGATCCTGTAAGCTTTTTCGGATGGGGAATACTGTAATTCAGGGAGTTGGGTCCAAACCCAGTCTGTCAGTGCCATCAGACGCTTGCACATCAGCCCAAGATCTCTAGCCTGGTGTTTAACATGTACTGCTAAGGTGATATGGGGCACCGCCTCTTCAGACATCTCATACCACTCAAATTGTTCTGGTGTCAATTCAACAGCAGCTGCCACACCTTCATTCCCCACTAGAATACAACTAGACAATACTTCCCACTGTGTCCTTTCAATGTCATTGTAAAAAGTTTGCTGATAAATTTCATCCCCGTCCCTATCATAGTACAGAGTAACATGGAGGGGGTCGGTTGGAGGGGAGTAGGGATGTAGCATTTAGACCCACGGCCGCCACTGATAATACAGAGTCTGTAAGCCTTTGCTTTGCTTGCTTTCCGGTTCTAGGAGTCCCCAGTATATATCTGCCCAAAGTCCTTCAGCCGTGGGTGAAACATCAGCTGACAACAACAATTGAGAGCTGGACTGGATCATTGCATGGTCTGGGGATATTGTCCCTGCGGTGGAGCTGCTGCTGCATGAGGGGCTTGATGAAGTGGAACCATAACTGGAGGCTGCCCTTGGACCGGGGGCTGCACATAACCACCCCTGTTGCTGACTGGACCTTGACCTCCCCTGGGTCCCCACAGCATGGGACACTCCCTTCTCCAGTGTCCAGGCTGGCCACATCCAAAGCATGTAGGTGGCGTACCTTTGGGTCCTCCGTGATCCCTACCTCTACCTCTCATGCCTCCTGTTACTCCTACAGGCCTGCCTCCATAAGGGGAACTAGGCACCCATTCAGGCACTGGGTACAAATTTTGGGGCAGTTTTGTGGTGGCGGCTGTTGAACCATCTGATTGGCTACCTTTTGGTTTGTCTTTTTAGCATCATTTACCTTTTTCCTTGCCTCATCCAATTGGAGCTTTAGGAGCTGCATCTGGGCTGACTCTGTGCTCTGTCTATCCTCATCCTGTGTAGCCTTGTGTCTTTTCATATGATGAATCAGAAGTTTTTCCCATTACTCAGTAGAGCAGCCTGGGATGTCTGGATTGCCCTCCATGGCATCTTGTACTGCTTTGGGCATTCCAGCCATAATAGCTTTTCTAAACAGTGTGGTCTGTAACTGTCCTGAACCTGGGTGGCTTCCTGCAGTGTCTGTCCATATGCCTTTGCATCTGCCTAAAAATGCTGACATGTCTTCT
Organism: Lampris megalopsis; assembly: GCA_022114975.2. NCBI lineage: Eukaryota > Metazoa > Chordata > Actinopteri > Lampriformes > Lampridae > Lampris > Lampris megalopsis. Next base: position 85,813 of record JAJHIY020001157.1, on the reverse strand, counting down.
CCGTCTTTCATGGAAAAGATCAGTGAATGCATTGCTCCGGGAGGAATGGGGAATTTATCCCTCATTGCCCTTCCCACAACTGTGGCTTGTCTGGTAAATGGTTCTGAATCTGGTAGAGAACTAGTGCCTGCCGCAGCCTCAATCTGCTATATTTCCCACATAGCTAGTTGTTTTCCCAATAATGCTCTCCAGTCTCCCATAGCTAGTTTGTATCCCAGGGTGTGTTGGCAAAATTTCTCCATCCAGGGCCCTCCTCCCTCAGTGGGAGGGGGCATCTTATCCAGGATGCAATTCATGTCTGTGAATGAGAATGGTTGATACACATCCCCCGTTTGGGGTCCTTTATATATCAGTGGCAATTGACGATATCTAGCAGGTGGTTGTATCTTTTCTCTGTCCCTAAGCTGGTGTCTATGCCTGTGGTCAGCACGGGGCGCTATACCAGTCCGGTTGTGCATGGTTAGTGCCCCTGTAAGTGTGACTGGGCATGTGTCTTTGTCTCCCTCATCACTCCTCATACTCCCTGCATCTGTACATGTCTCCGATCTCTCCTCGTGACCTTCTGCCCTATTCCCTTCCTCTATTATTTCTCTGAGCTGTCTCTCCTGGAACCCATCCATTGCTTCAACCCCCTGACTCTGTATCCTCCACTGTCCTGCTCCTCCCCCGTATGGGGTGGAGCATGCTTCTGGCCCTGTCATGGCTGAGCTTCCTGCCTGGTTTATCTCTTCCTGTCCGCTTGTATGTTCATATCTTGTCCTACTCGCTTCTCTGGCTTCCTGCACCCTGCGCGCTGCCTCCCTCACCAGGTCCTCCACCTCTGATATTCTCCTTGTTACTACTTCCTCTAACCTCTCCCTAGCCTCTCTGTACTCCTCTGCTCCTATTGCTGTCATTTTCATTACTCCTTCTTCCACATACATGAGTGGCATTTGCGGTGTGGGATAAGGAGGGGGTTGTATTCTGGGTATTTTGGGATATATTGGCGCCGATGATTCTGTTTTTTCATTTCCTTTATCTTTTTCTTTGGTTATTTCTGAGTGTTTTTGATTCATTTCTACTGCCATGCAGGCTAAGGTCATGTTGTGTAAGTGGGCTCCTCTGTGTTCATTTTCCTCTCCGTCTTTCTTCCATTTTCTTTTGACTAACATGGAAACTTTTTCCGCCTTCCAGTGTTCATCTGCTTTCTTTTTAGCTTGTTTTTCTGCCTTCCCTAGGTATAATATCGATCTCTTCCTTTCTTCCTCTTCGGGGACCTTACCCTGTGTTTGTAAGTCTTTCTGTATACTGTCATACACCCCAATCTTGGTGTCTCGCTTGTTCTTAAGGAGCCCTGCAAAAATTTGACTCCTGGTTCTTTCCCATTGTTGCTTAACGGTCAACATAACATTGGGAGGGCAACCTCCGTATTCTTCACACTCCCTGTCAAATTCCCCTTCCATTGTGTTATCTATCCTCCCTCAGTAGCCAGCTGGTTTGTATGACGCTTGCGTTCCGAGCAACCAACCAATCAGAGAAGAGTTCGGTAGCCAGCTGGTTTGTATGACACTTGCGTTCCGAGCAACTGACCCAATCAGTGAAGAGTTCAGTGGCCAGTCAGTTTGTATAGCACATACGTCCCGAGCAACTGACCCAATCAGTGAGTTTTATCAGGCAGTTTACGTTGACACCAGTTAGGTTTACACTGCTGATTCTTTCTCACTGAGACACTCCCTCCTTCCTCTCTGAGAGTCTACTGAGTTTCTACCACCCTTATACACAGTTTTATCAAACAACACACTTTTTACTCATGCAAAATATCAAACATTCACACTTGCCGTTAAAACACAGCACATATCATAAACCAGTGAGCGCTGCTTTTATGGGGACTTTTAAACCCCAAGGGTCTCTAAACCTACTCACTCAGGGCCTCTAACCCCTTATACGGACATGCGCTGCTTTTATGGAGACTTTTATCCCCATGGGTCTCTAAACCCGTCCGTATTTCCCATGTGCATGTGCTGCTTTTATGGGACTTTTTAACCCATGGGTCTCTAAACCTGCACGTCTTCTTTTCAGTACTGTTGCTGCTTTCAAGGGCCTTTAACCCCCAGGACTTTAAACCCGTGCACAATTTATTTCAATGCTTTATTCATCTACTTTAACTAGGACACTTGCCGTATAATGACAACACACAATTTGGTATAGCCAATAACAGAACTTCGATAAAACAGGCGTCTGTTTACCTTAGTTTTTTCAGCGGCCGCTTGTTGTTGCCATCACACTGCAGTTATCCGTTGTCTTTTACTTCTGTGGTCAATCCGTCACTTCTCTGTCTTTATCACGTCGGGGTCACCAAATTGTTGGACTGCAGCTCACTCTACCAACTCATCTTCATCTATGTGAGAGCGTAGTCCTGCGTGTTTGTTGATAAAGCAATAGGAGAAGATGTTCAGTCTCAAACCATCCGTTTTATTTAGCAGTAAATGGATAAAGCATACAGAGCTCTGGGTCTAGATCTTCCTATCCCTGACAAGCAACAGAGTGTGTCAGTTCACGAAGTCTGACTGACTATCCTTTCCCTGACCCAGTCTTTATCAGTGACGTGCGGTGAGGTTCGTGGCTGGTGAGGCACTGACTTTTTCAGAGTCAGATTTACAAATATATGAACCCAATATAGTAGCTTCAATTCACCATTCATTTGGCAGCTTGCACATTGACTCCTTCTTGTGTTTCATATCTCATCAGCATTCTTTACACACACATAATTAAGGTACATATCTGGACAAGGAGCGGCTCAGAGAAAGAGCCCATTTGCTCTGCACCATGCGTGTTTTCCTAATTTGCCATCGTAATTCCACAATTACTATTACTATGTTTTATATTGTGTAGTTTTTATCTGTTGTTGTGTTTTGTATTTGTTTATCTTTGTACAGTGTCCTTGAGTGTCCAGAAAGGCGCTTATAAATAAAATGTATTATTATTACTACTACTATTGGTATTTAATTAATTACATACTCATTCAATACAAATAAAAGGATGTACTGCAGTGTATGCATGGGCTTACCTTTACTTGAAAATGAAGTCCATTCTCCTGTCCTTCTGGACAAAAATCTCCGTGACTTTGTTGTAAAAGTCCTCCTTATCTTCTTTTAGTTTTAGAAGTCTTTCCGTCTCAATGGAGATTATTGCCAGGGATGAAAGTCGTCTTTGATCGGTCCGATTCCGACTGTATGTTTTGAGTCTTGTCAGAGCAGAGAATGAATGGCCTTTCCATGGATGCTGTTGCAGCTGGTGTAGGTAGGACCAGCTGGAGGAGCTTTGCCGCGTCAGGAACAGTCTGCATCACGTCCTTCTGGGCCGAGCTGAGAAGCTGTCCGGGGCATTTACACTCGTTCCTCACTGTTTGTGAGCTATACACTCCGATGAGATCAGCCTTCAGTCTCACAAAGTCAAAGAACTTGGCATATTTTGACAGGCTGCAGTTTGGTGTCATCAAAATGTTGTGACATTTCATTAAATTTTGCACAATCGACCAAACCAATAAAAGCTAGCTCGCCAAAATGATCAAATCTAGCTTCCAGCTGAACACTGATATTGTCCAGAATGTTATAAAATATTCGTTTCCTCTCATCTCTGACTGACTGTTGATGAACACTATCCGTCAGGCGGAGTGTGGCGCATTTCTGCTCAAATCGCTCATCGAAACTTTCAAACTCTTGTCTCTGGTGTTGCACAACTCCAATTGTGTCGCGGATTCGCGCACAACAAAATCCCATGTCCATGACTTTGTTTTGCAGCACTCTGAAGAGTGCATCGGTTTCACTGAAAATGTCCTCATATGCCATAAGGATAAGCATGTTGATGCTTTTGACAGCCACCGCTCATATCCAGCGGCCATCATGAGGGTGTCATTATCCCAACTATCTGCATTTTCGCTCATAATACGGAATAAATCACGCAGATCAGAATGGTACATGCTTATTGTCTGCAACAGTCTGGAATTTGAGCTCCAGCTGGTAGGCGCTGCTCTTGGTAAACGTCGCTTCACAAGGTCATCATCCAGTAAGTGGGTGCGCTTCGTGGATTTACTGAAAAATGCCCCAAGTCCCTCAGCTGTTTTAAAAACAATTCTACACTCAGGCATGCATTTTGCCGAATGCAAGAGCACCAGGTTCAATTTGTGTGCGTAACAGTGGGTAAATATGGCCTCAAGCACCTTTTCTTTAATCCTCGCCTGCACCCCATTAAGCTCTGATGAAATCACAGCCGCTCCGTCATAAGTCTGAGCCACCAGCTTTTCGACACACGCGTATTTCTCCAACACTCCCAAGACATCCTCAGCTATAGCAGCGGCCCGCCGTCTGTCATCACTAACATCACCAAAGCCCAAACAAGCCTCCCTCAGTTCACATGCCGACTCACCTTTAGCCACATAACGCAAAATGACAGAGATCTGGCCTTTGTTTGTGACATCCGTTGTCTCGTCTACTTCTACAGCAACAAATAGGGCTGCATCAATCTCCTTTTTGTTATCATTTCTTATCACATCACCGACTGTTTCAATTAAATCGTTCTGAATTCTGCTTGACAAGCCAGAAAACACAGTGGATGTCTCCAAATGCCTAGCTAACCCTTCATCTTTCTCAGCAAAAGCATGTAATAGTTCTACATAGTTGCCACGATTAGAAGAGCTTGTACTCTCACCGTTACCACGAAATGCCAGTTGCTGTTTGGCTGGGAAGCAGGTTGCTGCATTAATGAGGTCTTTTAAAACCTCTCGGCCGGGTTTCCTTTACCTTAGCATTGTGGGCGGAAATGTTTAGTCTCCGTTGTTCATCCAAAGCCAGATCTATTCTTGAAGATCCAAAAGTTTTCAAAGCAATTTGGCTTTGAATATGAGTAGTTGATCTTTCATGTTTGCTGGGGCTTCTTGGTAGATTTTTCAAGTCACAAAACCCTGTGTTAGTTAGTCCAGACATTATCGCATGTTGAGAACAAAAGAGCGGGAAAGCAGAAAAGGCGGTTTCTGTAGCACAGCCACGCAGCCGGTCTTTTCGGGTGCACCGCTCCGTTTGAAAAGAGCGAGTTATCTTCTGTCCCGTTGTTTGAAGCAAACCTTTTAGCTCTGGCATTGGTCTTCCATCATTTATCACGTTGCTTTTTGACTGAAAGTCCAGGTTTGAGAAACTTTTGAGTTTAGATAGAGAATCTACCATTTTTGCAGTCAGAATGTTTTTTCAAAATAAACGAACGGCTGTACTGAACTTGACTCTGCCTTAAAGAAGAGCAACAGCAGAAGAAGAAAGCATCCTGTAAACCCGTGGGCTCAAGCATACGCCCCCTTCAGTGAGGCAGAGGTACTGGCTGCCTCACCTCATGCTTTTTCAGTGCGGTTTTATGTAAGATCAGCAAGACTAAATATGTTATACACATATATGAACTACATGAACTAACTTAAGGAAAGTGAGGACATATAATAAAAGTGTCTACAAACATTACATTGGTGACAAACAGTGAAAAAGCAAAAGGCACGCGCTCAACCCAGTTTGTGAGGGATTGCGCAATCCGAGGTGAGGCTCCGCTCCTCGCTTCCTCAACTCGCGTATCTCCCCTGTAATTGAACAGGAAATATGCAAATTCAGCGATGTTGGTAATACAAATGATTTAAATTATTGGAATTGTACATAAATTACATTTATAGCACAGATCAGTAGACAAATATTAATATTTATTTTATCATCATTTGTTTTTTCTTTTCATGATGAAAGGTGAGGCTCTGCCTCACCTACCTCCCCTGACCGCACGTCCCTGGTCGTTATACTATACAAAGTGTTGACTAAACATGAATGTGTGGTCTTCTTTGTGATTGGTCCGTTGATCTGACTCCATTTCCGCCTTGATGATATCCGGACTCCAAGTGATCTTCTTCTGCAGCTGCTGTCGTAGTTCCTGTTTCTGAAACCACAGAGCACAGCACATCCTGTATCTACTCCCCCCAAGGCCACAGCACCCTTCTTGTTCCTCTTTACTATTCAGACATTATTGTAGCCGCTTCCTTCTATCGATTAGTGCCCCTCACTCTTTTACCTTCTATGGAGATAGACACAATCTTCCTCTTGGGACATCTTATCCTGTTATTGTCACCCACTTCTCTTCCTATAGCTTACTCTGCATTTCTCTGTCTGCTGACATACTCAATACTTTTCCACTGCCACTATAGCCCCTCATGTCCTTGTAACAAACCTTGTTCCTTATGCATATGATTTCCCAATGATTAATCTATCCTTATATCCCTTATTCCAGTCAATACGTTGTAATCATCATTATTAAACATCACACCATTGCATTTATCTACATTCCCCACGCAGCTCACCGCATGCGGCCCTTGTACGAGGCCCTGCGGGGCAAGGAAGCCAAGGGCGAGGTACACTGGTCCCCGGGGATGGACGAAGCTTTCGACGACGCCAAGGCTGCGCTGGCCACTGCTGCTTTGCTGGCACACCCGTCCCTCACTGCCCCTATTGCCCTCATGACTGACACCTCTGACTATGCGGTCGGGGCGGTGTGCGAGCAGTGGGTGGGTGGCGCCTGGCAGCCCCTTGCCTTCTTTAGCAAACAGCTTAAGGAGAATGAGCGGAAGTACAGCACCTTCGACCGGGAGCTCCTGGGTCTCTTCCTCGCCTCCCGACACTTAAGGTTCATGTTGGAAGGCCGCCGTTTCACTGCCTTCGTCGACCACAAGCCGCTGACTTTTGCCATGGCCAAGACCTCCGAGCCGTGGTCCGGGCACCAACAGCGTCAGCTCTGCCGTCTTGGATTTTACCACGGACATCTGGCACGTGGCTGGCAAGGACAGCTTGGTTGCTGACTGCCTTTCCCGGGCGGTGGCAGGGTCCGTTCACTTGGGACTCGATTACGCTGCCATGGCTGCAGACCAAGCCGCTGACGCGGACATCAAGGCCTATCGGACGGCTGCTACGGGGCTGCGGTTGGAGGATGTGGGGTTTGACAGCTCCAACGCCACGCTCCTCTGCGACGTTTCCACGGGCCTGCCCCGCCCCATGGTGCCCACCTTCTGGCGGCGCCGTGTTTCTGATGTTATCCATGGCCTTTCCCACCCGGGTGTGACGGAGTCCACTAAGCTGGTGGGGGCCAAGTTCGTCTGGCCCGGCCTCAGGAAGGACGTCAAGGCCTGGGCTGACTCCTGCGTGGCGTTCCAAAGTACACCGTCATACCAAAGCCCCCTTGGCGCTATTCCCAGTGCCCGAGAGGCGTTTTGACTATGTGAATGTGGACCTGGTGGGCCCCCTGCTGCCCTCCCACAGTTTCACTCACCTTCTCACCGTGGTGGACAGGACCACCAGGTGGCCGGAAGCTGTTCCCCTGTCATCGACCACGTCTGCTGAGGTGGCCTGGGCGTTCATCGGGTCCAGGGTGGCCCGTTTTGGCACGCCAGCTGCCCTCACCTCTGACAGGGGCCCGCAGTTCACGTCAGAGCTCTGGACTGCAGTCGCGGGGGGGCTGGGGGTGAAGCTCCACCGCACCACAGCATACAAGCTGCAGGGCAACGGACTTTGTGAGCGGTTTCATCGGTCTATGAAGGCCACTCTTTGTGCCAGCCTCACGGACAGCAACTGGGTCGATCGCCTCCCGTGGGTCATGCTCGGCCTTCGCTCTGCCCCCAAGGAAGACCTCCAGTCCTCGTCTGCCGAGCTGGTTTACGGCCAGCCGCTGCGTGTCCCGGGTGAGTTTCTCCCGGATGCCATGGCCCCCTGGTCAGCAGCTTCTTATCGGGCTGTGGCCCGGGACAGTGCCAACTCTTTCGTTCCGATCCCTACATCTCACCACTGCCTCCCTCAGTCCTACATCCCCAAGGATCTGCTGTCGGCCAGGTACGTCTTCATCCGCCACAACAGCCACCGTACCCCCCTGCAGCCCCCCTACGACGGGCCCTTCCGCGTCCTGGAAGCGGGGCCTAAGAACTTTGTGGTGGACATGGGGGACAAGCCGGAGCGGGTCTTGGTGGACCGTCTCAAGCCTGCCCATTTGGACCTGGGTGGGCCAGTCGAACTGGCCCTGCCAGAGCAGCGTGGGCGCCCCTCTTCTCAGGCCCCTGGCCCAGACTCGGCCCCTGCCCGGGCTCCGGCTCTGCCCCCGCCCCCATACCCATTCAGCACAGCCGTTTTGGCCGCCTGGTCCACCCCCCGAGATGTTGACTGTTTAACTAAGTACTTTTGTGTTGCATTACTGTTTTGCGTTTTTTCGTGATGGTGAATTCTAGGGGGCCTGTGTGGTGATAACCATTTGAGGGTAGATTCAACAGGGGCTGCTGCTCCTTTAAGGCAGACATTCAGAGTGATGACGTAGGCACTTCTTGGGGTTTCCGGGGTGAGCCATGTTTGCAGCAGCCTAGCGGTTGGTTAGCTGGTTGCCACGGGAGATTGTGCTGTATCGGTGTTGTTTTGTGTGGCGAGTAAACGGAATTGACTCGACTCGATCTCTCCGTCTCCTCATTCCTGCACTCCCACCAGCCTTTAATTTGTTTAGTTCTTTTGGGCAAGGGGATCAAGGTAAGATGCCCATGGGCGAACACCCCATCACGTAGCTTACTTCTGTTAGACACACTAGGTTAGCAGCGGTCGCCACTTCTTTAGGTTTGGTGCTTTTCAGCACTGTCAGGGGTGGGTTACTTTTGTTAGTAGTTTATTGTTTTGGCAACCGTTCGGTTCCCTTGTCTTGTCATGTTGTCAATAAATATTTATATTTTATTATCTTTAAACGTTTATGTCTCACTGTGTTGCACCCTCACCTCACTGTTACCCAGTACACTAATTGTTGCACCCTCTCCAGACCGAGGGTCGTAACGTATATGTTTTACTTATAGTTACAAAGGAGATATTTTTTCAGTGTCTACAACTGGTGGCCAATTCGAAACAATGCATTTATTAGGTTTTTTTAAGTATGCTTTTTTATATGCTATTTTAAATGTTTTTGTTTAGCTACCTGTCCTCCCAACTGTGCCCCAACACCACCCCACTATATATAAGTCACATAAGTTACCTTGTTATATTTCTAATGTAGGCCATTTCAACAGTGCCCTGGCCCCTAAATGCTTTTTAAAACAAACCCCTGTCCCATTGGTTGTAATGTTTTTTTACACCTCCATTGGTTGCTGTACATCATAAGTACCTACCCATTGGTTGTTATAATTTGAATGTTTCCCCATCTGATTGGTCGCTGTCCAACCAAAATTAGGGGTGTGACGCTGGGCAACGTAACTGTATGATTCTTTGTGAATAAAACATTGGCAGCTGATGAAACAGGCCTCTACTGTTATGCACTAGCATCTGTTTCCTGGATCCGTGTTGATATATATATATATATATATAGTATATATATATATATATATATATATATATATATATAGTATATATATATATAGTGACAACCCCGGGGTCAGCCCGGCTTCAGCACCATGGCCAGCGACCCAGCACAGCCCAGAAACGCACCTGGCCTCAATGAGAGGGAGACTGAGCGACACACCTGGCCCCAATCGGAGGCTGATGAGGAGCCCCAGGATAAAAGGGAGCCAGAGACAGCCGCCCGGGGGGGGAGAGAGAAAGCAAGCTAGAGTTGTGTTGGCTGCCCAGCGTAGGAGCCAACGAAGACGGGAGTCAGCCGGCTCAGACGAGGAGCAGCACTTGTGTTGAGCGTTCTTTCGGTTTGTCTTGGGAATAAATTCCCACAGCGGGCCAGCCTGCCGACGGTCTCTGTTTCGTTGCTGGGTCGGGTGCTAAGTTCCCCCGTGGTTGCCACAATATATACACGTGTGTGTGTGTGTGTGTGTGTGTGTGTGTGTGTGTGGTGGTCAACAAGAAACAGAAGAAGGCGTTAGTGATGGATGTAGCAATCCCGAGCGACGGCAACATCAGGAAGAAAGACCATGAGAAGCTAGAGAAACGCCAAGGGCTGAGGGAAGAACTGGATGTGAAAGGGGAAATCCACAGTAGTCCCAGTGGTAATAGCAGCACTAGGGGCTGTGACCCCCAAACTGGGAGAGCAGATTCCAGGAACAACATCTGAGGTCTCTGTCCAGAAGGGTGCAGTCCTAGGGACAGTCCTAGGGCCTCTGGTAAAGGACCTAAGCTTGAGGAAGACACACCACCTGAAAAAGGGTGAGGGAGATTTTTTTTCATAGATGTATACATATAATCTGTTCTGTTTTAGTTCGAGTAGTACTGACTAATCACGTTTGAGTGGGTGGGGATTTCTACAGGATCATGCTTTGTTGCATAAAGGGTAACAGCCCGCAAGGTCGAAATGTTGTCTGGACCTAACACACCTACAAAAGTATCGATGTTTGTGTATTGTTTGAAGAAACATTTGACTCGTATCGGCTACTTGTGAAACAATTAGGGGTCGACCGATATGTTTTTTTTCAGGGCCAATACAGATATCGATTATTGGTAAGTTATGGAGGCCGCTAGCCGATATTTGGGGCCGATATTCAGTTGCAGTAAATGTAAAAAAAAATTTTTTGCCAAAATTTACAGCAACACAACCCCCAACACAAGGCTGCCTTTAAATGAACATATTTTTGATTGAATTTTGTGTAAAACAGAAAATATTTGAAAAAAAAATGCATGATGTTCAAGGCACAAGATAACAATGAGTGGAATTTTTTAAAAATAAAAGTAAATAACTTCCAAAACATGAAAATGGAATGAATTAAACTGCATGGGCAGCAGGAAGTGAACTTTGATCAAACTGAATAATTATAATGTTAAAATAATGCCACATAAACTGGTCAAAGTGCTCCAGCAGGCTGTGACTGAGCTGAATGGAAAAGTGTGCGTTAGTGTTGGCATGTTCCTTTCTCTTATCTTTAAAGTGGAGGCTGGGGGTTTTAAAGTGGGGTTGTATGAGGTACTTATCGATAGTCAGTGTATTACCTGCAGTCGATGGGAGTCTGTGCGCTCCCAGTTTGGAGGTTCAGCAGGAGTAGCCGGCACAGAAGTTGAGGAATGGGGCACGGATAAAACGCATTTTAGCCACTTAAGAAAAGGCTCACCTAAGAAATAAAATCAGTTTACCCATCAGTGCACCCATGCAGCGCAAATTATTACACCGCAGATCAGCAGAATCAGACGGACGTTCTGCGCTTGAGAATGTAGTCCCACATGAAAAGGCCGACTGACACGTTCATGCACAACACCGACAATGACACTCTGTGTTTAACTAAAATATCACATGACTTTGGAGACCAAGAAGAGGAAGCAAGTGAAGGCAGAGCCGAAGATCAAATGGTGGAAGTTGAAGAAGGAAGACTGTTGTGTGGAGTTCAGGCAGGAGTTAAGACAGGCACTGGGTAGTAGTGAAGAGTTGCCAGATGGCTGGGCAACCACTGCAGAAATAGTGAGGGAGACAGCTAGGAAGGTACTTGGTGTGTCATCAGGACATAGGAAGGAAGACAAGGAGACTTGGTGGTGGAATGAGGAAGTACAGCAAAGTATACAGAGGAAGAGGTTGGCAAAGAAGAAGTGGGATAGTAAGAGAGATGAAGAAAGTAGACAGGAGTACAAGGAGACACAGCGTAAAGTGAAGAGAGAGGTGGCAAAGGCAAAGGAAAAGGCGTATGGTGAGTTGTATGACAGGTTGGACACTAAGGAAGGAGAAAAGGACTTGTACCGATTGGCTAGACAGAGAGACCGAGCTGGGAAGGATGTGCAGCAAGTTAGGGTGATGAAGGATAGAGATGGAAATGTGCTGACAAGTGAGGAGAGTGTGCTGAGAAGGTGGAAGGAATACTTTGAGGGGCTGATGAATGAAGAAAATGAGAGAGAGAGAAGGTTGGATGATGTAGGGATAGTGAATCAGGAAGTTCAGTGGATTAGCAAGGAGGAAGTGAGGGCAGCTATGAAGAGGATGAAGAGTGGAAAGGCAGTTGGTCCTGATGACATACCTGTGGAGGCATGGAGGTGTTTAGGAGAGATGGCAGTGGGGTTTTTAACTAGATTGTTTAACACAATCTTGGAAAGTGAGAGGATGCCTGAAGAGTGGAAAAGAAGCATACTGGTACCGATTTTCAAGAACAAGGGTTATGTGCAGAACTGTAGCAACTACAGAGGTATAAAGTTGATCAGCCACAGCATGAAGATATGGGAAAGAGTAATAGAAGCTAGGTTAAGAGGAGAGGTGATGATTAGTGAGCAGCAGTATGGTTTCATGCCACTGAAAGAGCACCACAGATGTGATGTTTGCTTTGAGAATGTTGATGGAGAAGTATAGAGACTGCCAGAAGGAGTTACATTGTGTCTTTGTAGATTTAGAGAAAGCATACAACAGGGTGCCGAGAGAGGAGGCGTGATATTGTATGAGGAAGTCAGGAGTTACAGAAGTATGTAGGAGTGGTGCAGGATATGTATGTGGGCAGTGTAGCAGTGGTGAGGTGTGTGGTTGGAATGACAGATGGGTTCAAGGTGGAGGTGGGATTACATCAAGGATCGGCTCTGAGCCCTTTCTTGTTTGCAATGGTGATGGACAGGTTGACGGACAAGATCAGGCAGGAGTCTCCATGGACGATGATGTTCGCGGAGGACATTGTGATCTGTAGTGAGAGTAGGGTGCAGGTGGAGGAGAGCCTGGAGAGGTGGAGGTATGCACTGGAGAGAAGAGGAATGAAAGTCAGTAGGAGCAAGACGGAATACCTATGCGTGAATGAGAGGGAGAACAGTGGAATGGTGAGGATGCAAGGAGTGGAGGTGACGAAGGCATATGAGTTTAAATACTTGGGGTAAACTGTCCAAAGTAACGGGGAGTGCAGAAGAGAGGTGAAGAAGAGTGCAGGCAGGGTGGAGTGGGTGGAGAAGAATGTCAGGAGTGATTTGCGACAGAAGGGTACCAGCAAGAGTTAAAGGGAAGGTTTACAAGATGGTAGTGAGACCAGCTATGTCATATGGTTTGGAGACAGTGGCACTGACGAAAAGACAGGAGGAGGAGCTGGAGGTGGCAGAGATGAAGATAAGATTTTCACTGGGAGTAATGAAGAAGGACAGGATTAGGAATGAGTATATTAGAGGGACAGCTCAGGTTGGACGGTTTGGAGACAAAGCAAGAGAGGCAAGATTGAGAGACATGGACATCACCTGGACATGTGTGGAGGAGAGATGCTGGGTATATTGGGAGAAGGATACTGAATATGGAGCTGCCAGGAAAGAGGAAAAGAGGAAGGCCAAAGAGGAGGTTTATGGATTTGGGGAGGGAGGACATGCAGGTGACTGGTGTGACAGAGGAAGACGCAGAAGACAGGAAGAAATGGAAACGGATGATCCGCCATGGCGCCCCCTAACGGAAGCAGCCGAAAGTAGTAGTAGTAGTAGTAGTAGTAGTGGTAGTAGTGTAACTAAAATAACACTCGTTAGCTTTTTCTTTCAGCCTAGCTACATTTGAAGGTTAAGCAGTGGAACTGTGTTCTCTGTTGTCGAGTTCATGTCGGACCGACGTTATGCTGTGTGTGTGTGTGTGTGTGTGAGGGGGAGAAAGACAAAGACGTTAACATTACGGAGATTAAAATGAACTAGTTCATGTTCACTATTTTGAATTTTACACTAAGTTCACATTCATTTCTTTTTTGTTTTAAATGAGCTGCTCTGAGCTTTAAGGGCCTCCTCCTACCATCAATCCCCAGCCTGCAACCAGCGCCACCAGTGCAGAAGTAACAATGTTTCCCTAATAGGATGTTGGTGTTACCACCCGACCTCGTCATCTGGGATTAACGATGTTGTATATGACATGAAAGTATGTTGTACATGATACCACGTTGAATCAGAAATACTTTTATATCACCCCCTCCATGTAAAATACGACACCATGGTTCTTCTGTTACTGATGGATTTCCATCCATCCATCATCCAAACCACTTATTCTTATCCCAGGGTCGCGGGGATGCTGGAGCCTATCCCAGCAGCAGGCAGGGAGACACCCTGGACAGGCTGCCAGGCCATCACACCCCCCCCCCCCACACACACACCTAGGGACAATTTAGTATGGCCGATTCACCTGACCTGCATGTATTTAGACTGTGGGAGGAAACCCACTCAGACACAAGGAGAACAGCAAATTTCAGGCCATCCACAGCTTCCCGATGCTTGCTTGCAACAGTCATTATTGGGCTTGCCTAATTTCGTATAAGGGTGTGAGGATTTTTTTTTCAACAAACTCTGTAATGGTTTTGCATTTCTGGACATGCAAATCAATGGGAAAATGGTGGAATTTGAGCTGGACACTGGATGTAGCATCACTTTGATGAATGAGTCAAAATGTAAGGTGCAGTGGACAAATGCAAAAAAAGCCTGCATTAAAGCCCTCAGCAATTAAATTAAAGACTTACATAGGAGAAAACATAAAGTTGTTAGGGGTCGCAGAGTTAAATGTCCAATACCAGAACCAACAGAAAATCTTACCTGTCTATGTAGTTGGTGGTACTGGTCCACGTCTGCTGGGTAGAGGTTGGCTAGAGCAACAGGTGCTTGCAAAGCACGAGGATGTTTTTAAAGATGAGTTTGGGACCTTAAAGCGGGTTCAGGCCACAATCCATGTCTCTCCACTAGAGCAGCATCCTATTCCAAGAACTGAAGATTTATTTGCGGCCTTGTCGGGAGGGCAGCAATTTTCTAAATTAGACATGAGCCATGCATACGCTCAAATTCTCATGGATGACGAGTCTAAAAAGTACCTCACGGTGAATACTCACAAAGGCCTTTTTACTTACAACCGCCTACCCTTTGGGGCATTGTCTACGCCGGCCGTATTTCAGAGAACAATGGAGGGTCTTCTACAGGGTATACCCATAGTCACAGTATACTTAGACGACATTCTCGTCACTGGGGCTAGCAAGGAAGAACATCTGCGAAACCTTGATGAAGTGCTTAGTAGGATGGAGGAGGCTGGGTTACGGCTAAAACGAAGCAAGTGCCAACTGCTGGAAAATGAGGTGTACTATCTGGGACATAAAGTAGACGCGCAGGGTTTTCATCCCATGGAGTCGAAGGTTGAAGCCATTGTTGAAGCTCCGTCCCCATCCAATGTCACAGAGCTCAAGGCATATCTTGGTTTACTTAACTACTATAACCGTTTCCTTCCCAACTTCTTCACGCTGCTTGCACCGATGCACCAGCTCCTCCAGAAAGATGAAAAATGGGCATGGACTGCAAAGCAAGATGAAGCTTTGCAAAAGTCAAAAGAGCTCCAATCAGCAAGGTTGCTAGTCCATTACTCTGTGGACAGAGAACTGATCCTAGCATGCGACACCTCATCGTATGGGGTGGGAGCAGTGCTTTCGTACAATATGCCCGGTGGCACAGAAAACCACTGGGGTTTATGTCAAGGACACTCACTCCTTCTGAGAAAAGGTACTCTCAGCTAGACAAAGAGGTCCTGGCCGTGATCTTTGGAATACAGAGATTTCATAAATAGCTCTATGGTTGTAGATTCATGATCACCACTGATCATTAGCCCTTGCTATCCTTATTCCATGAGATGAAGCCTGTCCCCCAGATGGTTTCCCCAAGAATTCAGAGATGACCAGTTCTACTAAGAGCATACGAGTATCAGATAATCTACAAGCCGGGCAAGGATCATAGTAAGCCGATGCTCTCAGTAGATTCCTGGTTCCAGAGCTGGTTGAGGATGACGGTCTACAGGATCAAGTGCTGATGATGGATCATATGGACGATGTACCGGTGAACATGTTACAAGTCAGGAAGTGGACGGCAAGGGATGCCACACTGTCCCTGGTGCACAGCTATGTCTTGAATGGCTGGCCAGAGGTAAGGGATCCTCAACTCATGCCATATCACACCCGCCGTCTGGAGTTGAGTATGTGAGATGAGTGTGTCCTGTGGGGTGCCAGAATGGTGATTCTTCCACAGGGGTGGTCTGTTCTCTTGAGGATGCTCCATCAGTCACATCCGGGTATGTCTCATATGAATGGTTTAGCAAGGTCTTACATGTGGTGGTCACGGATGGACGAGGATATCGAAAAGGAGGTCAGCATATGCATGGAATGCTAGCAAAACAGAAAATCGCCACCTAATGCACCACTGCACCCCTGGGAATGGCCCGAGCTGCCATGGTCTCGCATTCATGTGGGCTAGGCAGGGCCGTTCTTGGGCAAGATGTTCTTGGTGATAATCAACGCACACTCGAAGTGGCTAGAGGTTTATCCGCTGAAGGCCTCTACAACACATGCAACAATTGAAAAGCTACGGCAGTGTTTCGCAGTCCATGGATTGCCACAGATGTTAGTGTCTGACAATGGCAGTTTCTTCCCAAGTGCCGAATTCAGCCATTTTATGTCACAGAACGGGATTCAGCACGTCACCTCAGTGCCGTTCCACCCCTCATCTAACGGTTTAGCAGAGTGGGCGGTGCAGACCTTTAAAGAAGGGATGAAAAAGATGAGAGGAGATAGCATCAAGGCCAGAGTTTTCAGGTTCTTGTTCAGCTACCAGACTACTGTCCAGACGACTGAGATCTGCGTTTGACCCACTGAAAACTGACCTAATGTTGAAAATCCAACAGAAACAGCTGAAACAGAAAAAACATGACAAAACGACCAAGCTGAGAAGATTTGCGCCAGGGGATGCCATATACACAAGGAATTATGGCTTAGGACCAAAATTGATTCCAGCTGCAGTTGAGTCATCTTCTGGTCCTGTTTCCTGACAGTGGACAGATGATGAGTAGATATGTTGACCAGGTGCGAATGTAACCCACATGATTACATGTACCCTGTGACATATGTAAGTTCCACTAGTAGCCTCTAGGAGGCACACGAGCTACAGAGTTTAAACCATAACAAACAACCGTCAACAATAGAGAAGAGAGAGCGAATCTGACGAGAGAAAGACTGGAAGAGAAGAGAAATATGGATATTTTGAAATACGGACAACTTTGACTGCGGATACTTGAATTACGGATATTTGAACTACGGATATTTGAACTACAGGACATTTGAACTACGACATAAAGATCCTCCCACGAAGCTTCCTTGGTGAGCTGCTAGCTAAAGCTAAAAGTAAGCAGCTTCCTGTGTTCCATGTAATCATAGCCATTTACGTAGGATATCTTGATTTTATCCAAAGACAGATGATCTCCTGTTGAAGGAAGAAGGAAGACTCTTGTCTCTTGTGTGTTGTACGCTGCTGGAATCCTGGTGAGCTAAGAGTTTAAAATCTTGAAATCTAAAGACTGACAATTTTCGATTGGTTGCTAAGCTAATCTACTACTACTTTCGGCTGCTCCCATTAGGGGGCGCCACAGCGGATCATCCGTTTCCATTTCTTCCTGTCTTCTGCGTCTTCCTCTGTCACACCAGCCACCTGCATGTCTTCCCTCACCACATCCATAAACCTCCTCTTTGGCCTTCCTCTTCTCCTCTTCCCTGGCAGCTCCATATTGAGCATCCTTCTCCCAATATACTCAGCATCTCTCCTCCACACATGTCCAAGCCATCTCAATCTTGCCTCTCTTGCTTTGTCTCCAAACCGTCCAACCTGAGCGGTCCCTCTAATATAATCGTTCCTAATCCTGTCCTTCTTCGTTACTCCCAGTGAAAATCTTAGCATCTTCAACTCTGCCACCTCCAGCTCCGCCTCCTGTCTTTTCGTCAGTGCCACTGTCTCCAGACCATATAACATAGCTGGTCTCACAACCATCTTGTAAACCTTCCCTTTAACTCTTGCTGGTACCCTTCTGTCGCAAATCACTCCTGACACTCTTCTCCACCCACTCCAACCTGCCTGCACTCTCTTTTTCACCTCTCTACTGCACTCCCGGTTACTTTGGACAGTTGACCCCAAGTATTTAAACTCAAATGCCTTTGTCACCTCCACTCCTTGCATCCTGACCATTCCACTGTCCTCTCTCTCATTCACGCATAGGTATTCCGTCTTGCTCCTACTGACTTTCATTCCTCTTCTCTCCAGTGCATACCTCCACCTCTCCAGGCTCTCCTCAACCTGCACCCTACTCTCGCTACAGATCACAATGTCATCCGCGAACATCATCGTCCATGGAGACTCCTGCCTGATCTTGTCCGTCAACCTGTCCATCACCATTGCAAACAAGAAAGGGCTAAGAGCCGATCCTTGATGTAATCCCACCTCCACCTTGAACCCATCTGTCATTCCAACCGCACACCTCACCATTGTCACACTTCCCTCATACGTATCCTGCACCACTCCTACATACTTCTCTGCAACTCCTGACTTCCTCATACAATACCACACCTCCTCTATCGGCACTCTGTCATGAGCTTTCTCTAAATCTACAAAGACACAATGCAACTCTTTCTGGCCTTCTCTATACTTCTCAATCAAAATTCTCAAAGCAAACATCGCTTCTGTGGTGTTCTTTCCTGGCATGAAACCATACTGCTGCTCACTAATCATCACCTCTCCTCTTAACCTAGCTTCTATTACTCTTTCCCATATCTTCATGCTGTGGCTGATCAACTTTATACCTCTGTAGTTGCTACAGTTCTGCACATAACCCTTGTTCTTGAAAATCGGTACCAGTATGCTTCTTTTCCACTCTTCAGGCATCCTCTCACTTTCCAAGATTGTGTTAAACAATCTAGTTAAAAACCCCACTGCCATCTCTCCTAAACACCTCCATGCCTCCACAGGTATGTCATCAGGACCAACTGCCTTTCCACTCTTCATCCTCTTCATAGCTGCCCTCACTTCCTCCTTGCTAATCCACTGAACTTCCTGATTCACTATCCCTACATCATCCAACCTTCTCTCTCTCTCATTTTCTTCATTCATCAGCCCCTCAAAGTATTCCTTCCACCTTCTCAGCACACTCTCCTCACTTGTCAGCACATTTCCATCTCTATCCTTCATCACCCTAACTTGCTGCACATCCTTCCCAGCTCGGTCTCTCTGTCTAGCCAATCGGTACAAGTCCTTTTCTCCTTCCTTAGTGTCCAACCTGTCATACAACTCACCATACGCCTTTTCCTTTGCCTTTGCCACCTCTCTCTTTGCTTTACGCTGCATCTCCTTGTACTCCTGTCTACTTTCTTCATCTCTCTTACTATCCCACTTCTTCTTCGCCAACCTTTTCCTCTGTATAATTTGCTGTACTTCCTCATTCCACCACCAAGTCTCCTTGTCTTCCTTCCTCTGTCCTGATGACACACCAAGTACCTTCCTAGCTGTCTCCCTCACTATTTCTGCAGTGGTTTTCCAGCCATCTGGCAACTCTTCACTACCACCCAGTGCCTGTCTTACCTCCTGCCTGAACTCCACACAACAGTCTTCCTTCTTCAACTTCCACCATTTGATCTTCGGCTGTGTCTTCACTCGCTTCCTCTTCTTGGTCTCCAAAGTCATCCTACAGACCACCATCCGATGCTGCCTAGCTACGTTCTCCCCTGTCACCACCTTGCAGTCTCCAATCCCTTTTAGATGGCGCCTTCTACATAAGATATAGTCCACCTGTGTGCACTTTCCTCCACTCTTGTATGTCACCCTGTGTTCCTCCCTCTTCTTGAAATATGTATTCACCACAGCCATTTCCATCCTTTTCGCAAAATCCACCACCATCTGTCCTTCCACATTTCTCTTCTTGACTCCATACCTTCCCATCACCTCTGTTCCCTTCACCAACATGTCCATTGAAGTCCGCTCCAATCACCACTCTCTCCTCCTTGGGTACCCTCTCCACCATGTCGTCCAACTCATTCCAGAATTCTTCTTTTTCATCCATCTCACACCCAACTTGCGGGGCATATGCGCTGATAACATTCAGCAATAAACCTTCAATTTCCAGCTTCATACTCATCACTCTGTCTGACACTCTCTTCACCTCCAGCACGCTCTTGACATACTCTTCCTTCAGAATTACCCCTACCCCATTACTCCTCCCATTCACACCATGGTAGAAGAGTTTGAACCCACCTCCGATACTCCTGGCCTTACTCCCCTTCCACCTGGTCTCTTGCACACACAGTATACCTACCTTTCTTCTTTCCATCATGTCAGCCAGCTCTCTCCCTTTACCAGTCATAGTGCCAACATTCAAAGTTCCAACTCTCACCTCCACATGCCTACCCTTCCTCCTCTCTAGCTGCCTCTGGACATGCTTTCCCCCTCTCCTTCTCCTTCGCCCAACAGTAGCATAGTTTCCACCGACACCCTGCTGGTTAACAGTACCGGTGGCGGTCGTTGGTAACCCGGGCCTCGACCGATCCGGTATGTAAGTCTTATTTATGATCCGCATATTTGATTTGGCAAAGATTTTACGCCGGATGCCCTTCCTGACGCAACCCTCCCCATTTGTCCGGGCTTGGGACCGGCACTAAGGATGCACTGGCTTGTGCATCCTCAGCGGCTGGGTTGGTTGCTAAGCTAATGTAACCGGTTATTTTCTCGCCCGGTGCGGGATTCGATACGAGGTGTACTGCACCACAAGGCAACATCACTAACCGCTCGGCTAAAGGGTCAGAACCGTTAGCTAGGGACTAACGTGTCTTATTAGTAGTTTACACTAAGCTAACCCAGCTAAAACGTATATCTATGACCCTTAGCAGTTTCCCATATGATTCAGAGCATTAAAACCAGTCAGGACACCTGATCCATAGGGTTTATTTGATGTAGGAATGTTAGACATTTTAATATAATAATATGCTTGTTGTTAAAAACACTGTAAGCTCTGGTTGCCACTAGCCACCGAGCCAATTGGGGCTACATGGCATCCATGGAAACCATAGCAACCAGCTAGACGTGAATTCACGTTGATAGTGCCGTCTGACCGTCATGCAGCCTGGCTGCGATGACGTTGTTTTTAACTGTTCTGACAGCAATAGGCTGGTGTCATTCAACCGCATATTAGTTATATGTAGGAAATGATTTGATTCTGAGAATTGACTCTAGATTTGGGTATTTTATTTTGTTTGTAATTGTTTGATAGAGATTGCAATTAATAAGGAATCTGTACAATTTTGTGCAGACTGTTTTTTTAGTACCCCGAACAACCCCCCTTGCTACACCTTTTGGAACCTTTGGATACCCCCTTTTGGATTGCCCCCATCATCGCCCTGGATTTGGATTCATCATCATCGCCCTCTACATTAACTTGCCCCTGTGATTGTGGTAGGATCTGGACATTGCACCTTGCACAAATTGGAAGACTGAATCATTCCCCCTTTTCTTTTCTTTACTATTTTCTTTGAGTGCACTCATACTTTATTTTGGATTATTTTGTTTAATTTGTTAATGTAAAATATGGCTGCATAAGTCATATATTAGAAGGGTATAAAATAGATAGATATAGAAAATAAATAGAATATTAGGAAGAACTTTTAAAAAGTATAATAGAGTAATATATATATATATATATATAATATAACACATCTCATTTAGTATTGATATTGAAATAACTTGACTTTGAACAGTTGAAATAAATTGTTTTTATATTGTAAACTATACCCACGAGTGTGTGTGTTGTCTTTGGGGTGAGTACTAGAATCTGGTCTAGAAAAAACCTACACCAATCTCCACTGAACTTAGACATTAGACTGTAAACTGTCCCTGTGCAAGCATAGGCCCATTCCCCTGTCGTGCAGGTTACACGAGCATGTCACCCGGAGTCCTGCCAATCTCCAGACCAACCTATGAAACCTCCAGAGGAGCTGGAATGCAGTTCAGAAGTAGCTCCTGCGAGACTGTCGGAGAACCCGGAGGCTGAACAGTGGCCTGCAGTTGAACCTCAGGGGCCAGAGAGGGTGATCCCTGAAAGAGTGGTCTTACCTGTTGCCCACCGCCACAGGAGGTTTGTCACTCCACCCGGGAGAAGCGTTTCCCAACTTATCTGAAAGACTATGATAGTTAGTGATGAGATAACGTTTCAGGAAAGGCAAGAATGTGCCTTGATCTCACGGGAGTCTAGTAGTCCACCCTGAACTTCATAGGTAGCATTGAAAACATGTTATAACAAAAACAATTGTTTCCTCGAAAGCGACTGTTAAATGTTGACTAGAATGAGTCATGTTGAATCACATGACATTAGTTGGAGGTCACGTTTGGCACATGCCTACTTTGTTTCATCGTTATTAGTATTGTTGATCCCTGTGGAGAAACTTTTTGTTAGCCTAACGGTGGGGGAGTGTAGTAACTTGTATAATAAACCAGATCCACTTACCTGTATGTCCACTAGGTGGTAGTAGCAGTCAATTGGTTTACCCATTACTACCTAGAACCTTCCCCAGATGTAATTCTCATGTGTAATGAATGCCTGCCGAGATGGCTGTGCTGTGTTGTGCTCCCAAAGTTTTCATCAATATACAAGTAAACAAATCCTTTGTGTGTGCTTGTTTCATGTGGTCAAGATACTGCAGCTGCTCTTTTAGCAACGCGTTACTACCCGACCTCATCGTATGGGATTAACGATGTTGTATCCATTCATCCATTCATTATCCAAACCGCTTATTCTGCTCTCAGGGTCACGGGATGCTGGAGCCCATCTCAGCAGTCATTGGGCGGCAGGCGGGGAGACACCCTGGATAGGGTGTCTGGCCATCACAGGGCCACCCCATCATATTAATTGATGCTAAAATGTTTTGACTATTACCGAGAAGGGAGGGTTCCAAGTCTGGTGAGGTAGTCTTAAAATCAGATCCTTTGCAATACATGTGCATCTTAAAAAATTAGAATATTGCGGAAAAGTTCATTATTTTCCGCAATTTAATTTAAAAAGCGAAACTTTCATATATTCTAGATTCATTACACATAAAGTGAAATACGTCAAGCCTTTTTTGTTTTAATCTTGATGATTACGGCTTACAGCTAATGAAAATTAAAAATCCAGTATCTCAAAATATTCGAATATTGCATAAAACCAATAAAAGATTTATAATACAGAAATGTCGACCTTCTGAAAAGTATGTTCATTTATGCACTCAATACTTGGTCGGGCTCCTTTTGCACGAATTACTGCATTAATGCAGCGTGGCATGGAGGCAATCAGCCTGTGGCACTGCTGAGGTGTTATGGAAGCCCAGGTTGCTTTGATAGTGGCCTTCAGCTCGTCTGCATTGTTGGGTCTGGTGTCTCTCTTCTTCCTCTTGACAATACCCCATATGGGGTTCAGGTCAGGTGAGTTGGCTGACCAATCAAGCACAGTAATACCATGGTAGTTTTGGCACTGTGGGCAGGTGCCAAGTCCTGCTGGAAAATGAAATCATATCCATAAAGCTTGTCAGCAGACAGAAGCATGAAGTGCTCAAAAATCTCATGGTAGACGGCTGCGTTGACTCTGGGCTTGATGAAACACAGTGGACCAACACCAGCAGATGACATGGCACCCCAAATCATCACTGACTGTGGAAACTTCACACTAGACTTCAAGCAGCTTGGATTCTGTGCCTCGCCACTCTACCTCCAGACTCTGGGACCTTGATTTCCAAATGAAATGCAACATTTGCTTTTATCTGAAAAGAGGACTTTTGACTGCTGACCAACGGTCCAGTTCTTTTTCTCCTTAGCCCAGGTAAGACGCTTCTGACGTTGTCTCTGGTTCAGGAGTGGCTTGACACTAGGAATGCGACACTTGTAGCCCAGTTCCTGGGCACGTCTGCGCATGGTGGCTCTTGATCCACTGACTCCAGCCTCAGTCCACTCCTTGTGAAGCTCCCCCAAGTTCTTGAATGGGCCTTGCTTGACAATCCTCTCAAGGCTGCGGTCGTCCCTATTGCTTGTGCACCTTTTCCTACCACACTTTTCCCTTCCAGTAAACTTTCATTGGATATGCTTTGATAAAGCACTCTGCGAACAGCCAGCCCTTTCAGCAACGACCTTCTGTGGCTTATGGGGTACTGTCAAGAGGGAGATGAGACACCAGACCCAACAATGCAGACAAGCTGAAGGCCGCTATCAAAGCAACTTCGGCTTCCATAACACCTCAGCAGTGCCACAGGCTGATTGCCTCCATGCCACATCACACTGATGCAGTAATTCGTGCAAAAGGAGCCCCAACCAAGTATTGAGTAAATAAATGAACAAACTTTTCAGAACGTCGACATTTCTGTATTATAAATCCTTTTTTTTAAGCTGGTCTTATGTAATTGTAACCCGCACTTTGCGTTCGGCCGTCGTCTCCCTACACGCCCTGGGACTCTGCGTTGTGTTTGTTGTAGTATGATGTTTGCGTGGAAAAGGAAGGAGGCGGAGGCTTGGGATCGTGGCTGAGACCTGGACACTTTATTGGCACTCGCTTACACTTCACCTCTCATCTATCAGCTGGCCGCTGGCCTCATCATACTCACAGCTTCCGGCAGAAGAATAAAAAAAACATTTGATCAACGTAGCCTTTTGCCCGGGACAAGACTTAGGGGTACGGTGTTGCAAAAGGGACAAACATCGCCATTTGCGGCATTCCCAGGGGAACATACAGCGTAACAGTGCCACCCTGTGGCGGATTTGCATTACTACCTTACATCTACCCCTTCTTTAATTGATGGCGTCCCAGCCATCAGACCAAACAAAACAAAACAAATAAAACTTATGAGCATAAACATTAAAACAGATCACACTGAAAGTGACGTATTAATACCATGAGTTGCATATGAAATGTAGATGTGTAAATGCAATCAAAGTAAATAAACCATTAATAAAACTTGTTTGTTTTTTTTCCGTGGATTATACGTGCCCTGCTACTCTCTCTGCTATGGCCCTCTGCCACAATGTCCAGCCCCTCTCTATCTTCTGCTGTTCCTCTTTTGATCTCACCACCTGTGACTCGTAAGACAGTTTCTTTGGGGGACGTCGAGTTCTCTGTGGGTTCCTCCTCAGGCTGGGGCCATCAAGTGCGTTGGTGTCGCTGACATTTATGTCCTCTTCCCCCCCTTGACTCACTTTTTCGGCTTCCTCCCCCATTACCTCCATGCCATCCACCTCCCGGTCCCCCATGTCAGACTCAACTCCTGCACTTGTTGCTGCACCAGCCCGCTCCACCGGAAGAAACATACACTGTGTAAGAAGGTTGCGGTGAACCACTCTCTCTTTTTCACCATCCTCTGTTCGGACCACATATACTGGTATACTGGTGTGTTTCTTCACCACAATGTATGGGCGTGACTCCCATCTGTCTCCCAGTTTCTGCCGTCCCTCCACATGACATATTTTGACCAAGACTCTGTCCCCTGGGCTGAAACCTTGACTCTTTGCCTTTTGATCATAGTACCCTTTCTGCTGCTCTTTTGCATGTCGTGAGGCCTGGTTAGCCTGAGTATAAGCTTCCGACAGACAGTCATGCAGGGTCTGGACATATTCACTATACTCACATGGCTCTTTGGTGGTAGAAAGCCCAAAAATCAGGTCGACTGGGAGTCGTGGATGTCTACCAAACATTAGGTAATACGGTGTGTACCCAGTAGAGTCATGTTTGGTGCAGTTATACGCATGTGTCATTGCATCCACATACTCATGCCAGCGGGGTTTCAGGTGAGGCTCTAGTGTCCCCAGCATGTCCATGAGAGTCCGGTTGAACCTTTCGGTGGTGCCGTTACCCTGGGGGTGATAGGGGGTTGTGTGTGTCTTAGTGACACCAGTACACTTACACAGCTCTTTCACCACAGCACTTTCAAAATTACGCCCCTGGTCTGCATGTAGTTTTGCTGGGAATCCAAACCGACAGAAAAAGTTCTTCCACAGTACCTTCGCCACTGTACAGGCTTTTTGGTCTTTAGTGGGATAGGCCTGGGCGTACCGGGAGAAGTGGTCAGTGACAATAAGCACATTTTCTATGCCTCCCTTTGATTTCTCCAGAGTCAGAAAGTCTACACACACAAGTTCCATAGGAGCGCTGCTGTGAATTCTGACCAGGGGAGCCCTGAGGCCTGCAGTCGGAGTCTTTCTGAGGCAGCACCTTTCACACTGCTCACACCAAGCCTTGATTTCCTGGAACATCTTAGGCCAGTAAAATCTCTCCCTTATCATCTGCAGCGTTCTCTCAAACCCTAAATGCCCTGAGTCATCATGAAGTGCAGTCTTGACGGATGTGTGAAATCTCTCTGGTAGTACCAGCTGCTCTACTACTCCCCTTTGACAGTCTTGGACCTGACGATACATTATTCCATCCCTTACTAATAACCTCCGCCACTCTTTTAAGAGAAGGCAAACCTGCCTGCCACCACCAATCCTCTCGCTGCGGCTCGGTTTTTGGTTCACACTTTTAAAGTGCAAAACGGGACCGATTACAGCATCCTCTTTTTGCCCTGCACGAATCTCCTGTTTTGTCAATGCAGGTAGAGAGTCCATCCCCACATCTTGATAGGATTCACCGAGCGTGTGTGACAGAGGTTCTTGATGCTCAGGTCCCTCTGAAGCGGAGCTTTCCAGTTGTTGGGGAGATTGTTCCTCTAAACACCTGTGTACTTTGGCTGATACAAGCTGAGGGCAGGTTTGCAGGACTTGGGTGACCTCCTGGTTAGACAGCCGGGAGAGGGCATCAGCGTTCGCATTATTCTGTCCCCTTCGATACTGCACATCAAAATCAAATGCTGACATCCGAGTCACGGCACCATGATGTAACCCGCACTTTGCGTTCGGCCGTCGTCTCCCTACACGCCCTGGGACTCTGCGTTGTGTTTGTTGTAGTATGATGTTTGCGTGGAAAAGGAAGGAGGCGGAGGCTTGGGATCGTGGCTGAGACCTGGACACTTTATTGGCACTCGCTTACACTTCACCTCTCATCTATCAGCTGGCCGCTGGCCTCATCATACTCACAGCTTCCGGCAGAAGAATAAAAAAAACATTTGATCAACGTAGCCTTTTGCCCGGGACAAGACTTAGGGGTACGGTGTTGCAAAAGGGACAAACATCGCCATTTGCGGCATTCCCAGGGGAACATACAGCGTAACAGTGCCACCCTGTGGCGGATTTGCATTACTACCTTACATAATATTCTAATCTTTTGAGATACAGGATTTTTGATATTCATGAGCTGTAAGCCATAATCATCAAGATTAAAACAAAAAAGTCTTGACATATTTCACTTTATGTGTAATGAATCTAGAATATGCGAAAATTTCACTTTTGAATTATATTACGGAAAATAATGAACTTTTCCACAATATTCTAATTTTTTGAGATGCACCTGTATTTACCGATGTTGTATATGACATCAAAATATTCTAAAAAATTCGGCATGCATGGTTTGGGGTGTGGCTACCCCCCTCTCTGGGAGCAGTAACTGTGGCCCATCATCACAGTACTGGGCGGCAGTTGCTCTGTTTCTCTGCATCACTGGTGTGGGGTTGTATTGAGAGGGTGTCATCATTTTCTGGTTCTGTATGAAATTTCCCCTCACTGACTGTTCACTGGTATTCTCATAGGAGCCACAGAACCAGCTTGGCAGACTGGTTGGGTAACACTGGCTGTTTTCTATGTCAATTTTCCTTACTGTAGCTCTCTCGTGCATTTTTGGACGATTTGAACTTTCCAAAATGGCGCCTTCATTCGGACGCCAGTGTATGGCGTCACTTCCGGTTGGGACTCCTGCGACGTTAATCGGAGGCGAGTGAGCAAAGGGAGCTATACGCCCGTTTCACGCCGCGGCCATCTTGGATTTTAAAAAAACCAAGTGGTGGGAATTTAGCCACGCCCCCTTCTTATTCAATCGGAAATCCGTGCAGCCGGGGCCAGCAGCAAACGTGGTTTGGACTACCAACCTCGAGCACCTACCGTCATTTACCACAATATGAAAACTAAGCTGGATCTTTTCTTTTCCGAGTACTTTCTGCCTCTCCTGTGCCAGTGAGGAGAGACACACACACAGGGCTGTATTCAAAGAAGCTGTTTAATCACAATAAAATAAAAAATAAGATACATTTCATTTTTATACTGTACATTCAATATTTATACATTAGATTGTCCCATCTACAATATTTTCATTCTTTGTCCTTTAACTTTAACAAAACTGTTGGTTTATTTTAAACTAAAATATGTTGGGTCAACTGTCATTCTGTTGTAGCAATAAACTGGAACTGGCTACCAACTCAAATCATCAGTTGTTTACTAAACTAAGATAGTGATTGCTCATCTCAAGGTGTGGGCTAAAAAATGGGACTGTACTGAAATGAAGTTAAATATATTTCAATCTATCTAAGGTTTGTGTGCACTATTTTCTTGTCAGCTGAATTTAACAAAGGTTTAAAACAGTGGTCCCTGAAAATGTGTTAGGAGAGCACACACAGTCCCCAGTTGGTTGACTGTTCCACTTAGTGAAAGGGGTATGACTCCATCAAAAATGTGGTACCCCTTTATGCATCTTATTGACCATTCGACGTGTATTCTCAAGCCAGCAATACTCTGTGTGTCTATGAGCTCATCACAGCTAAACTGTCCACTTGGGCCTAAAAATGCAGGGATGACAAGTTTTACATCTATTTCATCGAGCAGGTCTTTGATAGGGAAGCCCTTATCGGCCATGACCTCATCACCTGACTCTAAGAGGTCCAGAACACCTGACCTCTTAGTTATCTCCTTATCAGAAATACATCCTGTGTATAGATTACTTACCAGGCTAACTGGCCCTGAGGGAGTGATCCCAATTAGGGATTTCAGTGTAGTGTTACTTTTATAATGGGAGTATGTCATGGTGTTTAAAACCTTAGAACTAGCTGTCTCGATGCAGATCTCTGTGCAGTCTAGTATCACTCTTGTGTTTGGGTAGAATTCCCTGAATACTGGTGGCATTAGCTTGTCTACTGCTGCTCTACGAGGCCATATTGGGAGGGTCCCTAACATAAAGAGCAAATAATTGGCCCACGTCATACAGTTCCTGCTGACTGTGGCCGGCGACACATTGAATCGTACAGATAAATCCAGAGCAAAAAAGCCCTGCCTCACACGGCACAAGAACAGGAAAAACTGATCAGTCAGCGATAAATGCTCTGCATGGAAGCCAGACACAGAAATGTGTTCTAGGTTATGGCTGTTCCTTTGCATTTGAGTCCATCGCACCATGGACTCTGCAGTAGGCTGTAAAGCTAGGAAGAGGGCTTTGAGGGTGTGGTAATCCTTAAAACCAGTGTAAAACCTGATCAGATTGGACGCACACTGGAAGCATTCTAGACCAAAACGCTCACTTTTCAGCTTTTTCTTTTCGTCCTCCAGGAAAGCGATGCGTTTCTTTACTGCGTCAAGCTGGTCTTCCACAGAAAGGGGCTTCACGTCGTAGTCATGATCAGGTAGAGTCGCCCAAACCTCACTGGACACATGAGGATATGTCATACATGTGGGAAGCAATATAAATCCACACAATTTCCTCTTATCAAGATGATGTGTCAGAACAGAGCTACCCACTATTGAAAGATTAGTGAAAAAAAAAAATACATATTGTACAATGCAGTAATCTACATGTTTGAAAAATTGTATTGTGCTGACAGTAACAACTCACCTATCTCCCTCATGTTCCTCTTCATGTTCCTCTTCATCTTCTTCCGCTATTAAGTCACCAATGCGACTACAAACAGGAGCAAACATTTTTGAAACGTCAAGGATTTATCTCTTTCCTTTCTTTGATAGGAGTTGCAGGATGGTACACAGCAGTACGACATGTTGCTTCCAGCAGCGTTTTCAATGAAGTAAGAAGGGGGCGTGGCTAAGTTCCCACCGCTTTTTAAAAAAAAATCTAAGATGGCCGCGGCGTGAAATGGGCGTATAGCACAGCTGGAGCGATTGGCGGAGCTAAAATTTCCCCGTTCAGCCCAGTACACAGTTTCGACCCCCATAGCTGCTGTTAGTGCCTCTCTTATTGTCACAGGGCGTCTGAGTTTAACCTGAACTCTCATTTCACTGTCGTTTAGCCCATCAATCAATTGTTCAGTTATCATTCGTTGTTGCAGTTCATAGTTAGCATATTTCGGCAGGGACTCGCCTCGCTCTCCCACTCTGTGTTTGAACTGGATCGTGGCTACTGCTGTGTGGTTTTCTTCTCCATAGCGGAGGGCTGGTGCTTCACATAGCATGACATAATCACATCGCTTCAGTGTCGGTAGGCTAGCTAACACTGACATAGCATCCCCTACTAAACTTACAGCCAAATGAGCCCCTTTATCTTCATAGCTCCATCTACTGAGTTCACTTACGATCTCGCACTGCGTTCTGAAGCTCTCCCAACTGGACTTTCCCTCGTAGGTAGGGGGCTGTTTGCGAAGGCAAAAACTTTCTCTGTGCTTCTGACACCAATGCAGCGACCTCAGAGCGGCAGTCGAGAACCGCCACAGCCGGGACGCGAACTCGTGTATTCTGCACCGCGGGAGACAACGTTAACGTCGACGCCCGCAGTGGCGGTTCTCGGGCAGTGGCGGTTCTCGGGGTTCGCGTCCCGGCTGTGGCGGTTCTCGGACTGCCCCCCCCCCCGAATTCGCTACAACATGTTGTACATGATACTGTGTGTAATGTTCTGTGCCCTCTGGCTATGTTAACTTATAACATTAATAAAGCAAGGACGACTTCTCTCGTGCTGGGTGTTTATTCACCGACCGGATTGCGACTGACGTTGTTACGTACATCACGTGACTTTGTTGTGGCGCTACGGAAAGCCGTAAGGGACATTAGCAAATCAAATATTACTAGCAAATATTACATCTCCCTTTTTCTGAAAAGTGCTGCTTTCTCTGCAGAATACAGACCACGTTGAGCACGTTTATAAGCGAATACAAACTTAATAAGAAAGAATATGAAAGTGGAACTCTTATATAACTGGACTGCAACAAGTAGTGTAAAACATTTCCTTCACTGTCTAAATGTGACACCGTAATAACATTTCATCTTTTTTTTTTCATTTCATTACTGGTAACTGCAAACAGCAGGTAGGTACACAAGGTAAGTGAACGCTGAAAATATTTCTTTTCAAAACATAGCAGGTATAGTACAGGTTGGTGTAAAATTCTCTCTTTTTTTAACATTCATAAGTCAAGGATTTGTCTTGGTTTGATCGTGCGACCTGACCTCGTGGTGTAACCAGGCTGTGTGTCTGGTTGTCGCTGATTGTTCGTGTCTGGAGGTTCAGCATGCTCTTGCTGATGGGCTTGTGTGTTGTTGTTAGCGCTGGTAACAGTCTGCTGTGAAGTGTGTGTGTGTGTAGTGTGAGTGTTCACTCTGCTTTGTCGCAGGTGTTGACGGTTGCGTCGGTAGATCTGACCTTCTTTGGTTTGGATGTGGTAGCTCCTGTCTGTGTTCGCTGGTCTTTCCACAGTTGCAGGTCTCCAGGATCCATCCTCCTGCCGGAAGCGGATTGGTGTGCCTGCGGGCAGGTGGGGCAGAGGTTTGGCTGTTCGGTTGTAGTACGCCTGCTGGCGCTGTTGACATACCTCTCTCCTTTTGTGAACATCATCCTGACTGGCGATCTGTGGTTGCAGGTGTTTTGCTGTTGATGGGAGAATGGACCGCAGCCTCCAACTCATCAGTAGCTGTGCCGGTGATTTCAGGTTGTCCACCGGTGTGTTGCGATACTCCAGTAAGCTCATGTAGGGGTCTTTGTTCTCAGCTTTGGCTTTGTCCAGGATGCGTTTGGCCGTCTGGACAGTCTTCTCGGAGAGGCCGTTGCTCTGTGGGTAGTGGGGGCTTGTGGTGGTGTGTGAGAAACCCCATGTCTGTGAGAAGTTGTGGAACTCACCAGAGCTGTAGCACGGACCGTTGTCG
The DNA here is from genome assembly GCA_022114975.2 of Lampris megalopsis. Classification (NCBI taxonomy): domain Eukaryota; kingdom Metazoa; phylum Chordata; class Actinopteri; order Lampriformes; family Lampridae; genus Lampris; species Lampris megalopsis. The sequence continues at coordinate 54,116 of JAJHIY020001157.1, read as the reverse complement.
CTGATGATAGTCTCGGGGATTCCGTGTCGAGCCATTGCTGCTTTCAGCTTCATGATGACGGCAGATGAGGTGCAGCTGTAAAGTCTCTCTAGCTCGAAGAATCTGGAGTAGTAGTCCACAGTGACTATGAAGTCCTGTGAGTTCCATGTGAATAGGTCTGTGCCTATCACTTGCCACGGCCGCTCGGGTATGGCGTGTGACATCATTGGTTCCTTTGCATTTGCGCTGCGCCGTTCTTGGCATATGCTGCAGTCTGCTACCGCATCCTCGATCTGTTTCCCCAGTAAGTCTCTTGCTCGGCATTTGCTTTTTTCCACGCCAAGGTGGCTGGCATGGATGCGCTGTATCATGTCCTTGCGAAGCTTTTGGGGGACAATGATTCTCTCACCTTTGAACAGGATACCGTCCATTTCTGAGATTTCTGCTCTGTGGTTCCAGTATTCCTGGATGCTGGGCGGGCACTTTTTCTTTGTGTCTGGCCAGCCAGTGAGTGTGGCTCGTCTGAGTGCAGTGAGCTGTGGATCTTGCGCTGTTTCCTGCTTGATTTCTGTGAGTCTTGTGTCGCTCACAGGGATGTTGCTGAGGACTGTGTGCACTTGGGCCTCCATCCCTTCCTGTAGGTCACTGTCGTGGTGTTCTATTGACTTGCGTGACAGTGTGTCGGCCACCAGTATGTCCTTACTGGGGCGGTGGATGATTTGGATGTCGTATTTTTGGAGCGCCAGGATCATCCGTTGCAGCCGGGGTGGTGCTGCAGCCAGTGGCTTTTTTAGTATTGCCTCCAGAGGCTTGTGGTCTGACTCCACAATCACTTTTCGTCTGTACATGTACTCGTGGAACCTCTTGCAGCCGAAGACCACAGCGTAGAGCTTCTTCTCTATCTGTGCGTAGTTTTCTTCAGTGCTGTTGAGTGACTTGGACGCATAGGCAATTGGTTTGCCATCTTGGAGCATGACAGCCCCAAGGCCACTTTTGGATGCATCCACTTGGAGTCGCAGCTCTTTCTGCGGGTCGAAATATGAGAGTACTGGACCTGGGTGCTGTGTAATGAGATTCTTCATCTCTTGGAACTCCTTGTCGTGGACTGCATCCCACACAAACTCACTGTCCTGTTTCAGAAGCTGTCTGAGGGGTGAGTTTATCTGTGAGAGGTGTGGAGCGAATCTGGCGAGGTAGTTGATCATGCCGAGGACTGTCTCCAGCTCTGCTTTGTTCTGTGGGGGTTGCATGTCCTTGACCGCCTTCACCTTGTGTGGGTCTGGTTTGATGCCTTCGTGTGAGAGCGTGTGGCCGAAGTAGCGTACCTCGGACACGCATATGTGACACTTGTCGGGGTTGAGCCTCACCCCTCGCTCCCTTGTGCGCTTCAGCATCGCTCTGAGACGCTGGTCATGTTCCTCTTTAGTCTTGCCGAACACTAGTATGTCGTCCACTATGGCCGTCACACCATCCAATCCTTCATATGTTTCATCCACGCGTCTCTGGAACTCGTCTTGAGCGGACACGATTCCGAATGGCAGTCTGAGGAAACGATACCTGCCAAACACTGTGTTAAATGTCGTCAACATTGAGGATTCAGTGCTCAGTTTGATGGCCCAATAGCCTGACCGCGCGTCTAACACGCTAAAGTACTCAGCTCCAGCGAGCTTTGTGGTGGCGTCCTCCAGCGTGGGGAGGGGGTAGTGAGGTCGTTGTATCACTTTGTTAAGAGCTCTGGGGTCTAAACACACTCTAAGTTTGCCTGTCTTTGGCTTCTCAACAATGACGAGTGCGTTCACCCATTCTGTGGGTTCTGTTACCTTACAGATTATGCCGCCTTTCTCCATGCTGTCAAGCTCGTCCCTCAGTTTGCTGCGTAGGGCGATGGGGATTCTGCGTGGTGGGCAGACGACCGGCGTTGCATCTGGTGTGATGCGGAAGGTGCATTCGCCTGGGAACTCTCCTATTCCCTGGAAAACATCTGCATACTCATCCATTATGCTCTGTGATGTGACATTGTTTTCCTCGCTCACAGCCATCACTATTTTTACCAAGTTTAGGTCACGGCATGTTTTCATTGCCATGACTGGTGGGGCGTTTGTGTCAATGACGTAAAAGTCCAGCATCATTGCATTGTCTCTGTACTTACATTTGAGTTTGCATGTGCCTTTCACGCTCAGCGCGCCTCCTCCATATTCAGTGAGTCTGTGTATTGCTGGTTTCAGTGTCACATTTTTGAACAGCGCCTGGAACAGGTTGGTGGGAATAGTATTGGCCTGTGCCCCAGTGTCTAGTTTAAACTTTACCTTCTGTGGAGGTGTGCCAATTCCAACCTCTACGTAAGCCTGCTCGTTGCTTTTTCCGTTGTTCTCTATTGAGATGCAGTCTATGTACAGCTCTGTCTGTTCTCCCACAGTGGTGCTCTCCACTGTAATGTTGTCGAAGTACAGTTCTTCCTGCTCTCTGTCAGTGGTGTACTCTTCTGGGTTCTCTCCGACGGCATGTACTGTGCCGCGGTAGTACTTTATCTGTCCCTGGGAGCTAGACTTGCATACTTTAGCAAAATGATTGAGCTTCTTGCATTTAATGCATTGTTTACCCTTAGCTGAGCAAGTGGCTTTAGCGCCGTGTAGCCCTCCACAATAGCTACACGCCCTAGCGGCGGTGCTAACGTTACCTTCCCTTTGTCTGAAGTTAGCGTTAGCTGCTTTGGGTGCGTTCGGTTTGTAAGTCTTTCTGCCTATTGCGTGCACCGTTTCATGTGTGCTGCCCTGGGCCCCTGGCCCATAAACTTTAGCTGTTGCTTTGCTAGCTCGTGTGAGCGGGCTACATCTATGGCTTTTTCTAGCGTTAGCTCAGCTCCCTGGCTAAGTAGCTTTTCTCTCACTCTGGGTGAGTTGGTGGCAAACACGATGCGGTCCCTGACCATCTCGTCGGCATTTGGGTAGCCACAGTCTTTGACTAGGAGCTTTAGCTCAGTTACAAATTGTTCGAAGGATTCACTCTCTCCCTGCATCTTTTCATGAAATTTATATCTGGCATAAATCGGGTTTGCTTTGGGGGTGATGTACTCAGTGTACTTATCGTAGTACGTTTCCGCTGAGTGTCCAAGTGTTGTGCACATCGAGCCCTTTTTCCCCTATCCAGAGCAGGAGGTAGCTGCATTTCTCCTCTTCGTTCTTCCCGCGCAGGGGGCCCTTGAACATTAGCTCCGTTGTTTGTCGAAATCGTCTCCATGCTTCAGGTAAGTTCGCCGATTCCCAGTCCATCCGTGGAGCTGGAACGCCGTACGAATCCATATTGGGTATTTAAACTCCGCTACTCTGACACCATGTAATGATCTGTGCCCTCTGGCTATGTTAACTTATAACATTAATAAAGCAAGGACGACTTCTCTCGTGCTGGGTGTTTATTCACCGACCGGATTCCGACTGACGTTGTTACGTACATCACGTGACTTTGTTGTGGCGCTACGGAAAGCCGTAAGGGACATTAGCAAATCAAAGATTACTAGCAAAAATTACACTGTGGTGGACACGTATTGGGCAGGTTAACGCAGGGTTAAGTTATGGTTGTCCAGCCAGTTTTCTGATGATTCTTGCCGCCTGGTTTTGTTGTCTCTCTGATTTACCGTTGATTAAAGAAAGTTGCCTACACGGCTAAAGTGTGAACCTACGGTCTTCTCCGTTCCTTCGGCTCTACAATACCACGTTTACTGACCACTGCTCTTAGCAAAACGTTCATGCACAACACTGACAATAGCACACACTGTATGTAACTAAAACACTGTAGCGAGTTCAGGGGGCAGCCCGGGGACCGTTGCCACAGCCGGGGTACGAACCCGTGTTTCTCACGCTGCAAGCGACAACGTTAACCCGTCGACTAAAGGGTCTGACCCCTTAGTCAAGGACCAACGTGTCTACTTATCCATGCACATTACAGTATCACGCATTCGTTTTTTTCATTTAGCCTAGTTACATTTTAAGGTTAAGCACAGCAGGGGAAATTGTGTTCTCTGTTTGAATTGACAACCTGTTCATGTTGGACCGACGTTCTTTGGTGTGTGTGTGGGGGGGGGGCGAGAAACGGAGAAAGTAACATTACGGGGGGAGTTTTGTAACTGACGCTATGGTATGCTTTTCTTACCAACCGAGTGGGTTTTATGGCATCTGTTTTGCTCCCCTTACCCTAGAAAGTGCGTCTGACATTGTTGTGTAAGAAGTCGGGTTGTTGTGAAGCGTCTAGTGTGTTGGTGTAGTGTTCTGTGCCTCACTCTCAACCTTCACCGGTGGCTAGCAGAAATGCGAACAGGAGAGCAGAACATGTAAGCCTCTCCCTGCCAGTACATAGCCTCTCCAACAGCAAGCCCTATGTAGTGCCCCCTCGTGGCGACACACGGTAACTAGGTACACCTTGGACCCTGGTTGAACTACAAGGGACTCGGAGGAGGTCTGGCCCCTAGACGTGCGGTACACAGGCCCACCGGTGTGTGGATATTCCCTGATGCCCACGAACCACCCCCAGCTATGGGTTAAATAGTGCCACCTAGTGGATACCTGTTGTTTTTTGTTGCCCTTTTGTGTCTGTTTAAGGCGGAGAGTACTGCCGGCGTCGTATGTGACTGCCGCGTCCTCTTACGTAGCCCCGCCCCCCTTCCCATCACCCCGTGTGTCTGTGTTATGTTTATCTGTTGTCTTGTTTCACTGCCGTTTATTGTAAAGTGACTCTGAGTGGTAGAAAAGCGCTATATAAGTTTGATTTATTATTATTATTATTAGAAAGTAGGCGGACTCAACGCTTCTCTTCTATGTTTGCCTTGTTGGCGTGAGTGTCGTGCTGTGCTTCAGGAGAGTGACGGCTGCGTCGGAAGCGCGCATTTTGCACAGCGGACTTTTATTTAATCGGCTGGCCGATAAAAATATGCCGGTAACGATAATATGAAAAAGACCAATATCTAAGCCGATATTATCGGTCGATCCCTAGAAACAATATTGTTGTAGATGTCGTCTTTCAACTGCAGCTCCAGTCTCGCGTCTCAAATTGCTAATCCGACTGTAAACAATGACGTGCGCACGGAAGAGGAAGCCTCCATAGGAAATGGAAGTGACCAGCCAGCAGCTACACCGGAAGCCCCGAAGTATTGGCCGTTGTCTGTAGACGCTAAATCGTCGTCAGTCGTCAGAGGACGATTTAGCCTGTGTGTTTGAGATTGCAGTGTTAGACATGGATGGAGGAAGGCTGAGAAAGAGGACTTTAGAAGAGAGAAAGAACAGACAAGAGAGTATGTTGTGACCGGAAATACATAGAGAAATAGTACTATGATTTAGTCATACTTCACTTTGCTATGTTACTAATACAGTATACTACAACACCTCCGGCTTGGTCGGGCGTCTCTAAGACACAATTGGCCGTGTCTGCGGGTGGGAAGCCGGATGTGAAGAGTAGGGTAATTGGCCAAGTACAAATTGGAGAGAAAAGGGGCGGGGGGGGGGCGGATACTATGCATGATATGTTATTAGTGTACTATGTTTTAGGTGAAGGTCTCCAGATAGTAAATGAAATGGATAATGGACCACAGTTAGGGTTGCTTTCAGACTGAAGACCATTTTGTTGGAGCAGAAGTGCAAATATACCTGCATAAATTAATACTGTACGTTAGATGTATGCATGCTGTTTCAACTTCTGTTAGCTTTTGTGTGTTTTAGTTATTGTTTTGCCATTTAGTTTAGTTTGGTTGGATGAGGGCGGATATGGTGAGGATGTGTTTAGAGATCTTTCCTATCGGGCTCCGTTCTTGTGGAATAACCTGCCTGCCGCCATCAGACAACCAGAGTCTGTTGAGTCCTTTAAATCCAAACTTAAAACTCATCTTTTTGCCTTAGCTTACAATTAGCTGCCTTTAAGTTGAGTGCTTCACAACCTGTACTGGATGGCGGGTTGGTTTTCTGTCTCAATTAATTTCTGAAGCTACATGGCTATGTAGTTAATGTATTTCTGTTTGTGCTTTATATTTAAGTCTTAAGGTGGTTTGGAGTTTTCAAATAAATGAAAAATCATCAGTTGAAGTGTTGACCATCATTCGGTGGGGATGCTACAGTAAGAGCTTGACCTGCCCCTGCTACATCACGCTGCCTACGTCATCCAATGCTGGCGCGGCGCACAAAGCGCAGTGAGTTGCAGCACGTTGTGTGATGGCCAAGGGAGACGGAAAGGATAGCATACAGCTACACGCAAAATGGATGACAGTACGTAACAGATAAATAAGCTACAAACGGAAATACAAGAAAGTAGAAGTTACTGCACCAAGGGGAATGTGAAGACGTGTCTAGGCAGGAATTAAAGGAGATAAATGAAAGCAAGGAAAACCGACTTGGTGAGCTTCCGCATGAAATGGGTAATGATGAGCTAACTTGACCACGACGTTCAGAACGTCCTCCCAAGCCCACGGAGAAAATGCTAGCTCACCAAAGGGAGGAACTAAGTAAAAAGGAAAAATACTGCTTAGCCCGTATGAACAATGGAACAGTCAAATCAGAGCATCCAAAGAAAATTTAAAGAAAGACATATCAGAACGTGAATTGGCTACTATGGCAGACACCATCGAAAAAGGAACGAATGAAGTCATGAAAATTTATGATGAAATAAGAGAGCGAGTTACACCATCCACTGAACTTAGACGCAAAATTGATGCATGCGAGGCTGTAAGTAAACACATTGTGAAAATAGTCTTGGAACGCCTCTCAGCGATAGATGGAGAATTTGATGAAGAGTTCAAAAGGTGCCGTCTTCGTCAGCTATGAGTCCATCACTATGCTCACTCCATATATGATACTGCCTCTCAGTCAGGAGCTAGTCAGCGCTCTGAATCCATGAGCATAACTGCAAAAAGGGCTGAGGCAGCTGCAGAGCTTGCTGCAAAAGAAGCACAATACAAAATAATGCAAGAAGAAAGAAAGCAGAAAGAAAAATAAGAATGATGGAAGAACAACATAGAAAGGAACTAGACATACAGCGATCTGAATTAGAGTGTGTACAAGCAGAAAAGGACATGGAGGTTGTTAGTGCTAGACTGGAGATCTGTAACCGAGAACTCAAGCAGCAAAGTGTTAGTCAGCCCATACAACAGAATAACAGACAGCTTACTTTCAATGCACTCATAGACCATCAAAATCCTCGCATTGAAAGGCCATCGCCCCCTACTGATGTTTCCTTCCTGGCCCAAGCAATTCAAAAAAGCATGGCCTCAAATAGACTCCCAATTCCAACTCCCACAGTGTTCAGTGGCGATCCAATTCACTACATAAAATGGAAAGCCTCATTTAAGTCTCTTATTGACCACAAGAGTATTTCCTCAGCCGATAAGATTTATTACTTAAAGAAATGCGTCAGTGGCCCTGCTCATAAATGCCTTGAAGGCACTTTTTATAGAGATGATGATGAGGCATACAGAGATGCATGGAATAAGCTCAACCAACGCTATGGTCCGCCTTTTATCATACAACGAGCTTTCAGAGACAACTGTCAAAATGGCCAAAAATACAGCCCAAAGATGCAGAAGGCTCAATAACATTTGCTGATTTCCTGAATGCCTGTCTACAAGCCATGCCTCATGTGAAGGGCCTAGAAATATTAAATGACTTTGAAGAAAGCCAAAAGCTGATGCATAAAGTCCCAGATTGACTGGCATCCCGTTGGAATCGTCAGGTCACAGTAGCACTTATGTACGGTAAAGAGTTTCCCACCTTCAAAGACTTTGCTAACTTTGTCACCCTCGAAGCAGAGATAGCATGCAACCCAGTTATTTCCCTACATGCTCTTCACTCATCTAATTCATCCTATGACAGAAGAAGCACAAAGGAATCAAAGGGAAATAGAGCCAATGTCTTCAGCATCCAAACTGCTGTAAATGGTGACAAATCAATGTCAAGCGATGGAAAATCAAGACCTCCATGCATGTGGTGCAAAACTGTCAAACATCAACTACCCAAGTGCCCAGACTTCACAGAAAAGTCCTTAAATGATTGACGGAAGTATGTGAAAGAAAATAAACTTTGTTATGTGTGTCTGAAACCAGGTCACAGTGCCAAGGAATGTCATCACTGCCACATTTGTGATGTATGCAACGGAAGACACCCCACCTGTCTCCATGATGAGAACTACAGAGGGCGTGAAGGTAGAGAAGGTCCTGTATCCACTGTGAACTCAGCTTCAAGCACTCCGGATGAAACCACGGCAGCAATGGCACTCAACTTCACCAGAGGGGGTCAGTCATGCAGCACTTCCATGATCGTTCCTGTGTGGGTGTCCATGACCACTGACCCATCAAAAGAACAGCTTGTTTATGCATTATTGGACACTCAAAGTGACAGCCCATTCATTGACAACGAGGTGAGCAATGAATTACAAGCAAATACCTAACCTGTGAAGCTGAAACTTACCACTATGCTTGGAGAGCATGAAGTGTGAAAAGGTATCTGGACATAGAGGGTGAGAGGCTACAATTCATGCATCCACATTGGTCTTCCTTCTGCATATACAAAGGACTGCATTCCTGGGAACCGTGATCATATACCCACTCATGAAACTGCAAGAAGATGGCCTCATTTAACAGCAATCATCAATAAAGTGCCACCCTTTCTCACCTGTGATGTTGGGCTCTTAATTGGGTTCAACTGTCCCAGATCATTAACACCCAGACAGGTATTAGCCGGAAAAGACAACGAGCCCTATGCCATCCTTACAGATTTCGGATGGAGCATTGTGGGCTGCTCAACACCAAGCTTAGATGGAACAGACACCAGCCTGTGTCACAAAGTCTCAGTAAAGGAACTGACTCCAGTAACACCAATGGATGTGATCAGCGCCCTGGAGTCAGACTTTAAGGACATCAAAGGAGAGGACAAAATGGTCTCGCAAGAGGATGTAATTTTCCTGAGCAAACTAAAAGAAGGCATAAAACTAAATGATGAGGGACATTATGAGATGCCTTTACCCTTTAAGCAACGGCCACACTTACCTGATAACAGAAAACTTGCTGAAATCAGACTCAGCAATTTACACCGGAAGTTTTACAGAGATGAGAAATATAAAAAGGACTACACGACATACATGAAGGAAATCATAGAGAGAGGTGATGTTGAAGAAGTGCGAGAAGATGGATTAACAGGTGAACGATGGTACATCCCTCATCATGGCATATACCGCCCTAAAAAGCCTGACAAGCTGTATGTTGTATCCGACTGCTCTGCGAAGTGTGGCGGCACGAGCCTCAATAAACACCTTCTTCCAGGGCCAGACATGATGAACAACCTCACCAGTGTCCTTCTACGGTTCAGACGGCATCCTATAGCTCTTATGTGTGATATAGAAAAAATGTTTCATCAGTTCCATGTGCCAGACCAAGATCGCAATTACTTACGTTTCCTGTGGTGGAAAGATGGAGATGCAAGCACACAACCTCAGGATTACCAAATGAAAGTCCATCTTTTCAGTGCAGTATCATCCCCTGGCTGCGTGTATTATGGGCTGAAGTACCTAGCCAATGAAAACAGGCTCTCATACCCAGTATGATCACAGTTTATGGCAAGAGACTTTTACGTGGACGACGGAGTCACAAGTACAGATACTGTGGAAAAGGCCATTCAGTTGGCACAGGAGGCAAGAGAAATATGCGCCAAGGGTGGTCTCCATCTCCACAAATTTGTCTCAAACAACCATGCTGTCCTACAGAGTATACCCCCATCAGAGCCGGTGACAGATGCCAAGACAAAGGATTTGACTTTCTCTGACACACTAGTAGAACGAGCTCTAGGGATTCACTGGAGCATAGACAGGGATAGTTTCAAATTCAACAACACTTTGACAAACCAACCAGGGACACGTAGAGGCATATTGGCTATGGTCACATCAATGTTTGACCCTCTTGGCTTCCTTGCGCCATATGTCCTTACTGGGAAGAAGATCCTGAAAGAAATGTGCCATCAAGGTGTTGGGTGGGATGAACCCCTACCAGAAATGTTGAGGCCACGGTGGAAGAGCTGGCAACATGACTTTGCCAACCTAGAGAAGATACATATAGCTCAATGTTACATACCTGCTATTTTGGAGAAGTCGTTGAAACAGTGTTGCACCACTTTTCTGATGCAAGCACAAGCGGATATGGGCAGTGTTCTTATCTGAGAGTCAAGAACCAGAGAGGGGAGACTCACTGTTGCCTGGTGATTGGAAAGGCCTGTGTTTCTCCCACAAAGTTAATTACAATACCAAGGCTGGAATTAAGTGCAGCAGTGGTTTCAGTTACTGTCAGTAATATGCTCAGAGAGCAGCTTAGTTGTTCTAATGTGAAAGAGTACTTCTGGACAGACTCCAAGGTAGTGCTGAGCTATATAAATAACAACTCAATGCACTTTCATACCTTTGTCGCCAACAGGGTCCAGAAGATCCGTAATAGCACAACCCCCCTGCAATGGCATTATGTGCCCATGGATAAGAATCCAGCAGACAATACATCCCAGGGAAGAACGGTGAATGAGCTGCTCAGATCCAACTGGTTCAGAGGTCCCATGTTCCTCTGGGAAAGTGAGATATCTACACAAGAGGATGTGATACCAGATCTGGCTATAGGAGATCCAGAGATCAGAAAAGCTCAAGCACTGCAGATGAAGGTATAAGAACTATTCAGCATTGCAGATTGTCTGTCCAAGTTATCATCATGGTCCCGAGCCACCGCAGTTGTGGCCTGCCTTGTGCGACGAGCTAAGAAAATCAAGTCACATGCCCCTTCTACAGTGAGTGAGCAGAAAAGCACTGAATGTGTCATAATCAGAGCTCTGCAAGGCCAGGCATATGAGAAAGAGATCAAGCAGTTAAAGATGGGAAGTCAAATAACAAAAAACAGCAAACTGTATCACCTGGATATCTTTATAGACACAGATGCCATTTTGAAGATGGGAGGAAGACTCCACCATTCATCTCTCACAGATTCACTCAAGCATCCCATTGTCATTCCCAAGGAGCATCATATCACAAAGCTGATAATAGCGCACAACCGTGAAAAGGTGAAACACCAGGCCAAGGGCTTTACTGCAAATGAAGTCAGATCTAATGGATATTGGATCCCAGGTATGAGCCGAGCAGTTGCTTCATTCATTCGCCAGTGTGTGATCTGTTGCAGACTCAGGAGTCCTCCAGAGGGCCAAAGACTGAGCGACTTACCTGCAGAGTGTATGGAGCCCTCCCCTCCATTCACTTATTGCGGTATGGACTGCTTTGGTCCCTTTGCCACTACAGAAGAAAGGAAACAGCACAAACAATATGGCCTGCTCCTTACCTGCTTTTGTTCACGGGCCATCCACCTGGAGATGCTGGAGGACATGTCCACTGACGCCTTCATCGCCATCAGAGGTGCTGTCCGTCAAATCCAGTGCGATCAAGGCACTAACTTTGTAGTTGCCAAGAATGAGCTTAAGGCAGCCCTACGAAAGCTTGACTCTGACAGACTAAGGACATTCTGTCACACAGGCAGTGTGACGTTGACATGAACGCGCTGCACTCTAGCCATGCGGGTGGCATGTGGGAGCTGCAGATCAAGACGGTCAGGAGTGTCCTGAACTCCACACTATCACTTTCTCACAACAG